>OZ012741.1:62907250-63507250 GCA_963859935.3 Lathyrus sativus
GGGACACTGCTTCATCTCTGGATTTGATTGCCTTGTTCAGTGCATGCTGGACACTATACCTGTTCATCACTTCCTCCTCACACTTCTTGATGCTAGACTTCAACTTCTCTTCGAGGTCGGAAATTTGCTGTTTCAGCTTATCTTCCCTCTTCTTGTTGTTAGTGAGTGTAGCATTCCAAGTCTTATTGCAAGAGGATATCTCTCGGTGTGCTGCGTCAAGCGCTTTCTTTTTGGCTTCCAGCATATCATGGGAACTTCTGAACTCTTGCCCCAGACGTTCGCGCTTCTTCTTTTCCTCGGTCAACTCAGCTCCTAACCTGTTTACCAGCTCAATCTGTTGTTGGAAAGCATATACGGCCTTGTTCTTCTCGCTGCGTACCTGGGCTAGCTCCTGCTCTAACCCTTCATTAATCTTCATCAAGGCTTCTTTCTCCCTCACAACCTGTTCATATGCTTCTTTAGAAACAGTAGTCGGCTCTTCTACCGGAATAGGATCAAGAATTGGTGCATCTGGAAATGGCATCTTCAACTGACTAGCCCTCTCCTGAATCCAAACTCTATAAGGTGCATAGGCCTGACAGTCATTCTTTCCCAACAACGGCTTCCCTGTGCGGTTAATACGCGTCCAAGCATGTCGCAACTTGGCTAATAACTCCCCCTTCACGTCACCGGTGAAGTACAGAGATTCCTGTACTTCTTCCTCCTGAGGTGGATTCTTCAGCGCATATCCGAACTGGCGAATGAATAGAGAAGGGTTGTAATTGATACACCCTTTTCTTCCTATCAACGGTACATTAGGGTAACCAGAACAACTGAAGATGAGCTCCGATCCCAACAGGTCTCTATCAAACCACTCCATATCTTCCGACGATAGCCTCATCAGACGCTCTGGCCAACCAACTGGAACTGTAGTCTCTGCAGCAGATCCTCTCTTAGGAAGATGACTCTCAAACCACATACTCAACAAGGGTACACACAGATGAACATTCTTCCCTCTTCCCTTCTCATTCTTGTAATGCAGTGAATGGTAGAGATCTCCGAGTAAAGTAGGTACAGGATTACCAGCGGCGAACAAGTAGAAAGCATCAAAGTCCACAAAATCCGGTATGTTGGGAAACAAAATTATGCCATAAATGCACAAAGCCAACACAGCATTGAAAGCAACCCAGCACCCATTCTTGGCGTACTCTTGGGCTTTACCCACTAAGAACTGAAATGAGAATCCGGGAACTCCACGGGAAACAGTAGTCACAAGTTCAGAAGCGTCAACATGCAAGGCTTTTGCCAATTCCTCCGGCTTGGGTTTGGCATCATAATGAATGAATGGAACCTGATTCTGCACAGGCAGCTCAACATACTCAGCGTATTCCTCCAGAGTTGGTCCCATAATAAAGTCAGAGAACGTAAAACACCTCAAAGCAGGGTCATAGAATTGCATCAAAGCATACAGCCCATCCAACTCTACCTCTGTAGGTTTGCACACCAATCTCAATAATCTACCATAGCTCGTCCGGAAACTCCTACGAACACTCTCATCAGCAAGAGAGATCAACCCCAGTAAAGGAACAATATCAGGCGTAGGCAATTTGTAAGCAACTGTTCTCCTTAGGCTAGTCATGACCAAATACTCAGAAGTCTGGGCACTAGAACTAGGGAAATGCAAATGTACCTGCAGCACAGACACACGTTAGTGAAATGCAAATGATAATGTATATGCAGGGATGCAATGCAAGTAACATTCAACAGGGACCAAAGCTGCAGCTGAATAGCCTAAACCCAATCAAGAAAGGTCTCAGATAGACCATCCAGAAGTCATCAAACCCTGGTCTCAGATAGACCTAAAATAGAACTCCAACACTGGTCTCTGACAGACCTCAAACCATAACTCCAACTGGTCTCTGCTAGACCTCAAATCCCATCTATAACTGGTCTCTGACAGACCTCAAAACACATCTCCCAAGGGTCTCTGACAGACCTCAGAACAAATCTCCACATGGTCTCTGGCAGACCTCAGAATAAATCTCCACATGGTCTCTGGCAGACCTCATAACTCTCCATAAATAACCCGGATCTCTGATCAAGAAATAACCGGTAGTCTGGAGGTCTAGTTACCTGCATAACCCTGAATCCCCTCACAGGTGGGTGGCCCTATAACTGGCACAAGGTACGGCATCCTATGCGGTCGTCGGCGTCACAGACTTTCAGGGTTGATGATACGATTCCCAGAAGGAGTGGCATCATCAAATCCTGAAGAGGCCTCACTCAGCCAACTTCCAAATGATCGGTCCCCAGAGTCGACAATCCAACTAACCAGCAACCCACGCCAACCAAAGGAAGGGGCAGGAGGCCAACCAGAGGAACCTCGTCTGAGTGTAGATTTCATGGGACACCAAAGCAAGCAAAGCAAGCGGGCGCCCACTAATTTCTACTCTAATTCTAGGTGCACTCAAGCCCGGGTCCGGCTTATCTCTCAATATCAGAACACCCGTCACACCCCAGATACAACAATAATAAACAATATATATAAAGCTGGAAAATACAGGGTTAGAAATATAAAATAACTCCATACAAAGTCCTCGACGGGAAAACAAGCGTTAGGATTGACTCTCTCAAGGGACGTTGGATCCCAAATGCATAAGAACTATCGCAGTCTTTAGCAGCCAGGGGACGTTGGATCCCCAGCAGAGTCGCCAGCTGTCGCTACTGCGAAAATCGGCGCCGGCTGAACAGAAGAGTCGCCACCGTGCGTTATTTATCCCTCAGAGCGGGAAAGGAAACGCTCGAAGTAAACCTCGCAAAGACGGGAAAAGGTATGGTCGTCGCAACCAAAACCTGGATTCGGGAGTCGGTTACGCAAGGGGAAGGTATTAGCACCCCTCACGTCCGTCGTACTCGACGGGATCCACGCTTGTTTTCGGGTATGGATTGTTATTCTATCTAAACTAAAAGGTCAAGGGTTAAGAAGAAAAGAGAATGAAAATAAAATGACTCGGCAAAGTGTCGCACTTTATGCCTACGTATTCCCGTCTGGAACGAGAAATCAGAGTCAACGTAGTTCGCCTACCTACGGGAAAGGAGGGGAAGGTTGCTCGCTAGGATATCGCATCCTATGCCTACGTACTTTCATACAGCATGAAAGATCAGAGCAAACGTAGTTCGGGCCACGTACGACACAGGCTTGTCTTGGTTGATTTTATTCCTTCTGAAAAGGTTTTTCTGATTAACAGTCCCAGCGGACAAAAATGACGTTTTGATGAGTTCACATTCTTTTACGGAAGAAGTGTCTTTTATTGTGTTTGAAATCTTTATGTGTTTTTCTGTTTGTTTTGAGAAAGAAAGAGACAGAACTCTAAACTACGGTTGCGAAGGGAAACAAGCTATCCTAATGTTATCATGCATGGGTTGAGACCTAGTGTCTATCATGCTCCTCTCTTGCACAGAGAGAAACAGAGATCCTACGGGATAGGCAGAAACAGAAACAATATCAGATATATACAGTAAAACAGTAAAATGCATGGATGCAACAGTACAAGCGAGGCAAGGGAGTCCCACTCAACCTCGAACCTAGAAAACAATAGGCGAAAGTGAACAGGCTTCACCTTCAACCCAACAGGGTAAACAGCAAACAATACAGTTCAGAAAACCAATCAATACATCAGAAATGAAATACAGCAGCAGCAACAGCATCAGCAGCTCTGAATCAACAACTAGCTTCAAGCAATCTCCAATCATTCACAAGCTTCAACAAGCATCAATCTCCATCTTCATGGCCTTCAGGCAAGGGCTTTGATCATCAGTCTTCCATCTGCAATGGCTTTTCTTCAAGCTCAAACCTCCAGGATGAGGGATCAGTCACAAGAGTGAATTGGGTGTTAAGCAATCAGTTGACTACCAAGGGTGGTGAACAGACTGCTTCTAACACAAGAGACATTTTCTCTCAAGAGTTCTATCTCATAGACACCTTCACCAAGCCTTCCAAAGGAAGGGGGTGAGTGCCTTAGAGAGACTCTGAATCACAGAGAAGAAGGGATGCAGACAAGGCAATCCATGTTTGAGAAACAAGATTTCTAATCTAAAGCTCTGCCTAGCTCCTAAACCCTAGTCTCCTCAGCAACTGCTAGCAAGAAACTCCTCCTCAACTCTGACAGTTGATCTTCAGCATTTGACTCTTCAATGGCTTCATCTCCACAAATCTTCAGCTTCCCCAGGGCCCCAGACAAACCCAATACCCATACAAACAATCAATAGACCCCAGAGGGCACACCACACCAAACAACAGATATACAAACAGTAATAATAGCAGTAGGGGAATCCTAACTCTTTCTAAGGGATCTAATAGCTACCCATAGCCCCTATAGTCCCATAACTAATCTATTCAAACCCTAAGTCCTAAGGGAGAAAATTGAACTTCCTAAGTTGTCACCTAAAAACCCTAGTTTTGTTCATGATATTCAAGCATTTATTAATCACCTAAAACTAGCCTCTAAAAATGGGAACTAGAATATTTCTACAAGCTTAACATCTCATCTAAACAATATGAAAAGAATGATCAAAAAATATTAAAGCATGTGAGAGAACAAAAATCATAAAAATAATGCATGAAATGTAACTATTTAATGTGACATTTATTTAGAAAATATGAAAAAAATATGAAATAAAACTAAAAATGAAATTTTCTTTTCCTATAATATTCTAGACATTTTAATGAAAACATGGTAAAAAGAATGGATTAAAAAGCATTTTTTATGAATTATTTATGAATTTTCAAAGATTAGTAAAAATTAAAATGAAATAAGAAATAAAATGAATTAAAATGAGGGAGGGGGGTTAGAATAGTAGGCGCGCTCAGTTCATTATTGTATGGGCCAGACAGGGTAGGGTGCTGTTAGCAAAATGGATAAGGCCCAGCATCAATCAGAATTATTGAAATAAAAGAAAAACCAGCAGGGGGTGAAAATAGCATCCAAAACACGTTCAAATTGGAAATGGGCCTATTACTGGGGGTGGGATTAGCAACAGAAACTGAGGCCCGCCCGTTTCAATTAATGAAACGGTGCGTTTGGCACCCAGTCAATTCCCTCCAAATTTGAAATCAAACGTAGGCCACACGATCACGCCCATAGTCAAAGGTCCAACTACAAATGGAAGGCCATGATTGCATCTTCTCCAATGGCTCTGCAAATTAGGGTTTGGATGCCATGAAAGCTCCCATGCACGAGCTATCTTCCATCTCTCTGTTCTCCTCATACACGCCACTAATCCACATGCCATAAACATGAAATCCGCTCCAAATCTCTCCCTCTACAAGCTTAGGGCATCAATTCGCTTTGAAATTCGCCACATCAACAAATTCGATTGGATCCACACTCGGCCTCCATTGAAATGCACTGATATGCATCATCACCAATCTTCCCCAAACTTAGCCTAAATTAAACTACACCTAATGGAGATCAACACATGCTATCAAGCCACAATTATAACACGCTAATCTAAGAGATATTGATCTCAACAGCTTATGGCACCTGTCACTAACCATCACCAAACCTCTCCAAATTCATCTAACTTAATCTCCTAACCACCTAGATCAATTCTACACTAACAAAACCATGCCTAACTAACTGAATCGAGCTGTGTGATTGAAAACTTACCTTGTGCAAAATCTTGCAAACAGCTATGGAGATTGATGATTTGAGGCTTCTAAGTGCTGGATCCTGATCAATCCTTGATGTATGTGATTCTGTATGCAAGCTTTGGATGAGATTTGGCCAGAATTATGCTATCCACTTGCAACTTCAATCTTGATGCTCTTGAAAAAAAGTGCTCGAAAATGAATGATTCACACCAAAACTTTGCTTCAATTATGATCTATGATGATGATGGAATCAGATTGAGTTGATTTTGATGCAAGTTGATGAAGGTTTTGAGAGAATTGTAATGAAACTCCAATGAAAAAGTGTGAGAAATTTTGTGGAATTCTTGGTGCAAATGAGGCCAAAACCTGCCAAATTCTCCTTTCATGAATATATAGACCCCAAATGAACATTCTAGATCCATCTTGCACATTCCCTTGTTTTCAAACTTTGGCTCATTTTTGATTATGTTTCTTAAATGATAAGCAACCATGGATAACTTCATTTTTTCCTTCTAAACTCAAAAAAGTGGGTGAACCATTGTTCTTAGAATTGTTTTTCCATTCAAAATCATATATTAGAAGTCTCCATTTGGACTTGTAAATCTCCCAAACCATTTTCCAACTTGAAATTATTCACTTTATAAGCCTTTTTAGTTCATATTTTGACCTATCATGCAACTCCATGCTATGAGCTTCTCCAATAACTTGTGACCTTCTTTCTAGACTTAAAATCCCATTTGGAGCAAGTTTGATGTTGTAAGTTTTTCCATTTGAGGCCTCCTTGTATGAGTTTTGGGTATAGGTTAAAATGACCTGTAATTCACAAATGCCCAAAATACCCTTTGCTTGTCAAGACCATAAGTTGAGTTCTCCACATCATATGAAGGCATGCCATACCATTCTAGAAAGCTAAGACAATGAGGAACAACTCTTATGTTGACCAAGAATTCATTTGAAATCTCCTTGAGGGGTAAAACTAGCTTGGAAGTCAAGTCACTTTCACAGACAAAAGTTCAGACACCCCAAATGACCTGTAACTTGCAAGGACCATAACTTGAGTTCTATAAATCTCCTTGAGGTCTTCCACCACTCAAATTAAAGGTCTTGAGATCCTCTACAAGTTTCATGTTGGCCAAGAAGCCATTTGAAGTTAGCATTTTGACTTATCTTGCTTGGAAATTTGACCTAAACTAGGGGATTTTACAGAGAAACCCTAATTTAGTAACTCCTCTTCTCCTTGATTTCTCTTGAATTCTCCTTGTCATATCTCCATATCCTTCTTCATATATCAAATGTTGATCCCCACATCTCTCCAATAGACTTGAATGCCCTCTTAAGTCAGTCAATTGACCTAGGGTTGACCTAGGGTTGACCCAGATGAAACCCTAGTTGACTGTCTTCAACTATAGCTCTTGTGCCTTCATCAATGACTTGTTTTCTTCTCCAAATGACTTTATAAGTCTCTCAAGATGTCTAGATGCTCTCCATACCTTCATTTCACAGCTCACAACCCTCTTGTTGATCCTCAGATACCCTCAGCTAGGAGATGGACTCAAGGCTTGATCTGCTAAACTCTTTGCTTTCAAATTCTTTCCTGATGACTTGAATGAGGTTGAATTGGGATAATAACCTCTTGCTAGGCCTCTAGAGATGGAAGTAATGATTGGTCCCCTGTTGAATGACTTGCTATGCTTATGTTATGCAGATGGTTAGTCTATGTACATGACTCTATATGCAAATACTAATGATGATGAAACATAAACCAAGGAATAAGGTTGAGCAAATTTTAGGGTGCAACAATGGTGTATATGCTGAAGGTCCAGGTCATTGATGTTGCAGCGTGGAGGAAAATAAATGATTCTTACTGCAAGTTGTTGGTTGTAGGAGAGGAAACAATGGAAGTTAAATGGAGGGAATGTTTGTAATGGAAGTTGAAGAAAATGAGTTAATAATAATATGGTGTTTAATAGTTGTGAGAAAGGTAGAAGATGATGTGTGTATGAAGTGGTTTTGTATTGTTTATGATGTTCTGCAAAAAAAAGAAGGTGATGGTTTGATTTGCAGGTTCTTGTCCTTTAAATGAGGAGGGAGTATTATGTGAGAGGAGTCTTGTCTTTGGTGTCTTTATCGAAAATAAATAGCAGGATTATGGTGTATGTGTGGTGATGAAAGTGTGTAGATTAGGTAGGATATTATGATGAAGTGTGTTGTTTAAGAGAAAATGATGATGGTAGTACATGGAGTAGTCCTTCTAGCCTTTTTTTTCCAGATTTTGTGGGATTTTGGATGCTAGAGGTAGTAGCTTGTGGGAGTATTAGTACTCAAAAAAATGGACAAAATCTCAATTATTACTACAAAATCAAAAACTTTTTCAAAAGTTCCACAAAATAAGGAAAAGATAAACATAAAAAGAATAAAATATTTACAATAAAATCTAAATAAAGATTTGATAGATTAAAAGAATATATTAATTAAATGTAGAAATAAAGACAGTAAAAAAAACGAATAATTGGGTCGGTATTGAAGTACTCGAAAAAATAAAATGAATACACCAAAGTGATCAGCAAAAAATATACGATTCGGAAAAATACGGCGTTTTGTCAAATTTTGAAATAAATTTTACTCGCTAAAACGGCTTAAACTGTCCAAAAAATTTATTTCAGCTGATAAATTGGGTATTATGAAAAATGTAAGAGATGATAAACTATACAGATGATGCAAAAAGATGCGGGATCTTAGAGTCAAAAATTAGGGTGCAACAGTTGGCTCTGTTTTTCACCATTTCCATAAAACTTCCAAATCAAAAATGTGAATTTTGGATTGGACTATTATGGGCTTCCATTGGACTTCTAACCATCACAGATCCATTGTATATAACATTCTAATCATTCCTAACAGAAAAATAACAGAAATTGGTTGAAGAATCACAAAAAACAGTTAGAAAAAAGTGGAGAAAAGTGAAGAAAATTGATTTTCGTTTTTGGAGAATTACACACATTCAAGCCAAACCAAGATTGCTAGAAGCTTGAGGATGATCCATTAAAACTTTCTGCACCATTTGGTGTGAGAACCATTCCTAATTGACACCTCCATTGAAGCTCTAAAGCAGGTTCCTATTTCTTATCCATGCTCTCTATTCTTGAGGAATTTTAGTGCCACTTTCATAGATTTATACTCCTTAGGATATGTAGAAGGTTTTAAGACTAATTTGGTTAAGTTTCTTGACAATTTAGGAAATGGCACCTTAGCTTGTTGTTCACATTTCTCCTTATTTATTGGTTAAAAATGGAAAAGAAACGTGGGGTATTGATGTAGGATGTGAGAGGAAGAGATTGGTGTCCTCAATTTTAGTTTTTGTGAAAGTTATGAATTCTTGAAATTTCTTGGAAGATCACGTTTTTTGGGGTTGTAGTGTAGGAAAGTGAAAATAAATTGGATATTTGGATTCTACGCGAAAAATCATGCAAGTTTGGTTCAAGAATCGTTAAGTTTGGTGAAGAAACGAAGAAGTTGAGGTTTTGGTCTTGATGGAGAAGAAGAATGGAGCACCTCCGGCCACCGTACATGGCTGTGCTGCGTTTTTCCCCCTCATTCCGTGTTCAAATTGGAGAAGACGAAGATGTGGCGGCTTCTCATGTGTTGGATCAGCATACTTTTGCATTAACGCTCCAAATTAAGACCTACCATACTCCAACTTTGACTCCCCATACACAATCACACTTTTCACTTAAAATTCTGAATTAGACTTCGTTATCCCCACCCCCCTTTCGGAGGCCCATTGGGTTTGCAACTGGTTTTCGTTGCTTTCTGCACCACAGGTTTTATCATTTTTCAACCTTTTTTCATTCTTTTTCTTTTATTTCATGCTGTTTGATTTTAATTGTTAGTAATAGTAAAAATACTCATAAATTCTTGAATTTTATACACAATAAGCATTGACATGTTAGATGATTTTAGGAATTCGTAGAATAATTTTAGGATTATTTTCCATTTTATTTTGATTTTTCTATTTTTAGTGGTTACTAAAATATGGAAAATATGTACCCTTAGATTAGGAATTTTATTGTGGTATCAAAACAACATAGAAATGTCTAATTTTTCTTGAGGTTATTGTATAATTATTGTATGATTTGTAGTATTTTTCTTGTGATTTTTAGATGCCTTTAGATATAGTTTTGAACTAAATCTTGATGACCATGCCCCTTTGGTTTTCCCATAGCATACCCTTAGGTTGATCCTTTAGTTAGAGCCCTTAAACTTAGAGTTTAGATCTGAAATTTTTACCATGACCTTATAACATCCTTAGGAACCCTTAGTATTTTTCTTAACATTTTTTGGAATGACCTTCTATTTTCCCCATATTTTAGATGATAGTTGTTTTTAGGGTGATCCTAACTTAGCATACCACCTAGTTTGACTCCAAAAGTGATCCTTAGCAAACTCTAGGTTTCCAATCCCTTCTTGTTAGTATAGTGTATAGGTTGACACCCCTTTAGGGTGATTCTTAAGTCTCTATAATGCTCATAAGCTTCTTTAGGATAAGTATCTTTTAGAGCTTAGATATTAGGGTTTGTTAGAGGTTTTTGTGGTTGATTCCTCTCCTCTTTGTGCTTCCCTTTGCCTTGGGCAATTCAAATCATGCCAATATCTCTTAGTCCTTATCATGACATCCCTCTTGTGAGAACCTGGCCTTCCTTAGGAAGTGTTCTGTGCATTCCTCAAGAGGTGAGCCATTAACGACTACTCTTAATCAAGTGAATCTGGTTGAGTGCCATGGTGACTTCCTTAGGTTTTCACCATGCCTACTATCATATATGAATCATTCTTTGTCCTATTGACATAGGATCCATCTTGGGAGAGCCTGGTCTTCCTTAGGAAGTACTCTGTGCATTCCTCAAGAGGTTAAGCCTTTGAGGATTCCTGTTGACATACCTTAACAATACCTTAGATTTTCATCTAGGATCCGCCTCATTAATCTATCCTGTTATCTTAGGATCCCTCTTGTGAGAGCCTGGTCTTCCTTAGGAAGTACTATGTGCATTCCTCAAGAGGTAGAGCCTTGGAGTGGATTCCTGTGTTAATTCACAGTGACTACAGTGGGTTCCTTTAGGTTCACACTGTACTTCTCATTCCTCACTTATCTGTCCTACATTCTTAGGATCCCTCCTGGGAGAGCCTGGTCTTCCTTAGGAAGTACTTTGTGCATTCCTCAAGAGGTTGAGCCTTAGAGGACTCTTTTATATACACATCCTAACTTGATGTAGCCTTGGGATGCTTCCCTTGTTGCTCATCTTGTTTCCCTCTTTTCTTCATGGTTGTTTAGCTGTTTGCTGTGATGCATTTAGGATAGATTTGCATGTATAAATACTCATGTTTAGGATCATGGTTTGCATTGAAAGGTTGAGGTTGCCTCCCTTTGCTTGCTTGTTTCTTTTCTCTTGAAAGGTTGAGGTTGCCTCCCTTTGTTTGAGTGTTTCTGTTCTCTTTGTCTGTTTGCATTGAAAGGTTGAGGTTGCCTCCCTTTGCTTGATTGTTTCTTTTCTCTTGGAAAGGTTGAGGTTGCCTCCCTTTGCTTGAGTGTTTTTTCTCTTTTCTTGTTTGCCTTAGAGGTTGAGGTTGCCTCCCTTTGCTTGTATTGTTGCATTGCATTTGCATCTGTTCACTTTCATATTTCATCTGCTTTACAATTTCAGCATTGTTTTCTCTTCCCATTTATATGCTACCTTAGGATTCTCACTTCCTTATTTAAGGATAGTGATGATATACTTTAGGTTGAAACCATGCATGATAACATTTAGAAGTTCCCTGTTTCAAACTCAACCCTAGGACCATATTTCATGATAACAGTAGGATTTCAGTTTCCCCTGTAGAGGCCTCCTCTCTCTTCTCATCTTCATACAAAATCAAAACACTTAATAAAGGCTAATGAATATTGTAGTTTACGAGCCTTAAGCTACATAGGAAATGATTGTTGAAGGGTCACTCTTCAACCGTCAGGATGTTTAGTATGGCACCCTTAGGGTGACATGCGACGCATTCACTCCTAAGTCATAGTCTCTAGTTGATGGGCTAAAGACGTGTCTACTTATGCGTCTAGCGGTATCTTACTGCAAGTGCACAGCCTATCGAAGTAATATTTAAGATTATCGATCCACAGGGATTCTATTGTTACTTAGTGCTAGATGAACTTCTAGTTTAGCTAAGGCGAATGATCTTCACGATTGTTGTTGGTTTTTAAGACTATTAAAGGCGGAATTAGATTTAAGTTTTTAATAAAGTAATACTAAGGCGGTCGGTATGTAATTATACTAACTTAGGTGGGTCGATCTAACCTAGGCTTATAGAGATGTTCACTTAATCTATTCGGTGGAGATTACTAGTTTAAATACCCTCAACTCACACTCTCGTGGTCTTATATCAGATCTTATCCCTAAAGCCCTATGCCTGCTCTCGCTAGCCCATAAGTGTTTAGAGGTGATTTTTGGAAACTAAATAATTCTAATTTATCTTAAAGCGCTCTCGCTGTGTTTAATTTAAATGCCTAACTTTAGCTATCTGGTTAAAATCTCACACTCTCGTGGTCTTGACCCAACCTAATACTCTTTTCTTACTCTCGTAACGAAAAGATCTATTTCAATTAAAAAGTATCAGCCAGAAGGTTAAGTGATTAATTATTTTCAGCCTATGGTTATATTTACCGGTTAAGTTTGTTATAACTACATACCGCCCTAAGGTGTTTAGCTACTCATCAACGTCGAGCCAGACAGAGAATTAGATAATAACTTACTCATGGCAGAAAAATAAATAGACATTATAACTAAATTAAATTGCAATATAATAAAAACCTGGTTAACAAATATTCGAGCAGACTCCTTCTTCCACAGATCGGAAAGCTTGGAGTAGGCGGAAAATAAAAATAAACGAATGCTGAAGGTTTAGAAACAAATAAATGTATAACAATTTCCTTATGTTGGAAATTGTTATGTGGTTGGTTTGGATACAAATAAAAAACGAAACAGAAAGTAATAATAATGCTGGAATGGGAAGGGCTGGTTCGTAAGGCAGTTTGGCAGAGCTTCCGCAGGAATTTTGAATAATGAAGTCTGTCCTTGAGTTCACAGAGCTTGTACTATTTATAGAGTCTTTAATGGGCTGGATTCTTGGTCCTTTGTTGCATGGGCCTTGCTGAAGTTGTTGAAGGAATGCTGGAACGTGGCAACAAAAATGGGAGAAGTGGTCTTCACGTGATGCCTTGAGGAGAAATAAGAGGAGAAGTGGTCTTCAAGTAGTGCCTTGACGTAGTCTGAGTCAAAACCAAGTTTTATCCTTGTCATGGGCGTGACAAGGTCTTCACATTCGTAATTTGAGGATTTTAAGTGTCACGGTCGTGACCACTCTCTTACGGTCGTGATGGCCCAAATTGGGGTGTCACGGTCGTGACACCCTTGTAACGATCGTGGCTGCAACAAATTATGCAGTCTTTCTGCAGGCTTCTACATTTCTTCATCTTCTTGTGGTCTCTTTTGTTCCTTTTCTCTTAATTCATGATTTAGCTTCACATAACGACGTACCTGCAAAATAGTAAGAAAAACTCGGGAAATCGAGTGTTAAAACGGTGAATATGCGATAAAACGTCAATGAAATCTAGCGATATCATCGATGCGTTTTCTCGTTATCAAACTTACCCAAACTTAAACCTTTGCTTGTCCTCAAGCAAATAGTCGGTTGAAAATCGGCGGACACGAATTTACTCACGCATACTCATAACAAACCGTATGGTGGATCGTTTTGTCGGATAATCCGGTACTTTGATACAACACTACCGATACACTAATGACACAAGCAACAAGCTATGTCGTCGACTTCCCGTCAAACGAAACAATCGGCAATCACATTACGATTTCACCTAGAGTTTTTCGATCTTATTTCGCCCGGTTTCGTTCTAGCGCAGTCACATTAAGCCCTTTGCCTTAGCACGCACGTAGTGGAGTAGCCGGTTAGCGATTTTGATCCTTTTTTGAGCACGGGGTCTGGTACACGAGTGTGGTAACCCTTCATGTTTTATCCGATTCGGAGGTTGTGGGGGATCGAGCCGTAGCACGCCCTACCGAGTTCAGAACCAGTACCTCTGAACCAACTCGCAACGGATTCCTTCTCATATTTCTCGTTTCTTATATGCGACCGTGTACTTTGGTGCAGTTTCTTTTCATTTTGCATTGAGATATGAAGGATCATTATTGATTAGGCATCAAACGCTTATATTCATCGGCTCCCCACGTGGTTTGTGTTCAGACGGTGCTGACTGCTAGTATAAACTACTGGGGGTTACTTTTGAACTGAAACTAAAGGTGTACTCGCAATGGTAATCGGGATGGAATTGCTTGAGTAGGGAGTCAAAGATGTCAAGATTGTATTGGTCTTGTTTAATCGTTCTCGGCTTCCTAGTTACGATTCCGTAGGTAAGTCGGGAAATGCGAATAATTAAAGATTTTTCTGGTATAGCTTAATAATCGGGGAAAGCTCGAAATTAAAGAAAATAGCACAAAGATTTGCTCATTTCATTAATTTGCTAAAAGAAATACAACGGAATTGAAAGTACAACGAAATGGAAAAGTGTGGAAATGAAAGGTACCTCTCCCACACTATATCAGACATTGTCCTCAATGTTGTGATATAAATGCAGTACAAATACAGTACAAGACTAAAACGAAAAACAAACAGAAAAGTAAACTATGGCTGCTGAGGACCGCGGGCTCGGCCTCTGGTGCGAGAGCGGCGTCTGGAGGGAGTCGCGTCAGGATCAGAACCGGTGCCGGAGGTAGCAGTAATGCTAATGCGGAGCGCTTCTAGCTCGCTGAAAATTTCTCCAAACCGCTCATTAGTGGCTTCCTGGTTTGCAGCAATAGTGCCGAGTAAAGCATCATACTGCGCCTGCTGCCTTCGCTCCAGTGCGGCGTTCATCTGGTTCTGCTGATGAATCGCAAGGAGGACTTCCTCAAGTGTAACTGCGGGAGCAGGGGGCTGTCGGGTAGATGTCTCTGGTATATCCTGGACAGGCTCAGCTGCATCCATAGCGTCCTGCATCTCGTCCGTTGGAGGGTCTGCCTGATCATCATGAACCGGGACGTGATCGGCAGCAGCAGGTAAAACAAAGAGCCAGTTGGCTCGGTTGGATGGATCGATGCGGTTGCGGGACGGCAGAGTGATGTGGTGGAAAATGGTGCCATTGACAACAGGGCTATACCTGCCATCCTCTCGCTGCGCGATCAGGTGGGCGGACCTGCAATAGCTCTTGGTGAGGAATTCGGCGGCTAGGTGAGGCTGATTAAAGAGCGCGTCACCAAGCCCCAACTGAATGGCGAGGGCGGTGACAATGCCGCCGATGAAGAACGGGGAGGAACCTCTGTGCGCAATGGCCTGGATGTGATGAAGCATGAAAGGGGCAGCGTTGATCGGCTCGTCATGCAGAGCGCAGTGTAAGAACAGAAGCTCCTTGGAGTTGAGCTTATGGTTGCTCTCTCTAGCGAAGATGGTGTTGCATATGACCCGGTGAAAATAGCGGATTGCCGGGTTGTGGATGTGTGTGGCGTTGAGGCTTTGGAAGGTGGATGCACGGGTGTTGGTTAAGTCGTGCCATAGAGTGAAAGCTTGTTCACTAAAATTATCGGGCACGCGACGGTGGGCTTCAGTTCCGTGATCGAAGCCTAACAACTCGGCTATCCTGGTTTGCGGAAGATTGAATTCTTGGCCATGCAATCTGAATGTTGCGATGCCGGTGAGCTGACTCTGAGAACCGGGAGGGGTGATGTAACTGTAAGAGCTTAAGAACTCCAGCGTCAGAAGTTCGAATGTGGGCTGAGGTTGACGGCAGAGATCCCACAGACCGACCTTTTACAGTAGGCTTTGGACGCTGGCGAGCATTCCGAGTTCCCTCAAACAGTCAGTGGCAATGTAGCGGGTAGGTTGCACACCGCGGTTTTGGAATCGGATGAAACGGTCTCTCTGGGTTACGCCAGCATCACCTTCTCTAAAAGTGATGGAATCCATAGCATGCAAGAGTGAAGAGTGAGGGAAGAAGGTTTTTGTGAGGTTTTGTGAGAAAAATGGTAGAATGAGGGAGATAGAGGTTCGGGTTAAATACGGGAGAGTGTTAATGAGATGGGTTATGATAATGGGGGGTTAATGAGGGTAATGGGGAGGTTACGGCGGTTATGGAAGGAATGGGTAGTTTTTGGGTAGGTTATGGAGGAAGAAGAAGAAGGGGCACGATGAGAAACAGTTCTGTTTCTCACGATTCCTGTAATAGGGATAGTCACGGTCGTGACAGGGGCGTGACGGTCGTGACAGGCTAATTAAGCACGTCACGATCGTAAGAGGGGCGTGACGACCGTGAGGGCATGCTTTGCTGAATAATTCCCAGAAAGAAACATTTCCTCACGTGATTCATAAATTAATAATAATTTATTTTCTTTATTAACACTTATATTAAATAAACACCATATTGTATATAATTTGCAACACAGTATTATACGAACTTGCATGAGAGATTGTATATATGAAATAATGCAGGCATAACAGTATATAGAAAATATATAAGTTGCTAAAAATGGAGAAATATTTGGAATTAAAGGTGCATTGCATAAAGTAATTAAAAATGAAGTTACAAAAACGGAAATTACGGTATGAAATTGTTGCGAAAGATAAATCTAACTAGAAACGAAAACAATGAGAAAAAAAAAACTAAATCACTTATAGCATTTTCAAAAGCGTTTCTTCAGGTCTTCGATGGCGGAGTCCAAGTGATAGAATTGTTCGCAGGCCATGTCAGTCAATCCTATAATGTCCAATCGCATGCTCTTAATGTCTTCTTTAAATAGATTAATGTCAGTTTGGTAGGCATTGAGAGTGTTCATGATGTTTTGTAAGTTGTTAGCATAATCTCCTTGATTCACTTCAGGGGTTTCATGTACTTCGTCAGTTGGGTCAATGTCATGGTAACCAGGAGGTGTCTCAGGGTCAGTTTCAACAGCGATCATTATATCATCTGTTATCCTGTGAGACTGAGGTGTTTCAGGAGTAGCTGGATAATCAGGGGGGTTTAACTCATAAAGCCAGTTATCCTTATTGTGAACACTTACTCTAGCATGATTAGGCAATGTGAACAGGGTTACTACTTCGTTCCGGATTAGGTACTCAAAAGGTGGGCGTCCTAAATTCCTTATGATATGTCTATTGAAGCAGAATTTAAGATTCATAGGGCGGATTGTTCCTAGACGGTTGCACCTGTCCAGTTGGTACCTAAGTCCTATGGCATCAGCAATCATGGTTACAATACCTCCTACTAATATAGGTAATTCAGGTTCTTCTTGGATGCGGGTGAAGGTTTGCATCATGAAAGGTACACCATTAACAGACTGTCCATTAGTGAAACATGACATAATAAATACTTCATCTTTAGAAACTCCGGTAATGTTTTCTTCTTTTCCAAAGAAGGTGTGGGCAAGGAATTTATGGAAGTAACGGAGAGCAGGATTATGGATCTCATCATTATGCATGTTATTTGGTTCAGGGTGGTAGTTTCCGGTTAGAGTTCCCCAAAAGAAATCTAGCTCCACATCCATCAATTCTACCTGTGTGGTAGTAAAAGCAAATGGTCCACTAGGGAATCCTAACAAGTCAGCTAGTTCTTTATGGTTAAAGTCATATTCTATTCCAAATAGGCGGAAACTAATAAATCCTTTCCTAAATCCAAAACCGCGCTCAGGTAGGTAAAGTAAGGAGCTAAGGAACTCAAGGGTGAGCTCGCGGTAAGTCGCAAACTTATGTTGGATCAATGCATTCTCCCATCCGAGTCGATTGAACAAGTACATGACACTATCATGTATACCTAAGGTTTCCATAGTCTTATCATCTGGGTACAGGGTCAAATCCATTTGCCTCTGTGATAACTCTTCAAACTTCATTCTTTGGTTCCTACCTCTAAATTTGGTTTCCATATAGTTAATTGGTTGGTTAGCCATGGTCAGTGCAAATATGGGGGAAACAAATCAGTGGAAAAGACTTTAGAAAATCTGTAAAAAGTGATTTAAGATAAAAATAAGAAAATGAAATGCATAATGTAATGGTGATAATAGTAAAATGAAACTGACAAAAACAATTTAGACAAATAGTAAAAACGATAAATAACAATGTGCTAAAAGAAAAGAATAGTTAAAATAAGTAAATAAGTAAATGGGTTGCCTCCTACTAAGCGCTGTTTTTATTGTCAAAAGCCTGACGTAATGCTTAGGTTTAGATTAATCAGGGGAATTAGTGGACAATTCTGAAAGCTTTAGATTATTCGCATAATCTCTATTTTCAACTTTATGATAGTGTTTTAAACGTTGTCCGTTTACTGTGAATGGTTCACTATTCTTACCCTTAATTTCTATTGCTCCACTCGGGAATACTTTAGTTATTTCAAAGGGTCCTGACCATCTAGATTTTAATTTTCCAGGGAAAAGCCTAAGTATGGAATTAAAGAGGAGTACAACGTCTCCCACACTAAATTCTTTCCTAGATAGGAGTTTATCATGCCATCGCTTGGTTCTTTCTTTATATATCTTAGCATTTTCATATGCATCTAACCTTAATTCTTCTAATTCGTTAATGTCTAGGATTCGCTTTTCTCCTGCAGCATTATAGTTTATATTGAGAGTTCTGATCGCCCAATAAGCTTTGTGTTCTAGTTCTACTGGGAGGTGACAAGATTTTCCATAAACTAGTTTGAAAGGTGTAGTACCTATGGGTGTCTTGTAAGTGGTCCTATAAGCCCATAGAGCTTCATTAAGTTTAGATGACCAATCTTTCCGAGATATGGCGACAGTCTTTTCTAAGATTTGTTTAATTTCTCTGTTCGAGACTTCGACTTGTCCACTTGTTTGTGGGTGATATGGCGTAGCCACACGGTGTCGTACTCCATATTTAGATAGTAACTTGTCAAGGATTTTTGAAATGAAGTGCGAGCCACCGTCACTTATGACTAGTCAAGGCACACCAAATCTGGGAAAGATTATATTTTTGAAAAGCTTTATTACTACTCGTGTATCGTTTGTAGGAGAAGCTATGGCTTCGATCCATTTCGAGACATAATCAACAGCTACGAGTATGTAATTATTACCGAAAGATGATGGGAATGGTCCCATGAAATCTATTCCCCAGACGTCGAAGATTTCTACTTCTAAAATTCCCTTTTGGGGCATTTCATCTCTTCTTGAAATATTGCCAGTGCGTTGACACCGATCGCAATTCATAACAGCGATGTGGACATCCTTCCATAGATTAGGCCAGAATAAGCCGACTTGCAAGATTTTTGCACAAGTCTTGGAAGTGCTTGCATGTCCGCCATAAGGAGATGAATGGCATTGAGCAATGAAATCTTCTATTTCTTCTTCGGGAATACATCGGCGAAAGATTCCATCTGGTCCTCTTTTGAACAATAGTGGTTCATCCCAATAGTAATGTTTCAGATTATGAAAGAATTTCTTTTTCTGCTAATAGGTTAGATCGGGTGGAAGAGCTCTTGCGGCTAGGTAGTTGACAATGTCAGCGTACCATGGCAGTCCTACAGTTGTCTGTATTGTTTCCACGGATTCTGCTTCATTTATATCTAACTGCGCTAGGTCGCTTCCTATTTGTGCTACCAGCTGTTCATACGGAAAATCATCGTTAATCGGCACTTGTTCGGGTTTAATACCTTCTATTCTAGATAAATGGTCCGCTACGACGTTTTCAGTACCTTTTTTATCTTTTATTTCTAGATCAAACTCTTGTAAGAGTAAAATCCATCTTAAGAGTCTTGGTTTAGCATCTTTCTTAGTTAATAGATATCGGATAGCAGCATGGTCTGTGTAAATGATTATTTTCGCTCCAACTAGGTAAGAGCGGAATTTGTCAAGCGCAAAGACAACTGCTAGCAATTCTTTTTCTGTAGTAGCGTAGTTCATCTGGGCAGAATCCAAGGTTCTACTGGCATAGTAAATCGCATGAAGTTTCTTTTCCTTTCTCTGGCCTAGAACTGCGCCTACAGCATAGTCACTTGCATCGCACATGATTTCAAAAGGTAATCTCCAGTCAGGGGGTTGCATGATTAGTGCGGTGATGAGGGCTGTTTTTAGAGTTTCGAAAGCTTTAAGACAATCTTCATTGAATATGAACTCAGCGTCTTTCATTAATAAACCAGTAAGAGGTTTAGTGATTTTCGAGAAATCTTTGATGAATCGTCGGTAAAAACCGGCGTGTCCTAAAAAGCTTTGTATTTCTCGAACGGTTTTAGGGGGTTGAAGATCTTTTATTACTTCAATCTTAGCCTTATCAACTTCAATTCCCTTGTCGGATATTACATGACCTAATACTATTCCTTCGTTGACCATAAAATGACATTTCTCCCAGTTAAGCACGAGATTTACTTTTACACATCTTTCTAACACCATTTCTAAGTTCGATAAGCATCCTTCAAAACTTTGCCCGCATACAGAGAAGTCGTCCATGAACACTTCCATGATGTTGTCTATAAAATCTGTGAAGATTGACATCATACATCTTTGAAAGGTTGCAGGAGCGTTGCATAATCCAAAGGGCATTCGCCTATAAGCGAACGTTCCATAAGGACATGTGAATGTAGTATTCTCTTGATCATCAGGATGGATAGGGATTTGGAAAAATCCTGAGTAACCATCAAGGTAACAGAAGTAAGAATGCTTGGCTAATCGTTCTAACATTTGATCTATGAAAGGTAGTGGGAAATGATCTTTTCGAGTGGCTTTGTTTAGTTTACGATAATCTATGCACACTCTATATCCCGTCACTACTCTTTGCGATATTGATTCGCCTTGAGCGTTTTTCACAACAGTGATACCTCCTTTCTTTGGCACTACATGTATTGGACTAACCCATTCACTATCAGAGATTGGATATATTATCCCGGCATCTAATAATTTCTTGACTTCTTCTTTTACTACAGTGCTAAGGGTTGGGTTAATTCTTCTTTGAGATTCTCTAGAGGTTCTGCAATCTTCTTCTAGCAGAATACGATGCATACAAACTGAAGGACATATTCCTTTGAGATCAGATATGTTATATCCTAATGCAGTTGGATATTTCTTCAAGACATCTAAAAGTTTCTTTGTTTCTATAGCTCCTAAACTGGAATTTACTATAACTGGTCTTTTACATTCAACGTCTAAGAATTCGTACCTTAGGTTATGAGGTAATGTTTTTAATCCTAATGTAGATTTATCTTTACTTGGCATGGGATCCGGTGTAAGTGCTAAACTTTCGCTTAGACTATCATCCTGATACGGTTTTCGCCAATTATCATCTTCGAAAATCGGAGGGATTTGAATTTTCATTATTTCAGAATAAGTGGTCTCCTTCAGTTTCATTTCTCTTACACATTCGTCAATTACGTCCATTAGATAGCATGTATCCTCTATAGCTGGTGATTGTAAGAATTGTGTTAAAACAAATTCAACTTTCTCTTCACCTACTTCAAAGGTTAGCTTTCCTCTTTTTACGTCTATTATAGCTCCGGCGGTAGCTAAGAATGGTCTTCCTAGTATGATAGGTGTAGTGGAGTCTTCAGAGATGTCCATGATTATAAAATCAGTAGGAATGTAGAATTGTCCTATACGTACTGGGACGTTTTCTAGGATGCCTACAGGATATTTAACAGAGTGATCGGCTAGTTGAACAGACATTTTAGTTGGTCTTAGGTCTCCCATGTCTAGCCTTTTGCAAATCGTTAAGGGCATAACACTGATACTGGCTCCTAAATCGCATAGAGCTTTGTCAATGACGAATTTTCCTATTACACAGGGTATAGAGAAACTTCCTGGATCTTTTAGCTTAGGAGGCATGTTATTTTGAATTATGGCGCTACACTCGGCAGTAAGTGTAACTGTTCCGTTATCCTCTATCTTTTTCTTATTGGATAGGATCTCTTTTAAAAACTTAGCATACGAGGGTATTTGGGTAATTGCTTCTGTAAACGGAATAGTAATATTCAACTGTTTCAGAAGTTCAACAAATTTCTTAAATTGACCCGTCGTCTTGGAACTTATTAGTCTTTGAGGGTACGGAATTGGTGGTTTATAGGGTGGTGGAGGCACATAAGGTTGTTCTTTATCCACTACCTCTCGATTGTCATCTTCCTTTTCTTCTGGATCATTCACCACTTCAGTCGGTTTATCCGGTTTTTGTTACATGGCTGGATTGTCAAGTCTTGGATCGGTAGGTCCGTCAAGTTCCTTGCCACTTCTTAATATTACAGCGTTAGCATGTCCTTTCGGGTTAGGTTGAGGTTGTCCAGGGAATACTCCAGCTGGTGCAGCAGTGGGTGCTTGCTGTTGAGCTACTTGTGAAATCTGAGTTTCAAGCATTTTGTTATGTGTAGCTAATGCATCTACTTTGCTCACTAATTGTTTAATCTGCTCACTAGTGTGAATGTTTTGGTTTAAGAAGTCCTTGTTTGTCTGAGATTGGTTAGCTATAAAGTTCTCCATCATCAATTCAAGGTTCGATTTTCTAGGGATATTAGGAGCAGTCTTTTGATATCCTGGTGATGTAGCTGGTGCTTGACCTGGTGCGTAATAAGCATTGTTATTCTTATAGGAGAAGTTCGGATGATTCTTCCAACCTGGGTTGTATGTATTTGAGTAAGGGTTTCCTTGAGCATAATTCACTTGATCAGTGGGAGTTCCTGCCAATAGTTGACACTCAGAAACTTCGTGTCCTGGGACTCCACATAACTCACAGTTAGGTGTTACTGCAGCCACGGTGGCTGCAGGTGTTATGGCCAAGTTATCGATCTTTTGGCTTAGTTGGTCAAATTTCGCATTGACTTGGTCCATACTACTTACTTCGTACATACCTCCCTTTGTTGGTTTCTCAGTTGCGACTCTCTCGCTTCCCCAAAGGTAATGATTTTGAGCCATACTTTCGATAAGTGCATAGGCATCTCTATATTCTTTGTCCATCAATGCACCACCCGCGGCAGCGTCAATTGTCATTCTTGTATTGTACAAGAGTCCATTATAGAAGGTATGGATGACCATCCAGTCTATTAATCCATGATGTGGACAAAGTCTAAGTAGATCCTTATAGCGTTCCCAAGCTTCGAATAATGATTCACTTTCTCTTTGCTTAAATCCGTTGATCTGAGCTCTCAGCATAGCTGTCTTGCTAGGTGGAAAATACCTATTCAAGAAAACTTTCTTAAGTTCTGCCCACGTAGTTACTGAGTTCGAAGGTAGAGATTGGAGCCAAGCTCTTGCTCTGTCTCGAAGCGAAAAAGGAAATAAACGTAGTCTAATAGCTTCTTGGGTAACTCCATTGGCTTTTACGGTATCTGCATATTGCACAAAGATCGAAAGATGAAGATTCGGGTCCTCGGTAGGATTTCCGGCGAATTGATTTTGTTGCACGGCTGATATCAACGAAGGTTTTAGTTCGAAATCATTTCGGTTGATAGTCGGTGCTGCAATGCTTGAATGCGGTTCACCTTGCGAAGGATTAGCGTAATACTTGAGTGGATGAGTTTGTTCTTCAGCCATCCCTGCGTCTTCTGATTTTATGACTGGTTTAGGCGGATCTAATTGAAGATCTGGAATATTGGAATTATTTTCGAAATCGAATATACGCCTTCTTACGTGTAAGAAGCGTTCCGATTCAGGGATTAGAGGTTGCAAGTCTTCGCTTTTAGAGCGAGTACTTGGCATACACTCGGAGATTAGATTAAATTAAATAGTTGATACCTTAGTCTAGACAATGCTACCTAAATGCACTAGTAACTAAATTAAGGAATCCCCGGCAACGGCGCCAAAAACTTGATGGGCTAAAGACGTGTCTACTTATGCGTCTAGCGGTATCTTACTGCAAGTGCACAGCCTATCGAAGTAATATTTAAGATTATCGATCCACAGGGATTCTATTGTTACTTAGTGCTAGATGAACTTCTAGTTTAGCTAAGGCGAATGATTTTCACGATTGTTGTTGGTTTTTAAGACTATTAAAGGCGGAATTAGATTTAAGTTTTTAATAAAGTAATACTAAGGCGGTCGGTATGTAATTATACTAACTTAGGTGGGTCGATCTAACCTAGGCTTATAGAGATGTTCACTTAATCTATTCGGTAGAGATTACTAGTTTAAATACCCTCAACTCACACTCTCGTGGTCTTATATCAGATCTTATCCCTAAAGCCCTATGCCTGCTCTCGCTAGCCCATAAGTGTTTAGAGGTAATTTTTGGAAACTAAATAATTCTAATTTATCTTAAAGCGCTCTCGCTGTGTTTAATTTAAATGCCTAACTTTAGCTATCTGGTTAAAATCTCACACTCTCGTGGTCTTGACCCAACCTAATACTCTTTTCTTACTCTCGTAACGAAAAGATCTATTTCAATTAAAAAGTATCAGCCAGAAGGTTAAGTGATTAATTATTTTCAGCCTATGGTTATATTTACCGGTTAAGTTTGTTATAACTACATACCGCCCTAAGGTGTTTAGCTACTCATCGACGTCGAGCCAGACAGAGAATTAGATGATAACTTACTCATGGCAGAAAAATAAATAGACATTATAACTAAATTAAATTGCAATATAATAAAAACCTGGTTAACAAATATTCGAGCAGACTCCTTCCACAGATCGGAAAGCTTGGAGTAGGCGGAAAATAAAAATAAACGAATGCTGAAGGTTTAGAAACAAATAAATTTATAACAATTTCCTTATGTTGGAAATTGTTATGTGGTTGGTTTGGATACAAATAAAAAACGAAACAGAAAGTAATAATAATGCTGGAATGGGAAGGGCTGGTTCGTAAGGCAGTTTGGCAGAGCTTCCGCAGGAATTTTGAATAATGAAGTCTGTCCTTGAGTTCACAGAGCTTGTACTATTTATAGAGTCTTTAATGGGCTGGATTCTTGGTCCTTTGTTGCATGGGCCTTGCTGAAGTTGTTGAAGGAATGCTGGAACGTGGCAACAAAAATGGGAGAAGTGGTCTTCACGTGATGCCTTGAGGAGAAATAAGAGGAGAAGTGGTCTTCAAGTAGTGCCTTGACGTAGTCTGAGTCAAAACCAAGTTTTATCCTTGTCATGGGCGTGACAAGGTCTTCACGTTCGTAATTTGAGGATTTTAAGTGTCACGGTCGTGACCACTCTTTTACGGTCGTGATGGCCCAAATTGGGGTGTCACGGTCGTGACACCCTTGTAACGATCGTGGCTGCAACAAATTATGCAGTCTTTCTGCAGGCTTCTACATTTCTTCATCTTCTTGTGGTCTCTTTTGTTCCTTTTCTCTTAATTCATGATTTAGCTTCACATAACGACGTACCTGCAAAATAGTAAGAAAAACTCGGGAAATCGAGTGTTAAAACGGTGAATATGCGATAAAACGTCAATGAAATCTAGCGATATCATCGATGCGTTTTCTCGTTATCAAACTTCCCCAAACTTAAACCTTTGCTTGTCCTCAAGCAAATAGTCGGTTGAAAATCGGCGGACACGAATTTACTCACGCATACTCATAACAAACCGTACGGTGGATCGTTTTGTCGGATAATCCGGTACTTTGATACAACACTACCGATACACTAATGACACAAGCAACAAGCTATGTCGTCGACTTCCCGTCAAACGAAACAATCGGCAATCACATTACGATTTCACCTAGAGTTTTTCGATCTTATTTCGCCCGGTTTCGTTCTAGCGCAGTCACATTAAGCCCTTTGCCTTAGCACGCACGTAGTGGAGTAGCCGGTTAGCGATTTTGATCCTTTTTTGAGCACGGGGTCTGGTACACGAGTGTGGTAACCCTTCATGTTTTATCCGATTCGGAGGTTGTGGGGGATCGAGCCGTAGCACGCCCTACCGAGTTCAGAACCAGTACCTCTGAACCAACTCGCAACGGATTCCTTCTCATATTTCTCGTTTCTTATATGCGACCGTGTACTTTGGTGCAGTTTCTTTTCATTTTGCATTGAGATATGAAGGATCATTATTGATTAGGCATCAAACGCTTATATTCATCGGCTCCCCACGTGGTTTGTGTTCAGACGGTGCTGACTGCTAGTATAAACTACTGGGGGTTACTTTTGAACTGAAACTAAAGGTGTACTCGCAATGGTAATCGGGATGGAATTGCTTGAGTAGGGAGTCAAAGATGTCAAGATTGTATTGGTCTTGTTTAATCGTTCTCGGCTTCCTAGTTACGATTCCGTAGGTAAGTCGGGAAATGCGAATAATTAAAGATTTTTCTGGTATAGCTTAATAATCGGGGAAAGCTCGAAATTAAAGAAAATAGCGCAAAGATTTGCTCATTTCATTAATTTGCTAAAAGAAATACAACGGAATTGAAAGTACAACGAAATGGAAAAGTGTGGAAATGAAAGGTACCTCTCCCACACTATATCAGACATTGTCCTCAATGTTGTTATATAAATGCAGTACAAATACAGTACAAGACTAAAACGAAAAACAAATAGAAAAGTAAACTATGGCTGCTGAGGACCGCGGGCTCGGCCTCTGGTGCGAGAGCGGCGTCTGGAGGGAGTCGCGTCAGGATCAGAACCGGTGCCGGAGGTAGCAGTAATGCTAATGCGGAGCGCTTCTAGCTCGCTGAAAATTTCTCCAAACCGCTCATTAGTGGCTTCCTGGTTTGCAGCAATAGTGCCGAGTAAAGCATCATACTGCGCCTGCTGCCTTCGCTCCAGTGCGGCGTTCATCTGGTTCTGCTGATGAATCGCAAGGAGGACTTCCTCAAGTGTAACTGCGGGAGCAGGGGGCTGTCGGGTAGATGTCTCTGGTATATCCTGGACAGGCTCAGCTGCATCCATAGTGTCCTGCATCTCGTCCGTTGGAGGGTCTGCCTGATCATCATGAACCGGGACGTGATCGGCAGCAACAGGTAAAACAAAGAGCCAGTTGGCTCGGTTGGATGGATCGATGCGGTTGCGGGACGGCAGAGTGATGTGGTGGAAAATGGTGCCATTGACAACAGGGTTATACCTGCCATCCTCTCGCTGCGCGATCAGGTGGGCGGACCTGCAATAGCTCTTGGTGAGGAATTCGGCGGCTAGGTGAGGCTGATTAAAGAGCGCGTCACCAAGCCCCAACTGAATGGCGAGGGCGGTGACAATGCCGCCGATGAAGAACGGGGAGGAACCTCTGTGCGCAATGGCCTGGATGTGATGAAGCATGAAAGGGGCAGCGTTGATCGGCTCGTCATGCAGAGCGCAGTGTAAGAACAGAAGCTCCTTGGAGTTGAGCTTATGGTTGCTCTCTCTAGCGAAGATGGTGTTGCATATGACCCGGTGAAAATAGCGGATTGCCGGGTTGTGGATGTGTGTGGCGTTGAGGCTTTGGAAGGTGGATGCACGGGTGTTGGTTAAGTCGTGCCATAGAGTGAAAGCTTGTTCACTAAAATTATCGGGCACGCGACGGTGGGCTTCAGTTCCGTGATCGAAGCCTAACAACTCGGCTATCCTGGTTTGCGGAAGATTGAATTCTTGGCCATGCAATCTGAATGTTGCGATGCCGGTGAGCTGACTCTGAGAACCGGGAGGGGTGATATAACTGTAAGAGCTTAAGAACTCCAGCGTCAGAAGTTCGAATGTGGGCTGAGGTTGACGGCAGAGATCCCACAGACCGACCTTTTGCAGTAGGCTTTGGACGCTGGCGAGCATTCCGAGTTCCCTCAAACAGTCAGTGGCAATGTAGCGGGTAGGTTGCACACCGCGGTTTTGGAATCGGATGAAACGGTCTCTCTGGGTTACGCCAGCATCACCTTCTCTAAAAGTGATGGAATCCATAGCATGCAAGAGTGAAGAGTGAGGGAAGAAGGTTTTTGTGAGGTTTTGTGAGAAAAATGGTAGAATGAGGGAGATAGAGGTTCGGGTTAAATACGGGAGAGTGTTAATGAGATGGGTTATGATAATGGGGGGTTAATGAGGGTAATGGGGAGGTTACGGCGGTTATGGAAGGAATGGGTAGTTTTTGGGTAGGTTATGGAAGAAGAAGAAGAAGGGGCACGATGAGAAACAGTTCTGTTTCTCACGATTCCTGTAATAGGGATAGTCACGGTCGTGACAGGGGCGTGACGGTCGTGACAGGCTAATTAAGCACGTCACGATCGTAAGAGGGGCGTGACGACCGTGAGGGCATGCTTTGCTGAATAATTCCCAGAAAGAAACATTTCCTCACGTGATTCATAAATTAATAATAATTTATTTTCTTTATTAACACTTATATTAAATAAACACCATATTGTATATAATTTGCAACACAGTATTATACGAACTTGCATGAGAGATTGTATATATGAAATAATGCAGGCATAACAGTATATAGAAAATATATAAGTTGCTAAAAATGGAGAAATATTTGGAATTAAAGGTGCATTGCATAAAGTAATTAAAAATGAAGTTACAAAAACGGAAATTACGGTATGAAATTGTTGCGAAAGATAAATCTAACTAGAAACGAAAACAATGAGAAAAAAAAAATAAACTAAATCACTTATAGCATTTTCAAAAGCGTTTCTTCAGGTCTTCGATGGCGGAGTCCAAGTGATAGAATTGTTCGCAGGCCATGTCAGTCAATCCTATAATGTCCAATCGCATGCTCTTAATGTCTTCTTTAAATAGATTAATGTCAGTTTGGTAGGCATTGAGAGTGTTCATGATGTTTTGTAAGTTGTTAGCATAATCTCCTTGATTCACTTCAGGGGTTTCGTGTACTTCGTCAGTTGGGTCAATGTCATGGTAGCCAGGAGGTGTCTCAGGGTCAGTTTCAACAGCGATCATTATATCATCTGTTATCCTGTGAGACTGAGGTGTTTCAGGAGTAGCTGGATAATCAGGGGGGTTTAACTCATAAAGCCAGTTATCCTTATTGTGAACACTTACTCTAGCATGATTAGGCAATGTGAACAGGGTTACTACTTCGTTCCGGATTAGGTACTCAAAAGGTGGGCGTCCTAAATTCCTTATGATATGTCTATTGAAGCAGAATTTAAGATTCATAGGGCGGATTGTTCCTAGACGGTTGCACCTGTCCAGTTGGTACCTAAGTCCTATGGCATCAGCAATCATGGTTACAATACCTCCTACTAATATAGGTAATTCAGGTTCTTCTTGGATGCGGGTGAAGGTTTGCATCATGAAAGGTACACCATTAACAGACTGTCCATTAGTGAAACATGACATAATAAATACTTCATCTTTAGAAACTCCGGTAATGTTTTCTTCTTTTCCAAAGAAGGTGTGGGCAAGGAATTTATGGAAGTAACGGAGAGCAGGATTATGGATCTCATCATTATGCATGTTATTTGGTTCAGGGTGGTAGTTTCCGGTTAGAGTTCCCCAAAAGAAATCTAGCTCCACATCCATCAATTCTACCTGTGTGGTAGTAAAAGCAAATGGTCCACTAGGGAATCCTAACAAGTCAGCTAGTTCTTTATGGTTAAAGTCATATTCTATTCCAAATAGGCGGAAACTAATAAATCCTTTCCTAAATCCAAAACCGCGCTCAGGTAGGTAAAGTAAGGAGCTAAGGAACTCAAGGGTGAGCTCGCGGTAAGTCGCAAACTTATGTTGGATCAATGCATTCTCCCATCCGAGTCGGTTGAACAAGTACATGACACTATCATGTATACCTAAGGTTTCCATAGTCTTATCATCTGGGTACAGGGTCAAATCCATTTGCCTCTGTGATAACTCTTCAAACTTCATTCTTTGGTTCCTACCTCTAAATTTGGTTTCCATATAGTTAATTGGTTGGTTAGCCATGGTCAGTGCAAATATGGGGGAAACAAATCAGTGGAAAAGACTTTAGAAAATCTGTAAAAAGTGATTTAAGATAAAAATAAGAAAATGAAATGCATAATGTAATGGTGATAATAGTAAAATGAAACTGACAAAAACAATTTAAACAAATAGTAAAAACGATAAATAACAATGTGCTAAAAGAAAAGAATAGTTAAAATAAGTAAATAAGTAAATGGGTTGCCTCCCACTAAGCGCTGTTTTTATTGTCAAAAGCCTGACGTAATGCTTAGGTTTAGATTAATCAGGGGAATTAGTGGACAATTCTGAAAGCTTTAGATTATTCGCATAATCTCTATTTTCAACTTTATGATAGTGTTTTAAACGTTGTCCGTTTACTGTGAATGGTTCACTATTCTTACCCTTAATTTCTATTGCTCCACTCGGGAATACTTTAGTTATTTCAAAGGGTCCTGACCATCTAGATTTTAATTTTCCAGGGAAAAGCCTAAGTATGGAATTAAAGAGGAGTACAACGTCTCCCACACTAAATTCTTTCCTAGATAGGCGTTTATCATGCCATCGCTTGGTTCTTTCTTTATATATCTTAGCATTTTCATATGCATCTAACCTTAATTCTTCTAATTCGTTAATGTCTAGGATTCACTTTTCTCCTGCAGCATTATAGTTTATATTGAGAGTTCTGATCGCCCAATAAGCTTTGTGTTCTAGTTCTACTGGGAGGTGACAAGATTTTCCATAAACTAGTTTGAAAGGTGTAGTACCTATGGGTGTCTTGTAAGTGGTCCTATAAGCCCATAGAGCTTCATTAAGTTTAGATGACCAATCTTTCCGAGATATGGCGACAGTCTTTTCTAAGATTTGTTTAATTTCTCTGTTCGAGACTTCGACTTGTCCACTTGTTTGTGGGTGATATGGCGTAGCCACACGGTGTCGTACTCCATATTTAGATAGTAACTTGTCAAGGATTTTTGAAATGAAGTGCGAGCCACCGTCACTTATGACTAGTCAAGGCACACCAAATCTGGGAAAGATTATATTTTTGAAAAGCTTTATTACTACTCGTGTATCGTTTGTAGGAGAAGCTATGGCTTCGATCCATTTCGAGACATAATCAACAGCTACGAGTATGTAATTATTATCGAAAGATGATGGGAATGGTCCCATGAAATCTATTCCCCAGACGTCGAAGATTTCTACTTCTAAAATTCCCTTTTGGGGCATTTCATCTCTTCTTGAAATATTGCCAGTGCGTTGACACCGATCGCAATTCATAACAGCGATGTGGACATCCTTCCATAGATTAGGCCAGAATAAGCCGACTTGCAAGATTTTTGCACAAGTCTTGGAAGTGCTTGCATGTCCGCCATAAGGAGATGAATGGCATTGAGCAATGAAATCTTCTATTTCTTCTTCGGGAATACATCGGCGAAAGATTCCATCTGGTCCTCTTTTGAACAATAATGGTTCATCCCAATAGTAATGTTTCAGATTATGAAAGAATTTCTTTTTCTGCTGATAGGTTAGATCGGGTGGAAGAGCTCTTGCGGCTAGGTAGTTGACAATGTCAGCGTACCATGGCAGTCCTACAGTTGTCTGTATTGTTTCCACGGATTCTGCTTCATTTATATCTAACTGCGCTAGGTCGCTTCCTATTTGTGCTACCAGCTGTTCATACGGAAAATCATCGTTAATCGGCACTTGTTCGGGTTTAATACCTTCTATTCTAGATAAATGGTCCGCTACGACGTTTTCAGTACCTTTTTTATCTTTTATTTCTAGATCAAACTCTTGTAAGAGTAAAATCCATCTTAAGAGTCTTGGTTTAGCATCTTTCTTAGTTAATAGATATCGGATAGCAGCATGGTCTGTGTAAATGATTATTTTCGCTCCAACTAGGTAAGAGCGGAATTTGTCAAGCGCAAAGACAACTGCTAGCAATTCTTTTTCTGTAGTAGCGTAGTTCATCTGGGCAGAATCCAAGGTTCTACTGGCATAGTAAATCGCATGAAGTTTCTTTTCCTTTCTCTGGCCTAGAACTGCGCCTACAGCATAGTCACTTGCATCGCACATGATTTCAAAAGGTAATCTCCAGTCAGGGGGTTGCATGATTAGTGCGGTGATGAGGGCTGTTTTTAGAGTTTCGAAAGCTTTAAGACAATCTTCATTGAATATGAACTCAGCGTCTTTCATTAATAAACCAGTAAGAGGTTTAGTGATTTTCGAGAAATCTTTGATGAATCGTCGGTAAAAACCGGCGTGTCCTAAAAAGCTTTGTATTTCTCGAACGGTTTTAGGGGGTTGAAGATCTTTTATTACTTCAATCTTAGCCTTATCAACTTCAATTCCCTTGTCGGATATTACATGACCTAATACTATTCCTTCGTTGACCATAAAATGACATTTCTCCCAGTTAAGCACGAGATTTACTTTTACACATCTTTCTAACACCATTTCTAAGTTCGATAAGCATCCTTCAAAACTTTGCCCGCATACAGAGAAGTCGTCCATGAACACTTCCATGATGTTGTCTATAAAATCTGTGAAGATTGACATCATACATCTTTGAAAGGTTGCAGGAGCGTTGCATAATCCAAAGGGCATTCGCCTATAAGCGAACGTTCCATAAGGACATGTGAATGTAGTATTCTCTTGATCATCAGGATGGATAGGGATTTGGAAAAATCCTGAGTAACCATCAAGGTAACAGAAGTAAGAATGCTTGGCTAATCGTTCTAACATTTGATCTATGAAAGGTAGTGGGAAATGATCTTTTCGAGTGGCTTTGTTTAGTTTACGATAATCTATGCACACTCTATATCCCGTCACTACTCTTTGCGATATTGATTCGCCTTGAGCGTTTTTCACAACAGTGATACCTCCTTTCTTTGGCACTACATGTATTGGACTAACCCATTCACTATCAGAGATTGGATATATTATCCCGGCATCTAATAATTTCTTGACTTCTTCTTTTACTACAGTGCTAAGGGTTGGGTTAATTCTTCTTTGAGATTCTCTAGAGGTTCTGCAATCTTCTTCTAGCAGAATACGATGCATACAAACTGAAGGACATATTCCTTTGAGATCAGATATGTTATATCCTAATGCAGTTGGATATTTCTTCAAGACATCTAAAAGTTTCTTTGTTTCTATAGCTCCTAAACTGGAATTTACTATAACTGGTCTTTTACATTCAACGTCTAAGAATTCGTACCTTAGGTTATGAGGTAAAGTTTTTAATCCTAATGTAGATTTATCTTTACTTGGCATGGGATCCGGTGTAAGTGCTAAACTTTCGCTTAGACTATCATCCTGATACGGTTTTCGCCAATTATCATCTTCGAAAATCGGAGGGATTTGAATTTTCATTATTTCAGAATAAGTGGTCTCCTTCAGTTTCATTTCTCTTACACATTCGTCAATTACGTCCATTAGATAGCATGTATCCTCTATAGCTGGTGATTGTAAGAATTGTGTTAAAACAAATTCAACTTTCTCTTCACCTACTTCAAAGGTTAGCTTTCCTCTTTTTACGTCTATTATAGCTCCGGCGGTAGCTAAGAATGGTCTTCCTAGTATGATAGGTGTAGTGGAGTCTTCAGAGATGTCCATGATTATAAAATCAGTAGGAATGTAGAATTGTCCTATACGTACTGGGACGTTTTCTAGGATGCCTACAGGATATTTAACAGAGCGATCGGCTAGTTGAACAGACATTTTAGTTGGTCTTAGGTCTCCCATGTCTAGCCTTTTGCAAATCGTTAAGGGCATAACACTGATACTGGCTCCTAAATCGCATAGAGCTTTGTCAATGACGAATTTTCCTATTACACAGGGTATAGAGAAACTTCCTGGATCTTTTAGCTTAGGAGGCATGTTATTTTGAATTATGGCGCTACACTCGGCAGTAAGTGTAACTGTTCCGTTATCCTCTATCTTTTTCTTATTGGATAGGATCTCTTTTAAAAACTTAGCATACGAGGGTATTTGGGTAATTACTTCTGTAAACGGAATAGTAATATTCAACTGTTTCAGAAGTTCAACAAATTTCTTAAATTGACCCGTCGTCTTGGAACTTATTAGTCTTTGAGGGTACGGAATTGGTGGTTTATAGGGTGGTGGAGGCACATAAGGTTGTTCTTTATCCACTACCTCTCGATTGTCATCTTCCTTTTCTTCTGGATCATTCACCACTTTAGTCGGTTTATCCGGTTTTTGTTACATGGCTGGATTGTCAAGTCTTGGATCGGTAGGTCCGTCAAGTTCCTTGCCACTTCTTAATATTACAGCGTTAGCATGTCCTTTCGGGTTAGGTTGAGGTTGTCCAGGGAATACTCCAGCTGGTGCAGCAGTGGGTGCTTGCTGTTGAGCTACTTGTGAAATCTGAGTTTCAAGCATTTTGTTATGTGTAGCTAATGCATCTACTTTGCTCACTAATTGTTTAATCTGCTCACTAGTGTGAATGTTTTGGTTTAAGAAGTCCTTGTTTGTCTGAGATTGGTTAGCTATAAAGTTCTCCATCATCAATTCAAGGTTCGATTTTCTAGGGATATTAGGAGCAGTCTTTTGATATCCTGGTGATGTAGCTGGTGCTTGACCTGGTGCGTAATAAGCATTGTTATTCTTATAGGAGAAGTTCGGATGATTCTTCCAACCTGGGTTGTATGTATTTGAGTAAGGGTTTCCTTGAGCATAATTCACTTGATCAGTGGGAGTTCCTGCCAATAGTTGACACTCAAAAACTTCGTGTCCTGGGACTCCACATAACTCACAGTTAGGTGTTACTGCAGCCACGGTGGCTGCAGGTGTTATGGCCAAGTTATCGATCTTTTGGCTTAGTTGGTCAAATTTCGCATTGACTTGGTCCATACTACTTACTTCGTACATACCTCCCTTTGTTGGTTTCTCAGTTGCGACTCTCTCGCTTCCCCAAAGGTAATGATTTTGAGCCATACTTTCGATAAGTGCATAGGCATCTCTATATTCTTTGTCCATCAATGCACCACCCGCGGCAGCGTCAATTGTCATTCTTGTATTGTACAAGAGTCCATTATAGAAGGTATGGATGACCATCCAGTCTATTAATCCATGATGTGGACAAAGTCTAAGTAGATCCTTATAGCGTTCCCAAGCTTCGAATAATGATTCACTTTCTCTTTGCTTAAATCCGTTGATCTGAGCTCTCAGCATAGCTGTCTTGCTAGGTGGAAAATACCTATTCAAGAAAACTTTCTTAAGTTCTGCCCACGTAGTTACTGAGTTCGAAGGTAGAGATTGGAGCCAAGCTCTTGCTCTGTCTCGAAGCGAAAAAGGAAATAAACGTAGTCTAATAGCTTCTTGGGTAACTCCATTGGCTTTTACGGTATCTGCATATTGCACAAAGATCGAAAGATGAAGATTCGGGTCCTCGGTAGGATTTCCGGCGAATTGATTTTGTTGCACGGCTGATATCAACGAAGGTTTTAGTTCGAAATCATTTCGGTTGATAGCCGGTGCTGCAATGCTTGAATGCGGTTCACCTTGCGAAGGATTAGCGTAATACTTGAGTGGATGAGTTTGTTCTTCAGCCATCCCTGCGTCTTCTGATTTTATGACTGGTTTAGGTGGATCTAATTGAAGATCTGGAATATTGGAATTATTTTCGAAATCGAATATACGCCTTCTTACGTGTAAGAAGCGTTCCGATTCAGGGATTAGAGGTTGCAAGTCTTCGCTTTTAGAGCGAGTACTTGGCATACACTCGGAGATTAGATTAAATTAAATAGTTGATACCTTAGTCTAGACAATGCTACCTAAATGCACTAGTAACTAAATTAAGGAATCCCCGGCAACGGCGCCAAAAACTTGATGGGCTAAAGACGTGTCTACTTATGCGTCTAGCGGTATCTTACTGCAAGTGCACAGCCTATCGAAGTAATATTTAAGATTATCGATCCACAGGGATTCTATTGTTACTTAGTGCTAGATGAACTTCTAGTTTAGCTAAGGCGAATGATTTTCACGATTGTTGTTGGTTTTTAAGACTATTAAAGGCGGAATTAGATTTAAGTTTTTAATAAAGTAATACTAAGGCGGTCGGTATGTAATTATACTAACTTAGGTGGGTCGATCTAACCTAGGCTTATAGAGATGTTCACTTAATCTATTCGGTAGAGATTACTAGTTTAAATACCCTCAACTCACACTCTCGTGGTCTTATATCAGATCTTATCCCTAAAGCCCTATGCCTGCTCTCGCTAGCCCATAAGTGTTTAGAGGTAATTTTTGGAAACTAAATAATTCTAATTTATCTTAAAGCGCTCTCGCTGTGTTTAATTTAAATGCCTAACTTTAGCTATCTGGTTAAAATCTCACACTCTCGTGGTCTTGACCCAACCTAATACTCTTTTCTTACTCTCGTAACGAAAAGATCTATTTCAATTAAAAAGTATCAGCCAGAAGGTTAAGTGATTAATTATTTTCAGCCTATGGTTATATTTACCGGTTAAGTTTGTTATAACTACATACCGCCCTAAGGTGTTTAGCTACTCATCGACGTCGAGCCAGACAGAGAATTAGATGATAACTTACTCATGGCAGAAAAATAAATAGACATTATAACTAAATTAAATTGCAATATAATAAAAACCTGGTTAACAAATATTCGAGCAGACTCCTTCTTCCACAGATCGGAAAGCTTGGAGTAGGCGGAAAATAAAAATAAACGAATGCTGAAGGTTTAGAAATAAATAAATGTATAACAATTTCCTTATGTTGGAAATTGTTATGTGGTTGGTTTGGATACAAATAAAAAACGAAACAGAAAGTAATAATAATGCTGGAATGGGAAGGGCTGGTTCGTAAGGCAGTTTGGCAGAGCTTCCGCAGGAATTTTGAATAATGAAGTCTGTCCTTGAGTTCACAGAGCTTGTACTATTTATAGAGTCTTTAATGGGCTGGATTCTTGGTCCTTTGTTGCATGGGCCTTGCTGAAGTTGTTGAAGGAATGCTGGAACGTGGCAACAAAAATGGGAGAAGTGGTCTTCACGTGATGCCTTGAGGAGAAATAAGAGGAGAAGTGGTCTTCAAGTAGTGCCTTGACGTAGTCTGAGTCAAAACCAAGTTTTATCCTTGTCACGGGCGTGACAAGGTCTTCATGTTCGTAATTTGAGGATTTTAAGTGTCACGGTCGTGACCACTCTCTTACGGTCGTGATGGCCCAAATTGGGGTGTCACGGTCGTGACACCCTTGTAACGATCGTGGCTGCAACAAATTATGCAGTCTTTCTGCAGGCTTCTACATTTCTTCATCTCCTTGTGGTCTCTTTTGTTCCTTTTCTCTTAATTCATGATTTAGCTTCACATAACGACGTACCTGCAAAATAGTAAGAAAAACTCGGGAAATCTAGTGTTAAAACGGTGAATATGCGATAAAACGTCAATGAAATCTAGCGATATAATCGATGCGTTTTCTCGTTATCACTAGTGCAGTATGAATTACAAACATTCATAAAAAACACTTCTTCTCGTAAAAGACAAAAAACAAACATTCAAATCCTTTTTGCCCTTTTGGGCCTTAACTCAAGGAAAACCTTTTCTGATGAAAAGAGTGCTGTTCAGCCTCAGTTCTACCGCAAACAGGCATTGTCCCTAACTGCTGGAACTGTTGTTTAACTTTACTCGGGTAAAAATCTGGTGAACAAACCTGTGTCCTTTTTTTATCCTGAACTACGTTCGCTCTGATCTCTCATACCTGTTGAGAGTACGTAGGCACAAGATGCGATATTTTGGCGAGCAACCTTCCCTTCACCCGTAGTTAGCCGAACTATGTTGACTCTGACTTTCCCATTGCACGAGGGAATACGTAGGCCCAGAGCAGCAACGCTCTGTCGAGTCCCCTTTTCTTCCCTTTTCTTTTCTTTCAAGCCAACCTTAATAGCGTAGATAGATAAACAACCCGTCAGATAAACAAACAAGCGTGGATCCCATCGAGTACGATGGACGTGAGGGGTGCTAATACCTTCCCCTTGCGTAACCGACTCCCGAACCCAGGACTTGGTTGCGATAACCTTATCTTTTCCTTTTCGTCAGGTTTGTTCCGATCGTTTCCTTTCCCCTCCTGTAGGATAAATAATGATAGGTGGTGACTCTTCTGTTGTGTTGGCACTTCATTTCGCAGTAGCGACAATAAGGTAGAACAATTTGTTTGTGTTATTTGCCATTTTAAGGTTAAGATTTTGTTATGTTTTTCATTTAACTCATTAATTTCTAATTCCAACCCTAACTGAGATTTAACAGAGCCTAAACTTCGGCGCGACGGTGTTGGTTACAGACTACGGTGAGGCAATCCGAGAGAAGAAAGTATATTGAACGTATTTATGAACATGTGAGTTTATGGAATTATCATTTCGGTTATGGTATATTGAGTCTTAATGTTCTCATATTTTATTGATTTGCATTACTGTGATATTAGTTTTGTGATTCAATGTTCATTTCACTTATGAAATTTTGAGAATATTTGCATTACTATTGGAATGGCATGAACGATTTTATTCTGTTTGTGGTGCGGTATGTGTGATTTTTTCTCTGTAAGTGCGTGTATTGTGAATTCTTGTGTGAATGTCTTCATAGCTGCTGTTGCAATTCATTGAGAATTTGTGTTGTTGTTGTTACTTCACTGTGTTGTGTTTCTGAGTCGTATGTTATTTTCACTACGAATTTGTAACTTTTTGATGCCCTTGCTTGTTTCCAATTCTCTTATTTTAAAGGCATACGCCAATTAAGTTTCTGATTTGGAATTAAGTATGAATGATTTGCCAGTAAAGCTTGTTTTAGGAAGAAAATATCATGGCCATGAACATGCGATTTTTATGATGATTTGCAATTGGAACTTGTTGTTTTTGTTTTGATTTCGTCATGAATGCATAATTCACTGCTACAAATGAATTTCTTGATTTCTTTTCAAACTATGAAAACTTTTCATATTCATTTTGTTTTTATCACGAATGTTTAATTTACTGAGATTGATGATTTGGAAATAATAACTCCGGTGATTTAATTCTGCAACATATTCGATGACAAATTCCCCAAGCTTGATATCTCTAAAGCCACATTTCTCAGTCTTAACCAATTTCAGCCTTTTCACAGGGTGATGCTGAAATGCTTTGTTGAGACACATGACCCCATATTTGCAGCCTGAAGAACAGCATGACAGAAGCATCCCACATTGGCAATCTATACCACATACACTAGTAGAGTCAGGAGTAGAATATGCCATCATCAAATTTCCTCTTGTTTTTCTAAGTGACATATACTACGCTTTATATGGGTGTACCATGTTGTCCTTATCTTAATCCAACCTGGAAGTTTAAAATCAACAAGTTCCCCAATCTGGCTCAACAGCTTGTTGAATACAGTTTCAAAAAGATCCTGTTCAGGATTCTTTTTCATGATGGGCATGGAATCTGTTACAGCACTCGATATTCTGATGCTATAAGCCTGGCTCTCGATTTCAGCAGAGGCTTAAACCATAAATTTCAACCTTTTTCAAGATTTCCTCGCTTCCTTCAAAGGTATACTTTTCTTCTTTATAACTATTTATAACCGCCTTTTATTGTAAGAGAATGAAACTGCCGTTATTGATTTTACTCTTGGATATCTTGTAAAAGAATTTTTCATTTTTGTATTGAATTTGACTTGTAGCTCAAAATTCTTGTATAGAATCAATTTGATTGTCCTTAAAATGCGAATCTCCTATTTGACTTCTTTGAATTTGTAATCCTTACAAGAATTTGAATTTACTTGAACATGAATCTTGAGTTTAGAATTTAATGACAACCATATGAAAATCTCTTGTATATTGAATCCTTAAGAAGAAGATTGAGAGAGGTGTTGCCTTCCCAACTAGCGTATCTGTAAACAATATTGTGTGTCATTTCTCTCCTCTTGCAAGTGATGTAACCGTTTTGGAAGAAGGGGATATTTTGAAAATGTAAGACTCCTTTGATCCATTTTTCTTGGAAGGATGTGTATTGCTTTGGTTTGTGCTGTTGTTAGGAGATATATAGTAATGACATCTTTGATTTTTTGCAGTGATTTGGCGTGTCATATTGATGGGTTTATTGCTGTTGTGGCTTGTTGCACCCTAATTTTTGACCATAAGATCCCATCTCCTCGTGTTTGTTCTTGCTTGTTTTATTTTACCTTTTATATATGCTTATTATGACTAACAAGCATGCACAGGTGTGTTAAATTCAGATGGAGATGACACTTACAATCCAATCCTTCCAGACATGGTCGTTTGATTCTTATTCAGGTTATGCTTATGGTGATTTCATCGTTTAAGTAGTCAAGGGGCAAGTTCAAGGGAATCTTCATGTGGTCCTGACCAAATCTAGATTCCAAGAGATATGAGAGCCAAGTTTTATCAAGTTCATAAGCTGGAAACAATTTGTTTGGTTTCCTAAAGTGTTGTGTTAAAAGTTTGATCTCAATCATCATATTCAAGCTCACGAATAAATCCGTACAGATAAGGTTGTCACATATCTTAAAGTAAAGATGCAGGCCACGCGAAATAGAATATCACAAAAACCAAGTTCATGGTGGAATTTTGTTTGACGGATGCAATGATGAACTTCATGGATAACCACTTGATTTCATTGTGATAAGTTATCTTTAACATGAAAAAAGGACTTTTTTATTACTAAATAAGCAGGTGTGTTTCCAAGCTGTGTAATTCGGCACGTATATTACAAGCTTCAAAGAAGAAGAGAATACATGCTAATGAAATTTATGTGTGCCTTTAATAAATAAAAGGGAAGATGGTTTTATGGTGTTCCTAAAATAAGAGAAAGGAATCCAGGTTGACTGGGCAACCCGTGAGAAGATTTTAGGTTGTGTTAAAATTTCTCCAACAGCTGCAAAACTTAAAAGCTCTTTTGTTCTAAACTCCAATCACCAATTCAAATATTCAAAGTTAAGGACAATTCAAAGTATGGTAACTAATTTCAAGAGTCATAGTCTTCATAAGAATCAAATTAAAGATTATTGCTCTTTTCAAATCATGATTACAAGTACTAATCTTAAGTGACCAACTACAGTTTGTTTAGTCAAACATATATACAAAGCATGGAAAATAAGTGTTTAATAGGTGACCCCACAATGACAGCATTCGGACCCTGTATGGACTACTCCATAATATGTTCAAGCTTGACTGCAACCGCTCTTCTGAATCTGAAACCTTCCACCAAACAGCAGACCCCTCAAATCCCATGCATTTCCAAGTAACCGTGAAAGCTTCCCAAGCCAAACGCACCAAACGGATCAATCATGAGGTACTTTCTACCTTGTTTTTCAACTTCCAAACGCTAAAAAGCACTTTTGTCCTTGAAGAGCCCATCCAGTAGATGTCATCAGAACCAGAGGAAAAAGTAACACCACCCTGCAACACAATCAAAAGGGGGCGACATAAGTTTTGATACATTTTATTCTTTCCTTCAAGAAATTACATATAGAAACAGTATGCCACCAAATCTTATGGGCGTCTACGGCGAAGAAGCAACCAAAGCTGGATATTCTTTCTCACTTCCATTATCAGCAAATAAAGTCTAACCGTATAACTCCAAAGGGTACAAAACTACAATTCCATTCTCAAACCAACTTGCCTCTTGGTGCCAGTCCGTCTCAATTTACTCCACCAAGTTCATATAATCGGATTTCAGTTGGTTCGCCAAGACATTTTGGACCTACATCTCCTGCAAGAGGAACCTCTCATGGATCCCCTTTAGGCAAATTGGCTGCAGTTAGCCAGTTTAATAGAAGGAAAAACTAGGGGCATTCTGGAAGTCCACAAACCCAAGAAGCAAATTTTTCTTCACATTGGCATGGTCAATATCCTGATAGCTTAAGTCAAGCCGAGGGAACATCACAGGCTCCTGGCAGTTCACCATCTTATCTACAATCAAATATTAATCCATCGAAACTGAACCTCTTTGGCGCTGCAACATGGGAAATCAGAAGCAGAAGTGGAAGCCTGAAGAAGAGGAAGCTTTGCATCAAGGCATTCAAAATATTTTCAAAGCAGGGGATGAGGAAACAGAGGTCCTACCGCAAGACCCATGTGTATGATTTGAAGTAAATTCCAAGTTGAAGAATACTCAAAGTCTCTCGTTGGCTTTCTTTCTTTTTTGCAAGGCCTCCTTGATTCGCATGAATAACCTGAACAAGAGATAAAAGAATTAATTCAATAGAGTTGTTAATCCCGTTTAAACGGTTTAGAACCATTAAGAGCATTTTGAATCGAAAATGGAAAGTTCATCAATCACAGATCCACAACAAAGGAACAACAATCAGACAATAATTAAAACCTTCCAATTTGATATTGACAAAGCCATAAATTATTTCCCAAAACAGCTAATAGACATGTTCATACGGATTTGGGAACAAATTAACTGTGATTCAATTAGAGAAGGTTGGTCAAGGCTATAAAAGGACTCATATCAGAACTCGAAAGAGGACACAACGATACAGAAACCACACAAATTCAAGCAGTCACACAATCCCCAAATTCCCATTCAAAAAACCTAAAATCAAAAAGAAATAAAAGCTTATCTTTTGAAGCTTCGCCGGAACCTCCCTTTTCCGTCCATCGCAACCTTCGCCGCGAAATCATCGACGTTGCAAAACCTTCATTCTAGCCTTTGTCGCTTCGCTGTTGCGCTGGAAATCTCCACCGAAGAAACCCGCTACGCACTTCAGCAGCTCCAGAAATCATCACCAGAAACCTCCGTGAAGGATCTCCGTTCGCGTCAAAACCAATCGCCATCGCCGACACCTCACGGTAACTATCGCTTCCTCAAAATTGGTGGAAGCTTTAATTTGTTTGTGTTTGTTTTTTTAGGAAAGAAGAAGCAGGTCCGCAAACGAGAAGAGACGAGGGAGAAACCAAATGGAGAGGGAGAAGACAATGGCGGAAAGAAAAGAATGAGAAGGGAGAAAGAGGAATGACGGCGGAAGATAGGATTGGGGGGGATCTAGGGTTTTCTGAGTTTTTTTCTGTAATTTTTTTATATTATGTTCTATACGCATGTACACACAACACTTACCACGCACTACACAATCACGGTCGTCGGATCTATCCCTGATCTGATCGCATGCCCCATATCTGCGCAGCCCCGCCATAAGCCTGCACCTGTGTAACACCCAATCACACGCCCCTTCCTAGTTAACTCTAAATACTCCCCTAATCAACCATTTAACTTCAGCTTAATCTTTAATTAACCAATTTATTTATTTTAATCTTTTTATAAACCTATTAAACTAATCCTTTAATCTAAAACCAATTTTATAAAATCTTTTCTATTTAGCTTATCTACTTAATTAATTCTTTTCTATTTAACTAACCTACCCTTTTTAATAAAACTCAAGTTTTTTTTAATTAATTCTATCAACTCGATAAACTTTTATTTAATAATAATGTATAATTTGTTCAATAAAAAATCAATTTCCTTTAATTCATAATTTATATTTATTTGGTAATAATAACTAAAAACCTTTATTTCAATAATCCTTTTTTCATTTTTATAAAAATAATATGTTTATTTTCTAAATAATATAAAGACCCATTTCCATAATTTAAAATGTTTGTTAAATAAGAACTATTTAATGAGAAAACATTTTCGTAATAACTTGCATTTTTTATCGTTAGCTAAATCATTTCACTAATAAATCAAGTCAACCCTCCTTAAAATCAATTGTACACGTTCGCTTCCGTATCCGCACATTCACATTATTCATAATTCACACTTGTACACTTCAGCTCTTTCATGCGTGTGTATGCCTTTATTTATCTGCCTCTATTTTACCCGCAATTTACATTTACCGCATTTACTTTATCGCATTGCATTCCGTCCAAAGGAAGAACTTGCACGTAACGTAAAACTTGAGCGTATGCATCCCATTTGCATCATAATCCCCTTGATCCTTGATTCCATTCAAGTCGATCTTCTAAGTTTAGATCTTACCCCATAGGAAGGACCTTTATCTTTACAACTTAGATAAACACAACCCATCAACTCAATACGATATTCAAACACATTAGAGAACAAGATGTTAATCATTTTAAGTGGGATAAAACTTCTATCCCATAACAACATAATCAATTTTCCTACAACGTTGTGGTGGTTAAATCGAAGTAATCCCCCTTAAAATGACAACTCATCTTTTCTCCTAAAATCAATCAATCAACTACCCTAAACCTGTAGGAACTTTGACCACAATCAAAGAACTCCTCAAACCCTTTAGGGGAACTACAGATACTCTAATTTCACTCCTGTAAGGATATGTAGGCATAAGATGCGACATCTTATCAAGGATACTTAGAAATAAACCCCTAGGTCTTTTACCTATAAGCAGATAAACATTAGCAATAAAACAAACATAAAACAAGAGGTTCCTGTAGAGTACTACAAAAACTTAGGATGCTAGCACCTTCCCTAAGTTTAACCAACCCCCGAACCTATAACTCTCTAGCTTGCATTTGCATTACATTGTGGGAATTTCGATCTTTATACCTTCCTTTTGACAAATCAAAGTTCGGTTGCAAATGAATTAAATTCAAACTAATCAATAGTTTGGTATCCAAATTTCACCGCGACATGGCTCACACACATGTTCTTCAAGAGGGGCCTGTTACAGGACGTGCAACTGATGTAATTGCTGCAGCAAATACTGCTGCTGAAGTGGCATTGAGGCTTGTTAGGCCTGGAAAGAAGGTAATATAATGTGTAAGAATTTTCATATATTGCTGCACCTGTTATATCTGAGGTCATTTTGATATGATTACTTTATATTTAATCTCTTATAGCTTTGAGTTGATTCTAATTTGATGGGCTGTTATTATCTTTTGATTTAGGTACTTCAAGTTTTAGAGTGTAATTTTTCATGTCATTGTCCATATTTAATGAAATGATGTGAACTACTTTGTGATTTATTTCTTGTTTTGATCTCTAAATGATGTAAACTATCATGAGCTATGGATTAACTCCGGTAATGCTTTAATTGTCATAGTTACATTGATAGAGATATATTTTTTTTACCCTTTTTTGCTGATAAAATGAATTTTTTGTTTTGTTTTTCTATATCTTTGTTCACTAGTTTGTAAGTTCAAATGCTACTGTTACTTCTCTTCTGTGATGAATGATATAACGTATGGTCGTTGTCTTTGAATTCCTTTCACTATTGACTTGTAGTATAATGATGAGATGTATCATGTTTAATTGCCAGCTGCTTAAATCTACTTAGACCTTTCTGTTTTCTGTTCATGTTTAATTGCCAGCTACTTAAATCTACTTAGACCTTTCTGTTTTCTGTTTTATAGCTTACTTGGTTGTACTATTACACAACTTTCATAATTTCTATTAACAACCAAAATGTCTCTTTCAGGTATAATCTTCTGCGTAAAAAGTTTCATGCCACGTTATTCACTGGATCTCCAGTTCTTTCTGATTCTGGACTTGATTTTTTGAACAAGCTTCTAACTTTTGACCCTAAAAAGGTAAGGGTTGCTTAAGCTTCATGAATTAATTTGCGAATAGTTCTTTGTCTCAGAATATTAAGAATAACACCTACTAATGTATGCAGAGGATCACGGCTGAAGCCGCTCTCAATCATGAATGGTTTCGTGAAGTTCCTCTTCCCAAAAGCAAATAATTCATGCCTACATTTCCCGCACAACATGCTCAGGACAGGTATTTGATCTGTTGGAAAACTACTGGGGCTATTTGTTTAAGAATTTTTTTAAATAGTTTGTCCTTAATGGCAAATAGAAAAGGACATTTCTCATGGTTGCCCTGGTGTGGCAGCTAGAGCATGTGGCCTAGTGGGTCTAGAACCTACAAGGGTTAGTGCTGCCTCTGAATTTGTTATTTTGTACTTCATTATTGACAGTGATTTTGTTTTAACTTAAAACAATTTTCAACTCTACAATAGGAAACTACATATCATGTTAAAGAGTGGGACACATAGATTAGTGCTTCACCAAAGGCTCTGTTTTCTTAACATGTTTCTTCTTTTCATCTAGGTATTCACATGCTCACAGGTAGAAGCTTAGGATGCAATCATTCATGATATATCCAATTTGGAAAAGGATCTTTTATGCCTTCAGAATGAATTGGCTTGGACTGAGAATGAAAATTGGCTGGAAATATGCTCTAGTGCTTTGACCGAAAGAATCAACCAGCTTGATGTTGCAGTTACTGCTTTGAAGATTAATCATGCTGGTGATACAGAGATGCAGCTACGGTTGCATAGTAAACCTGCTGAGACACTTCATAAAATAGTGAAGGCTCTACATAAAGATCACTGCCAAGATGCACTTGTCCAGGTTTGGTTATTGAAACCAATTTCCCTCCCTGGGTTTATATTAGTATGTAATTTTTTTCCTTTTGAAGATTGACAAGAGGCTGCTATACTTACCTTTTAATGTGCTCTAATTTTGTATATGCCTCAGCTCGGTATTCGATGAGAGAATGCACTAGAATATATGATACAGAGGAATTTGTTAAGAAATGAAACAATGAATTAGTCTGTGAAGTTATTAGTTAATGCGTTATTTAGGTTCATCATATATAAATAGGGGGGTTGTTGAGTTAGAGGATCATCATTGAATAATGTAAGCTAATTTTACTGTTCTTCACACTTGGTCCCAAAATTCTGTTTAACTGTGACATGGAGTTCAATTGTTTAGTGTTAATGAAATTGTTAACTAGTTAAAGTTAGTGAGAAGCAATTCGTGAGTAGTTAGTCTGTTAATATGCAATGCGAATTTGGTTAGGTGTTAATTCACTTAGTTGATGACTGTAGGTTATGTATTAATGAACTACTAATTTACATGCTATTTAGTTTAAAATGAAAAGTCAGGAGTTAGTGTCAACTTATGGAATATGTTCATGTTAGTTATGTAACTAGATTTGAATGTGCAATGCTAATCCAAATGATTTGTCACTATCGGTTAACATGTTGTGCTATTATAATGTGGAAGGTGAGATTGATTCATTCTATATCAATTGGTTTAGTGTAATGTGGTTATTATAAAGTTTGAACTTAGCCTCGAATAAACCGAGGCAAAATGTTCCTTTAGCCTCGACCAGGACCAAGGCTAAATATAATGTTGGCTTATGGAGTTTGACTTTAGCCTCGATCAGGCCCATGCTATTTTTTGTTTTTTGACACGGCTTCACCGAGGCTAATGTAGACACGGCTAAACCGAGGCTAAAGTAGACACGGCTAAACCGAGGCTACTGTAGACACGACTCTTTTTGGCCAAAACTAAATGTTAGTTCCGATCGTTTTAGCCTATCCCCGACACCGACTCTACGCCGAGACTAATTGGCTAGTAGCGACGGTTTTTTGCCTTGTAGTGTCGAAAAATGGTCGAAGCTAAATACTGTGTTTCTAGTAGTTGAACTCGATGCTCAATCTTCTAACATAATAGATCTAAAATAAAATTAGACTATGATGGACTATGAAAGAGAGTGGATAATCAAGTGTATGCAATCTATGATAAAAATTGTGCACTTCATCAATCTAATCTAATAGATCTAAAAAAAATAGACTATGATGGACAAATTTTTATGTGGGTAATACTAAATGTCACCCTAAATCAATGGCCATTATTCAATAGACCACGATTGACCAACCCTACAAAATACTCTATGACCACATCCTTCTAGCATAATTTAGTCATTCATTCTTCCCATAAATATAATCAATAAAAAATCTTTTACATTTTTTCAACTAAAATGTTTTTTTGTTATCTGAAAAAAATTGTTGAGGGAGTGTATTTAATTAGGAAATATTTGACCACGCTAAACGCGAGTAAACAATGACATCATACTTTAGTGTTTAATATTTTTGTTTTAAGGAATACTTTTGTATTTATTTCTTACATTATAAAACTATATCATATAATATATATATTAATTCTACACTTCGTGGCTCTCGTGGTACACTCACGTGGTTTTTTTTAATCATAAAAATCATTATATCATCGAATCTTATATTGTAACACCTATGAGTTTTCTTTGAGCATTACACCAAAACTCAAAAAATGGAAACCATAGAAATATTATTATCATCACTAAGATTGAAACCTACGAAAGTTGCAGTTATCACTGTGATTACTACGGTTCTAATATGGTGGATTTGGAGTGCACTGGATTGGATTTGGTTCACACCAAAAAGAATAGAGAAACGTTTGAAACAACAAGGTCTTAAAGGAAATTCATATCGAATCATGGTTGGAGATATTAGAGATATGGTGAAAATGATCAAAGAAGCTAAATCTAAACCCATGGATCCTTACTCTAATGATATTGCTCCTCGTGTTTTGCCTTTTGTTGTTCATACTATCGCTAAATACGGTACGTTATTGACTCAAATATATTGTAGTTTTTTTTTATATATCGAGTATCATCTGTTCGCAACTGCAGACACTAATCTAAGAGAATCATTGTTGCGTTTTGTGTCCAGGGCTGAGTTTAAACGCATAATCTCTATTATACTAAAAAAAATTATATCTTATTCAAGTATTATGTTATGCATGTAGGGAAGAGTTCATTTATGTGGCTTGGTCCAAGACCTAGGATATTCATAATGGATCCTGACAAGATCAAAGAAATGACAACTAAGGTATATGATTTTCAAAAACCAGATATAAGTCCATTGTTCAAACTACTAGCATCAGGCTTTGCAAATTATGATGGAGACAAATGGGCCAAACACAGGAAAATTGTCACCCCAGCATTCAATGTTGACAAAATGAAGGTCAGTTTATATATTTTCAATGATTTTATTTAAGTTCGTATTTTTTTTTAAATTTTTTTTACTGATTTTTTAATTTTTTATTTTACTAAATCTAGTACTTCCTACGTTTTATATATATATTTTTTAATATGACTATCCGTTTAAGTTTATTAAAAAGATCTTAAAGTCTCACATTGGTTGGAGATAGAGCATTGAAATAGTTTATATAGAGTGACACCCCTCACCTTACTAACCGGTTTTATAAGGTTGTGTTAGGCCAAACTCTAATGGATGTTAATTATTTTTGAAAATTTTATGCAGATGTTGATACCAATATTTTGCCAATCGTGCGATGATATGATAAGCAAATTGGACAAAGTAGTAACTTCATCGAATGGGCCATGTGACTTAGATGTATGGCCTTTTGTCCAAAATGTTTCAAGTGATGTTCTAGCTCGTGCTGGCTTTGGAAGTAGCTTTGAAGAAGGAAAAAGAGTTTTTCAACTTCAAAAAGAAATGATTTCACTTACCATGACCCTTTTCAAGTTTGCTTTCATTCCAGGCTACAGGTTAGACTTCTTTACGGTTCAGTTCAGTTCAGGGATTCGGTTCGATTCTAATCATGCTTGCTTATTGCTAGGTTCTTGCCAACTTATACCAACAGAAGAATGAAAGCAATTGACAAAGAAATAAGAACATCACTGATGAAAATCATAGACAGGAGACTAAAAGCAATAAAAGCTGGGGAGCCTACAAACAATGACTTATTAGGCATACTTTTGGAGTCAAATTATAAGGAATCTGAAAAAGCTACTGGTGGTGGAGGAATGAGTTTGAGAGAAGTAATTGATGAAGTTAAGCTATTTTACTTGGCTGGACAAGAAGCAAATGCTGAATTACTTGTTTGGACTCTGTTATTACTTGCCAAGAATCCTGAATGGCAAACTAAGGCTAGGGAAGAAGCTTTTCATGTTTTTGGTCATGAAAATCCGGATTATGAAAAGATTGGTCAACTTAAAATTGTAAGTTTTCTCTTCTCATAATAAAAAATGGACTCAATTCGGTTAATCCTGAATTTACAAACATTGATTAGGTCAGTATCTCCGTCATTAGAACTATCTTAAATTTTCGAAAATCCTGTATAGTTTATAACGGTTTAACTCTAGAAAAATATATAGGAGTCCTAATTTATTTTGGTTTAACTATAACAAATATTTTCTGAGCGGTGAAAAATTTAGGGTCATATATAATAGTTCGTCTTGCACGTCTTCAAAATAGTCATAAAAATGAGGATTGTCGTCCATCCTCGTTTGAATTTTGAATAATTTTTTAATACTATTCATCATCGTTATCGTAAAGACATTTAAACACCGTTGCTTTCGCTAACCCTAATTATCATTCTACATGAAACAGATATCAATGATTCTTCAAGAAAGTCTAAGACTATATCCACCAGTTATCATGCTATCTCGATTTCTTCGCAAAGACACAAAACTCGGAGACCTAACACTTCCCGCCGGAGTCGAACTCATAGTACCGGTATCAATAATGCACCAAGAAAAAGAATTTTGGGGAGACAATGCTGGAGAGTTCAATCCAGAAAGATTCTCTGAAGGAGTATCAAAGGCAACAAATGGCAAAGTTTCTTACTTGCCATTTGGATGGGGACCTAGACTTTGTATTGGTCAAAACTTTGGTTTATTAGAAGCTAAAATTGCTGTGGCTATGATCCTTAGAAAATTTTCTTTGGAGTTTTCAACTTCCTATACTCATGCTCCTTCCTTTATTATTACTCTTCAGCCTGAGCATGGTGCACATCTTATTTTGCATAAACTTTAGAGTGTAGTTTGGTTATTACTCTTGTCACTTTTTACCAAATAAATTAGGGTTCTTGCATTTGAAATTCTTGTTTTTTATACTATGTTGTTTGTTATGTCAATTTTGTTACTTTGGCTAGTATGTAAGTGAAATGAGAAATTTGAATTACTTTATGTTTTATTATTTTTCTTTTTAATTTATGTACAATTAGTAACAAGAAGTATAATATGTACCAACATTTTCTACTTGGAAAGTACCGAAAATATTTTGTGTTAATGTATAAAAATTAAAATAATTTTCCATTTTTTATTATAAGCGTAAGTGTATAAAGTAAAACTCTCTCAAGTAGTTTACTAGACCCTATTTTTGTGTTTGTAATTTGGCACGGTCTAATCACTTATCAAAATGCTAAAATTTTAGAGAATTTTTTATTATACCATGTATACTATATGCCCCTCAATTTTAGAGATATATTTTTAGACAAATTTTTTTTTGTATATTCAAACAAGATTATTCTGAGTTACGCCCCATACATTGAGTTAGTTTTATTCCGAAGATATATCTTTCTAATATTTAAAAAAAAAAATATTTTAATTATTAAGTTCAATAAATATTCTGGAGATGCATCTCCGAAACATTTTAAGAAAAACATTTTAATTGTTCAGTTCAGTAGATATTTCGGAGATGCATCTCTGAAATTATTGGTGGCATTTTAAAATTTTTTGTCACCTATGCATGTCAGGTATTTTCGGAGATGCATCTCCAAAAATATTTGATATAACTTACAGTTGCATGATCACTCCTCCATTGTTGTTATACTTCACTTTCAACCAAACCACTCATTCTCAATCCATTTTTTCACTTCAAATCTTCATCCTTTTGGTTCAACATATCACAAGAAGCAAAAGAAGGAGAAATTTCAGGTAAAAATTGTTCTTTTCCCTCTACATTGCTCACATTAGTCATCAATTTTTTCAATAAAAACTTGCGTTGTGTTTGGAAATGTATCTCCGGAACGTATATGAACTTGTCCGGAGATGCATTTCCGAGAGTTGTTTGTGTTCATTTTTCCAGTCATTCTGCAGCAGTAGTTGAACTAATGTTGTGTTATTGTTTTAATTGTTTCAATAGATATGGTGTACCCCGATATTTTTCCAAAACGAGTTGTTTCTTCGAATGTTTAAGGCGTTGTTGTGAAGGCGGTAGATGTTGACAACGGTTTGAAAAACAAGCAAGAGTTTGAATCATGTGATCAAATGCTTGAATGGATTCGTAATTGAGGCCTCTAAACTTAGATTTGATGCAGTTATCAAAGGTCAGATAATGGTTCGGATAGAAGATGCGCCGTGGTGACAATGGTGTGTGAAAGAAGTGGGAAATATCTAACTCCTCTCCGGAATTTTAAAAGAGACGACACAGGTTGTAGAAAATGTGAGTGTCTGTTTAAGGTTCGTGGTTACATGTTGGCAAACAAAAACTGAAGATTTAATGTGATATGTGGTTTGGATAACCATGATTTGCATTTAAAATTAGTCGGTCATCCTAGTGTCTGTCAACTCAAGCCGGAAGAGAAGAAATGTATTAGTGACATGACCTTGAATCTTGTTCAACTGAAAAATATTCTAGCAACATTGAAATGGAAGTGACCCCGACAATATATCAAATATCAAGCAAGTGTATAGTATTCGATATCTCACTAACAATGCAATTAGGGGGGATAGAACTGAGATGCAAAAAATCTTGAAATTGTTGGATGATAACAGTTACGTGTCCCGGTACCGAACGTACGATGATGAAGTTACGGTCAGAGATATTTTTTTGACTCATCCTGATTGCATAAAGTTGTTCAACACGTTTCCTACGGTGCTTGTACTTGACTCAACCTAAAAGACCAACAACTATAGACTTCCATTATTTGAGATGGTTGGTGTTACCTCAACTAAGAAGACGTATTCTGTTGGTTTTGAGTATCTTGAGTGTGAAAAAGAGGACAATTTTACTTGGGAATTAGAGATGTGTTGATCACTTTTGAAGGTCCAAGGTGAGATGCCTAAAGTGATTGTTACCGACTGCGATACCGCATTGATGAATTCGGTTGCAAAGGTACTTCCTTTTTCTAATGCATTACTTTGCAAGTATCACATAACAAAGAATGTGAGAAGTCGTGTTAAATCCACGGTAGGGACGAAAAAAATAGAGTGTAAAGGTGGAAAATTGGTGAAGGTGGGTGTGATTGTGGAAAAAATTATGGATGCATGGAATCGTATAATAGATTCTTCCACAAAAGAACTATATGTCGATTCTGTTATTCATTTCTAGAAAGTGTGTGAAAAGTATTCAGATTTGTTGAAATATGTTGAAACCATAATTCTTAATCAGGTGAAGGAGAAGATAGTTTATACGTGAACTGATAATGTTAGACACCTTGCAAATACAACTACTAGCAGAGTTGAGTCGGCCCATGCTACTTTGAAAAATTGGTTGGAAAATAGTAAAGGGGATTTGTGTAGAGACTAGGACTCCGCAAACCACATGATTCAAAACTAGCATAATGAGATACAAACAACATTTAGTAGGACCATCACGGTATTGAAACGCAAATTTAAAGATAACAATTTATATTCTCAGTTGGTTGGTAACATTTCTTGAGTGGCTTTGAATTATATTTTTCACGAGGGTAAACGAGCTTATAATGTAGGTTCCGATAACAGAAAGTGTGGTTGCAGTATTGTGAAAACATATGATCTTTCATGTGCTTGTACTGTTGCTAAAAATGTGAAACTTGGTGAACCAATAAGAATGGACAAGGTTTCCTCTCATTGGAAGAGACTTAGGTTCGATGATGATGGATGCATGAATGACGGGAAATCAAAAATCTCTATTTTAACTGAATGGGAAGTGATATAAGAGATATTTTCGAAGGCCGATGACAACATGAAAGTCCATATCAAATAAAAATTGAGGAAGATTGCCTATTCCGTAACCACCGACATGAAACCAAATTCTCAATCGGCAAAAAGAAAAGGGGCTCAGAAGAAAATGAGGCTTACACCGAATAAAAACTCGACTACACGATCTCCTTCATATTTTGAACACGTTGACAAAGTTTTTCCCGAATCACCAATTCCAAAATATTAAAAAAGTATTGTGAGAGGAGCCTACATTAGAAAACCACCTTCGACGCCACTTCCTCCGAAGATTCCATTCATTGACGAGATGTCGATTTTTATGCGCAAATATATCGAGTGGATCGTCAATGTTGTGAGGGAAGGTAATTGTGGTTATCGATTTGTTTCCTATTTACTTAGTAAAGAAGAAAATAGCCACTCACTTGTCTGACATGAACTTATCCAAGAGGTGAAGACGCATAAAGAATTGCACACGCGGTTGTACGCAAGTAAAGAAAAATTCAACGCGGTTTATGAGTCTCTTGTTCCTTGCTTGAGCAATCTGGAACTGAAAGAAAAATGGATGAGCTTTGTCTAATATGGGTCACCTAATAGCATGTGCATATGATAGAGTGTGTATTCACCTGACACGATACAGTTTTTCAGAAACCTTTTCCCCCACAATGCACTGCCCCACCCCAAAATCCAAATGATTGTATCATGTGTATTAGATGGCTTTCAAAATAAAACCATTTTGTTCAAGTTTACTTGAAAGTGGGATGCTGCATACCACTTACATCACCGACATGGAAAACTCATTCAACCGCAAAAGCTGAGACGTGGTCGGGTCATTTTATGGAAAGGATGCAAGAATTTGAGACATTAAACAATGTTGAAAAAGAATCGAATGCAAAAAAGCCCAAGGGGGTACCACCTATAGATTTAGCCAGCGACATATGTTTCGATTCGTTTGGATTTCTTGTTTAACCAGAGAAATAATTGTATGTAATTGTGTTTCAATATAAATGAAGTATTATATATTCACCTTTTCTTCATATTTTTTCTTTAGGTTGTTTTTATATTCCCCATTACAACATTTCTGTTTTTGCAATTGAAAAAAAAAGGTTCTATCATAGTTCTGGTTTGGTTCTGGTTCAAGAGAAATTTCAGAGATGCATCTCCGGAACAAAACAATAGAGTGCGTGTCGAGAGATATATCTCCGAAATCAATGTTCCAGTTAATGAGTGGTGCAAATTGATCTATGGCTTCTATAAATTTTGGCACTCTAATGCAATATTTCATACAAACTCAAAATGTCTCAAATGTCACAGATAAAAATCTATTTGTATGTTGCAAATGTCTCCTTCTCCGGCTATATACTCGAGCGAACATTCAAACTCATTGACTTCACCTCCCTCGAAGATATAAAAGACGCAAAACACTATCTCTTATCTTACGGAGACAATCAAAAGATTGTGAAGCTCGAGTACCTTTCACCTTGGATTGACAACGGAAAGAAGATTCAGTTCACCAAGTTTGAGCTCAAGACACAAGCAGATGTTAGGGATATGTGAGTTATGTTTTTTTCAGTTTTGAAGAGAAAGTTCTGCTCAAGTTGAAGCGATGATACAAAGATCGATCCAAGATATCCTAAAGATGTGAAAGCGTCCACTGCGATATTAAAATGGAATAGTGAATTTTCTATTGAAATCATCATTGTAATGATCATTTAATACTATGAATATCAATTTCATTTTGGATCTGTTGAATTTGTTTCTGGCGTGAATTCGGAGATGTAACTACAGAATGAATTCGGAGATGCATCATTGGAATAAATTAAATCAAAATAAAAGGTGTACCTCATAATGGCCTTTGTTGAGTGGGTGTTGGGTGCGTCTAGAGATGTAACTATAAAATGAATTTGGAGATGCATCTCCAGAATAAATTTTACCAAAAGAACGGGTGCAACTTAGAATGACCTTTGTTGAGTGTGTGTTGGGTGCGTCTGGAGATGTATCTTTGAAATCAGGAGACATGTATGAAAATTCACACGGTGCATAAGAAACACCTAGGGTGCAATAAGAAATTCACACGATGCATTGCACCCTTATGATTTTTCTCGCACTCAGGTAAAAAACAAAAAATATTTTTCTCGTACAATTTGGAATTTGAAATTTGAATGTACCACACACTACAACAAATCAAGTTTAAAAAAAAAAGCACTCATTCCAAATAAATATGGAACTGTTTGATGGGCAGGATAAGAGACAGAATAAGATATCTGTATCATATTCTATCTTAACTCAGTGTTTGATGACACAATATGATATGACAAGTTAATCATGAAACTTATCATATCTTGCCTCATTAGATCAAGTTTTAACCTGAGTATGAGCTGGGTTAGAATCCAGAAAGATAGGATAAGAAAATAGTTTACAAATTTACCCCGATAAAATAGATTTTAAAATAAAAACTAAATATGATAAAATATAAATAAAGATTAATTTGATATTCGATTAACAAAATATCAATAAATAACTTTTAAAAAATATGTATGATTTTTTCATAAGGGTTATTTTGTAACTTTATATAATATAAATAATTAAAACCTAATAAATTAGAAGTATTAAAAATAAAATAATTAGTATAATTTTAAAAATATGAATACTAATTTTATATATTTATCAAATTAAATATATTTTCTTACAAGGGTAGTTTTGCCATTTACATATTATATATACATACTTTTATTTTGCTTATCTAACATATAATAGAATTTATGATCTTTTCAAGAGAAGCTGAAATTGTTTACTCAATAGTCAATAATATTTTTTTTTTATTTTTTAAATGACATAAAATTATTAAATTTTTTTATCAATTTATAAATTTCAAACAAATTTTAGAAAATAATTTGGAAAAAGTGTATTTATTTTACAAAGGTCAAAAAAACACATGATATGATAAGTCTCCTCCTGTCTATATTATATCTTATTTTTATCCTATTTTATATCATATCATGTCTCTATCATATCCTGGGGACCAAACGAGCCCTATATGTCCAAATTACAAACTTTGGATATATCATTCAAATATTGAAATCCAAACACACGTTTTCAAATGACATGATCTTGCTTTCCCTCCCTATTCTCTTACAATTAAAATCAACTCTACCCTACTTGTGGAATTAGTATATGCAGTTGCGAATAGAGGATACCCAGTTTCTACCACACACAAAAACAACTCGATAAAACACAAAAGGACCTTCTCAAGAATATTGACTCAACATATTTTCAATCATCTCTCAATTTCTACTCCACTTCAATTAAACGAAACAAGTTAATCAATTTCTACTCTTTTTCATTCAAACTAAGCACCTTCTTCTCTCACATTTAAAGAATATTCGATAAATTTCTCATCCTCACATTGCTTTTTCTGATTTTGATGCATGCAATTTCTTCATATGTTATAATTTTTTATATTTAAATATATGAAATAGTAAATAAATTTTAGCATGTGAGAAAAAAAAATACATGAATAGAAGGAAAATAGGCAATAAGTTGCGTCACTACTCCTTTGTATATTACAGAACCAATTGTATTCAAAACTACAACCATTGACCTTGGAGATACAATATTATTATGCGTAAGCTTTTGGACTCTCTTTAATAGATCCCCTAGTGCTATAAAACAAAAAGTGTAAAAATAAAATGCTATGAAAACATGTTGATTATTAGAACACGTTTTCTCATTGTTGACCACTTTAACTGAAACAACTTTAAGGGTTGTTTGTCCCACAATAAAATCTCTTATCCTCAGCTGCACAAGTGGAAAAACCTTGACCAAGTCCACACATGCATGTTTCCCTTCAATCCACATGTACAACAAAACATCTACTGGCATAAATATCAATATCCCCTCATGTGGGACAGTTAAGAAATTCACAGACGTCTATTTCTTCACAGATACTCGGGCCAACCTAAATATAACAAATAAGATATCCCTAATAAGGTCTTGTCGGTATTTGAAGCCTGAAAGCTCCCTACAATGAATCGTGTATCCCCAAATATATCTAAACATGTCTTGCAAAAAAATAAGAAAAACCTCATCAATAGGAAATAAGAGAATCATAAAGTAGTGTCTTAGGATAGTATGGTACTCCACCAGTGATATTCTAATTAGTCCACATTATATTTTATCCAATTGAAATGTAATATATATATATATATATATATATATATATATATATATATATATATATATATATATATATATATATATATATATATATATATATATATATATATATATATATATATATATATATATATATATATATATATATATATATATATATTCTCCTACTTAGATTAGGTTTGAATTTGGGATATTTGGGGTTAGGATTATGTTAATTGTAAGAGTTTAAACGTGTGTTAGGGTCACCCGAACATCAAAATATTAATTGCCCATCTGGATTTCAAAATACAACTTATTACTAGTGAAGTTGCTCTTCTCTCTTAAGATTTTTTTAGGGTTTGATTTCTTATCTTATTAGTTATCGTTTATCGTTTACTTTATCATTTTTTTCATTGAGTCTCATCTCGATTAGATCATTCTGTACCTCTTAAAATTGGGTTTTATTCACTAAATTGTATTTTGTTTACATAAGTCAAAACCTTGTGTCTAAATTAAATGCAAAATGGTTCAAGTCAATAAGTCAAAAACATGGTTCTATAAGCGTATGAGTTAATTATTCTAATCAAACTAATTCACAATTTAATCATGAACACTTCTCCTTTTTTAAATAAACTTTGTTATTGCGAACCAAATTTAAGGGCAATTCGAATCATGACATAAATAAGAAATTTAGGATTTTCTTTTGTAAAAGTGATTTGAATCACAAATTTCTTTGATTTGAATCAGATGTAAGTTCGATCTGAATCACATAAACAATTGATTTGAATCATGGCTGAAATTTAATATTTTGATTTTGGGATTTTATTAACTTGAATCAATGACTCAATTCAAATGTGTGAATTCTAAGTTGTAAGTTCTAGATTCAAATCATTCTTTTGTTTTAATCAGATCATGATATTTTCCATTGACTCAAATCATAAGGGTAATTTTACCTTTTTTTTTTAGTGCATTAACTCAAGTGCATATATATATATATATATATATATATATATATATATATATATATATATATATATATATATATATATATATATATATATATATATATATATATATATATATATATATATATATATATATATATATATATATATATATGAGTGAGGATCCACTTACTCAAGAGTAAGGTTTTATAACATACTCCACAATCATAGCCTTTAAATTATATTTAATTGAATTGTTATAAGTAAAAATGTTAATTTAACCACTAGATTAGATTCAATTTAAAGGCTATGATGTGGAGTAAGTTAAAAAAACGTACACTTGGAGTAAGTTGATCCCCACTATATATATATATATATATATATATATATATATATATATATATATATATATATATATATATATATATATATATATATATATATATATATATATATATATATATATATATATATATATATATATATATATATATATATATATATATATATATATATATATATATATATATATATATATATATATATATATATATATATATATAAATATATATATATATATATATATATAACTTACTCCAAAATCATAGCCTTTAAATTAGGTTTAAGAGAATGGTTATAAGTAAAAATCCTAACTTAACCATTAGATTATATTTAATTTAAAGGTTATGATGTGGAGTAAGTTAAAAAAATTTACTCTTGAAGTAAGGTGATCTGCACTTTTATATATATATATATATATATATATATATATATATATATATATATATATATATATATATATATATATATATATATATATATATATATATATATATATATATATATATATATATATATATATATATATATATATATATATATATATATATATATATATATATATATATATATATATATATATATATATATATATATATATATATATATATATATATATATATATATATATATATATATATATATATATATATATATATATATATATATATATATATATATATATATATATATATATATATATACACCTCTCTTGCTCATAACTTCATGGGTTTGAGTAGATTTTGAATGTGGGAAGTTCAATATTCAAGACTTAGTGAAGGTCTTATGGAATTCAACCTCGTAAGCTATATACATCAGAAACGCGAGATTCAAATTGAATCTTATTAATTGTGTTTTTAATTTTCAATATTATATGGTTCTTTGATTTTAATGAAACATGTGTTGAAACAATTGTCAAATAGTAGAAGGCTACAAATTTTCAATAGTTCTCCATCAGAGTCTAGAATAGGTGTAAAGCTTAGTATAAATGCTGACACAGTCTTATTTATCTCTCTCTTAAATTTGATGTATAGTTTTGCGTGATTAGGTTTTATCACTTTTGTAGAATTGCATGTTTTTAGGTTTTATCAGCAAAAATATAGAGATTTATGTGAAAGAGTTGGCCTAGGATATATTTAGTCATGAAATTCATCTCTCATGTGACTATTAATGTTTGTAACAAGTAATATTAGATAGACTACTTGATTAATAAAATTCAATAAAGACATCTCATATAAATAGAATTGGTTGATTGATTCATTAATTATCTAGTATCCTTATCTTTTCATATTCATTATATTGTCTGATTAAACTGCAATTCATGGTATCCATCCAATGCATTTTTTAAACAAAATTTCGTTGTCATGCTTTTTATAACATTATGAGTTTTGAAGAAAAAAATTTGAAATTGGTTTTAAAAGGTAATATCTATTCAACCCCCTCCCTTGAATACCATTTTATACTCATATTCTCCCCTAATAATTACGGTCAAATCTAAATTTCAAAATACAGAAAATTTATTTAATTATTGAAAATAATGTTTGCCATTTTGTTTATGTTATATTAGATATCTATTTGTTAACTTTTGAAGTGTACCCTAATTGTGATTATGTTATGCCTTGCCTTGTGTGGTTATACAAAAATAAATGATGAACAACCAAAGTACAAACATGGTCAGTTGCCTCAACATGCTTTACTGTGTAGGGAGAAGTTAAATCCTCAAGTGTAGTTGTAGAATCATCTTGTGTTGTTGAGGAATCATTTCCCATGGTCATGGATCTTCGACACATGATGATGCACTTGTTGCTACCGTATAGGCACCTGATATTATTTTACATGCGCATGATCAACATCCTTCAGGAGGATCTTCTGCTGCCACACTTGATGATATTCCTAGTGGCCCATATAACATGTCATTAATCTATAAATATGCAAACCATACCGTTAATCATGATATTCCTTGTTTTATACTTATTGAATTATCTTACGTTGATGTATTTATTGTTGCAAAACTGTGACACACTGAAATGTATAAACCATGTTATTGAGATAGCAAATTTGTTGTAATTGATGAAACATGATTTTAGTAAGTATTTAAGCCATTTCGATTAAAATACTCTTGTAGGACAGGATATGGTTATACTGATTGTGATCTTCTATCGACATATGTTGAGAGATGGCACACATATACATCATTATTTTGTCCCTTTGGTTATACGAGAATTACTCTTGATGATGTATCATGTGTAACGCCCCGTTTTATTTTAAATTATTTTTCTTAATTTAATTTCATGAAGTTGTGGGTATAAATGTGATTATGTGTGCTTCGTTGTGTTTGGGGTAACCTGTGGTAGGGGATAGTGAACTTAATGTTAATGACCTCAAGGGTGAGGGGTGTGTGGCTATTTTTTTAGAAATTAGTGGTGTGGTGAGAAGGATTAATAAAGTAATATTAGTAATAATTGAGTAATATTATAAAGATATATTGTTAGTATTATTATGTTGTAAAATTATTAGTAATAATAATAATATTGGAATTATAATAATAGTAATAATAAAATAAGAATATTAAGGTGAAAATAAGACTAAGGGACAAAATTGGTAATTGAGAGAATGTTGAGGACATACTAGAGAGTTAGTGGAGTAAGTGAGGGCATAAGAGGCAAACCATAAAAAGGGTCCTACGGTTAAACAAGTAAAACAAGGAAAGAGAAGTCATTATGTTTGATCGTAACACTTGAGAAGAACGAAAGAAATGCTAGGGTTGAAGAAGAAGAAGACGGAACCATCATTTGTGAAGGTTTAGAAAGCTCAATTACAAGATAAGGTGGGGTTCTAATTTTCTAAGGGATGTTATGATGAATAGTGGGTAATTGGTGTCAATTATGAATAATGTGAGGAAGGGTAGATTTAGGGTTCAGATTATTTTAAATTGTTATTAATTATTATTTTTCTTGATGGGATTTATGAACTCATTGATCTTGATGTGGTATGATTGTGTGTTTTGTGTTGGGTTGTTGATGATAATGATTTTTCCGTATCTTATTTGTTGACCCTATGGTTTATGAATCATGTGTTGGATATATGAATTAATGATTACATAATGTATGTATGATGTTAGGCCTATAAAAAGGTGTTGTAGACTGGTATAAGTGTTATATAATGGTAGTATTTTGAATTCTAGGATTGAGATATTTTACGGAATCGAATTCGGAGGCCCGAAAGGCGTCCAAACATCAAAAGGATTGGTGAAATATTTTATTAATATTCAGATGTCTATTATATGGATGTTTGTATGCTCGATTAGCGAATCAGGGAGTTATAATGAAGTAACATGACTGAATGTATACATTTGTGCAAATGTAAAGTTATTACTAATGATGTCAGTTGTTGATTATTGTGAATGATGAGTAATTGTATATGTTATGATGAAGTATGATTATGTTATTATATTGATGTTGTTACAATGTTGTTGCTATGATGTTGATGTTGGTAATGTTGTTATGATGTTGATATTGGAGAAGTTGCTCTGTTGAGTAAAATTGATGATGTGCATGTTTAATGTGTATACATGCTATGTGATTATTTCGAGTTGTTGTGATTGCATAAAAGATATATGTTGTATGAACTATATTTTATGCTTGTTGGCCAATTGGGTGATGTACAATAACCATGGTGGTGGGTTATTGTGCACGATGATGTTGTCGTTTTTGTATGCATAAATAGTCGCATTGCATATATGTGTACATAATGGTCCATTGTTAAGGAGCCTAAAATCCAATTGTGTGGATTGGGCCGGTAGCTGATTCTGGAGGTGATGGATCAGTGAGTGGTTCTGATCCTAGGAGGTGGGTATCAAAATGATGAACTTGAGTTTTCACGAAAATTGGTACAAGATGCATATGAATTGAGTCTGGTTATGAGTCTCATTCCATTATATATTAACTATGTTGCTCTGCTGCTAATATGTGGTATTGTTGTTTTTAATTGGATTTTTACCATGCGATTTCCATTTTGGTTGGTGGAAAATTAGTAATGATGTTGTTGGTTGATTAATATGAGATATTTAGCTGAATCATTGTTGTGTTATCTTTATGTTTGGATAACTTAGTGTTGGTGTTAGGTGTGCTATGTTGTAGAATAGGTGATAACGCATCTGTTAACCTAATGCATATTGTTTATCATGCTTTCCTTTATATTATCATGATATCTCACCCCTTATGTTTGAATATTTCCTCCACATGGGCAATGCGCAGATAATCCACAGTAGGAGGTCAGATGTGAGTGGAAGATGATGTCTTCCCTTTATTCTTTTAGTTTGGCGTCTGCTCTGATATGTAACACTAGGGTTATGGAACGTTGCTTGCTTTTTATTGTTGGTGGTTGATTACCATGTTTTATTTCCTATGACTGTTGTGTCTTTATGACACTATCAATTATGTTATTCCTTGAGTTGTTAACTTGAATGATTAAATGTTATTTTGCTGCTATATGAATTAACCTTCAGTTATGTTTTGCTAATAAGGTTATTATAAATATTTTTAAAAAGAACACGTGTTAGATATCTGATTGAATGAGTAAGTGTTTGTTGAAAGTGTGACATTCCTAAATATGATTTTGTGGATAATCACTCTGACTTTATTTGTATTGCAATGGGAATTATTTAGGGTGTTACATAGTGGTATCAGAGCAGGTCGGTCCATCCGACCAGGTTGTGTAATTATGTTTCTTCCCTAGTATGTGACATGTGTGTGGAAACACTGTTGATGCTTGTTTTGTTTTCCATTTGTAGGCTGGGAATGAAACAAATAGGGGAGAACCGTCTGCTTCTCTTGGATATTCCAACTACTGAAAACTTGGATATCATGTTGCTGCATGCGTGAGTGAATTATTGGATAATTCAACTGTTTTGAGAATGGTGTGATCCTTGAGGGAAGACGGTCAAGTGTTTCTGTTGGTCGCTTCTAGGTGATGGAGAAGGCGATGTTTTGGCTAGAGTTGGGCCATTGATGGTGGAGTATCCTGAAGTCTTTCCTAAGGATGGGCAGATTTTGTCTTTAGTTAGAACCAATTGATGTTAGTCCTGGAGCAGATTGGTGAAAATTAAACCATGTGTTTACCAACCGTTTAGATGGTGATGTGGTGCGCTGCTGATTACGAGAGCTCAGGCAATGCCTAAGCTATGTTGTTTCTGACACAGAAGATGTTGTAGATTCAAGATTCTAGTATGTCGGCTAAGTTGGGATGTTTTTAGGGAGAACGATCAGGTATCCTTGATGTTGGACTCTTCGAGAGTAGAAAACGATGTGATGGCTAGTTTTATGCTAGTGGTGTGTGATCCCTAATGTTTTCTTGAAAGATATCAGCGACTTGCCTTTAAATTATGAAGTCGAGTTCGATGAAGCTAAAGAGTTTTTTTTCTTTCCATCTGCTACGCAGGTAGAAGGATTATTGGGAGGTGGGACTTGTGTGGAAAGGCTAGACCTTGTTGTTTCTTCTATGAAGGGAGAAATGGTTATTGAAACTCATGTTAAGAGATTGGTGACTACTTCTCTAATTTGTTTGAATTGTCCTCTGTTTATCTTTGATAGAGAATCTGGTGTTGATGTTATTTGTTTGCCATCGGCAAATCTTGATGTAATCTTGGGAATCAACTGGTTGGAGTTCAATCATGTTCATATAAACTATTATAACAAGTTAGTGCGGTTTCTTGCTCTTGATAATGAGGAAGAAGCTGGTTTTCTTATCTTCTAGAGGGTTGAAAGAGCTTTTTGAAGAGGAAGCTTAGGTGCTTGTATTGTTGCGTCCTTGTCTAGGGAAATTCGACCAGTGATTGGTGAGTTACTAGTGGTTCGCGAATTCCCATAGGTTTTTCCATATGATGTACAGATGTGTTTCCATATAGGGAAGTGAATTTTTCCATTGATCTTATCCCTGATACATAACATTTTTCTATGGCACCATACAGGATGTCAGCATCAGAGTTAACAGAGTTGAAGAAGCAATTAAAAGAGTTGCTGAAAATAGAATTTGTGAGACCAAGTGTGTCGCCTTGGGGAGCTCCGGTGTTGTTGATAAAGAAGAAGAATGGTAGTATGAGGTTGTGTATGGAATATAGACATTTGAATCAAGTGACGATTAATGATAAGTACCCATTTCAAAGAATAGATGACTTGATGGATCATTTGGTATGCGCTCGTATGTTTAGTAAAATGGACTTGAGGTTGGGTTATCATCAGGTTAGAGTGAAGGATGAAGATATTCAGAAGATGGCTTTGAGTACTCAATATGGACATTATGAGTATTTTGGTGATGTCGTTCGGTGTTTCTAATGCACCTGGCATATTCATGGAGCATATGAATCGAATCTTTCATACTTACTTGGATCAATTATGGTGGTCTTCATTGATGACATTCTGATCTATTATAAGTCAGAGAGGAACATGTTGAACATTTGCGAATTGTGTTGCGAGTGTTGAAAGAGAAGAAGCTTTATGCTAAATTGTCAAAGTATGAATTCTGGTTGAAAGTAGTGATTTTTCTTGGTCATGTTATTTTAGGCAATGGTATTATTGTGGATCCATCCAAGGTAGATGCAGTTCTACAATGGGAGGCTCTGAAATCGGTGACTGGGAGTATAAGTTTTTTGGGCTTAGCTAGTTATTGTCGTAGGTTTATTGAAGGCATTTCTAAGTTAGAACTTCTGTTGACTCATTTTACTTGCAAAGGTAAAGCTTTTATGTGTGATATTCATAGTGAGAAGATTTTCATTGAGTTGAAGAAGAGGTTGACAACATCTCCAGTTTTGGTTCTACCTAAACCGAATGGACCAGTTGTGGAGTATTGTGTTGTGTTCTTGATGGGTTTAGGTGGTGTGTTGATGCAAGATGGAAAGGTTATGACCTATACTTCACGATAACAGAGAGTTAATGAAAGGAATTATCCTACTCATGATTTAGAGTTGGCTGCAGTAGTTTTTGTGTTCAAGATTTGGATACATTATCTCTATGGTTTCATATTTTAGGTTTATAGTGATCATAAGAGCTTGAAGTATCTATTTCGTTAGAAAGACTTGAATATGATGCAGAGGAGATGGTTGGAATTTTTGAAGGATTATCACTTTGGCTTGAATTATCATCCCGGTAAAGATAATGTTGTGGCTGATACGTTAAATCGGAAGTCCCTGCATGTATCTGCTATGATGGTTAGAGAGTCGGAATTGATTGAGCAGTTTAGAGACTCGATCTTGGTCTGTGATCTGACACCTCAGAGTGTGATGTTATGTATGTTGAAGGCCAAAAATGATTTTCTTAATAATATTAGAGAGAGTCATAAGTTGGATGTGAAGTTGGTGGACTTAATGATTGGAAGTAATCAGACTAAGGTTAGTGACTTCAAAGTGGATGAGCAAGGTGTGCTGAGATTTCGTGATAAAACATGTATTCTTGATGATTCTGAATTGAGAAAGATGATTCTAGAAGAGAGTCATAGAAGTAGCTTGAGTATTCATCCAGGAGCTACATAGATGTATCAAGATTTGAAGAAGATATTTTTGTGACCTGGATTGAAGCAGAATATGGATGAATTTGTCTATGCTTGCTTAACTTATCAGAATTTATAAGTGGAACATCAGAAACTTGCTGGTTTGATGCAACCGTTTGATATTTCATAGTGGAAATAAGACAACATTTCAATGGATTTTGTGACTGGATTTCCAAATACTCAGAGAGGGCATGATGCCATTTGGGTGGTTATTGATATACTGACGAAATAGGAGCATTTTATTCTTGTTAACATCGTCTTTTCCTCATAGAAGTTAGTAGAGATTTATATTTGTATGATTGTGAAGCTGCATGGAGTTCCGTTGAGTATTATGTCGGATAGAGATCTGAGGTTCACTTCCTCTAGATTTTGGGAAAGTTTGCAAGATGCTTTGGGTTCGAAGCTGAGGTTAAGTTTATCTTATCATCCACAGACAAAAGGTCAGACGAAAAGGACTATATAGTCTTTGGAGGATTTATTGGGGGCTTGTGTTCTTGAACAAGGAGGTGCATGGGAGTTGTAGAGCAGGATGTGTGAGGCGTATCATGAGTTGTTCGTATCAGGTATTTTCGAGGAAGGAAATATTCTAAGTGGGGGAGAGTTGTACTGCCCCATTTTATTTTAAATTATTTTTCGTAATTTATTCTCGTGAAGTTGTGTGTATAAATGTGATTATGTGAGCTTTGTTGTGTTTGGAGTACCCTGCGCTAGGGGGTAGTGACCTTAACGTTAATGAACTCAAGGGTGAGGGGTGTGTGGCTAATTTTTTAGAAATGGATGGTGTGGTGAGAAGGATTAATAAAGTAATATTAGTAATAATTGAGTAATATTACCAAGAGAAATTGTTAGTATTATATAAGTTGTAAAATTATTTGTAATTATAATAATAGTAATAATAAAATAAAAATATTAAGGTGAAGATAAGACTAAGGGGCAGAATTGGCAATTGGGAGAATGTTGAGGACATAATAGAGAGTTAGTGGAGTAAGTGAGGGCACAAGAGGCAAACTATAGAAAGGGTCCTAGGGTTAAACAACTAAAAGAAGAAAAAAGAAGTCATTATATACAATCGTAACATTTGAGAAGAACGGAAAAAATGCTAGGGTTGAAGAAGAAGAAGACGGAACCATCATTTGTGAAGGTTTAGAAAGCTCAATTACAATTTAAGGGTGAGATTTTTATTTTCTAAGGGATGTTTTGATTAATAGTGGGTAATTGGTGTCAATTATGAACGGTGTGAGGAAGGGTGGATTTAGGGTTCAAATTATTGTTAATTCTTGTTGATTATAATGATTATTGATTAAATTGATGAACTCATTAATCTTGATGTGGTATTATTATGTTGTGTTGTGTTGGGTTGTTAATGATAATGATTTTTCCGTATCTTATTTGTTGACTCTGTGGTTTATGAATCATTTGTTGAATATATGAATTGATGATTACATTATGTATATATGATGTTAGGACCTTTAAAAAGGTGTTGTAGACTGGTATAATTGTTACATATTAGTAGTATTTCGAATTCTAGGACTATGACTTTTTACGGAATCAAATTCGGAGTTCCGAAAATCCTCCAACCTGCAAAATCGCACTTTTCTGGTTTGCTGTCCTAGATAGTTTGCGATGCAAACTATTGTTTGCATAGCGAAGGTTACGACGTGAGCAGTAACGAACCTGTAGTGAAAGTCGCGAAGCAAGTAGTAGCGAACCTGTAGCGAGTGATGATAGAATAAACGTAACTTTTGATCAGTAAGTGCGCTTGAAGCACCATTCGAAATGTTAGAAAGCTAACGCACAGGGCTATAACATGAAAGGATTGGTGAAATATTATATTAATATCCAGGTGTCTATTATATAGATGTTTGTAAAGGTTTGTATGCTCGATTAGCTAATCAAGGAGTTATAATGAAGTAACATGATTGAGTGTATACATTTATCCAAATGTAAAGTTATTACTATTGATGTCAGTTGTTGATTATTTTGAATGATGAGTAATATTATATGTTATGATTAAGTATGATTATGTTATTATATTTGTTTTTTTTTTACGATGATGTTGCTATGATGTTGACGTTGGTAATGTTGTTACAATGTTGATAATGTTGCCATGATGTTGATGTTGGTGAAGTTGCTATGATGAGCGAAATTGATGATGTGCATGTTTAATGTGTATACATGCTATGTGATTATTTGGAGTTGTTGTGATTGCATAAAATATATATATGTTGTATGAACTATATTTTATGCTTGTTGGCCAATTGGGCGGTGTACAATGACCATGGTGGTGGACTATTGTGCACAATTATGTTGTCGTTGTTGTATGCATATATAGACTATTTGGATACATTTGTGGACAATGGTCCGTTGTTGAGTAGCCTAAAATCCATTTTTGGACAATGGTCCGTTGTTGAGGAGCCTAAAATCCATTTGTGGACAATCATTTAAATAGGTAGTGATTGTTTTACCAAATACAACAACTCAAAAATTTAATTGAAATGATTCTACAACTAATGTTAGAAACACACTGAAACACATCAAAACAAGTTCAACATTACATCCATGAAAAAACCAAAGTAACATTACATCTAAGAAAATACCAAAGTTTGTACACCAAATGTATTGTAATATAAAAAATAAATCGTATTAAAAATGTGTTGCCATAATAATCTACCGATAGTTCCTCCTTAGACTTTTCTTGATTTGAATATCTTTCAAAATCGTGAAACTTGGTAAACTCTTCCATCCTATTCGAAAAAGTATCATGGTTTTAGATAAACATGTAAAAATGTGATGATTGTAAAATCCATTTAATACACAATGCATCCGGGTAGATTATGAGAGTGGCTAATTCACATAAAATGAGCCGACATATTCAAAATAGGATAGTGGCCACTTGGTGTTGCACCCTAAAATTTGCCTAACTTTTTTCTTCACCTAGCTTGTGTTTCATTGCATTCATTTTAGCATTAGGATATGCATTGCATTGCCATTTATGCAGGGGATCAAGAAGTGTGCCTATCAAGAGGAGGTTATCAAGGTCCAAGACAAATCAACAAGCTTCATTCAAGCATGTAAGGGTTTATCATCCTCATCAAGTCACCAGAGAAGGTCAAAGCTTATTGAAGAAGTGAATGGTTGAAGTGGTTGTATCTCATATCTTAAGGATCAATTGAAAATCATCAGAGAATTTCAAGTCCATGGATATGAGTGTAGAAAATTATAGAAGCTCATGGGATGTTTTGAGGATCATTATGGAGCTCATCCATGTCATTATTCAAAGTGCAAGAGGCCACAGCCAAAGTTGGTGCAGCTAGGGTTTTCACCTGGTCAGCCCTAAGTCAATTGTGAGTCTTGAGGAAACTAAGACTCAATTCTGAGCAAATATGATCGTGGAATGTTCTGTTGAGACACCTAAGAGATAATTTCAAGATCAATTCATCAATATTCAAGAGTGTGAGAAGTTACTGAGCTAGGGTTTCTAAGCTTGACAGTGTAAAATCCCCTATCTTGGTGCGTAACTTCAAGACCACATACCCCAGGATACAAGTTTCATCTCATCTTGACACCAACATGAGACTTGTAGAGCATGTTCTTAGATTTATTTTGAGTACTAGAAGTCATTCATATGAGTTTTAGAACTCAAGTTATGAAGCAGACAAGTTACAGGTCATCAGATGAATATGATTTTGGTTCTTGAAAGTCAACCAACTTCCATGCCATTTTTGACCTAGGAGGAAGTCTCACCTGTACTTGACCCAAACATGAATTTTGTTCCTCATAATCTTAGCTTTCCAAAGAATACTAGAAGTCCTCATTTGGATTTGTAGAACTCAAGATATGAAGCTTGCAAGGCAAAGGTATTTTGGGAAACTTTAATTATAGGTCACTTTTGGTTATAGGTCAAGTTCACCACTTTTCATACCTCAAATGAAAATCTCTCCAACTTGAAAGTTGCTAAAAATGGGGTCATTTGCTCAACCAAACATCAAGGTATCATTTCTTTGGCTTGGATTGGAGAATGTGTGAAGAAAATTTCATGAAAGGAAGCTTTAAAAGGCCTAGTTTGGATCCAATTCAAATTAAACCAATTCATGGCATATGTGTGCATATTTTGAGTGCCTTAAATGTTCTAAGAAAAATGCCAATTTCATAAACCAATTTGGAGGTCATTTCCATGGCTAAATTCAAGGTTACTTCATCTTGAAGTAACATAATCAAAATTCACCATTGATTCACTTTCGGGCTTCCTTACAAGAATTTTGGCTCTATTTTCATGAAAACCACCAAGCTTCAAATGTGAAAACTTGGATTTTGGATTGGACCTCCACGGGCATCAATTGGGCTTTCTAACACTCAATATCCATTGTATATGTTCGTTTCATCATTCACGATGTGACATAACGGATTTTGGAGGGAGAAATAACTGAAAACGGTTGAGAAAAAAGTGAAGAAAATTGAAATACGATTTTGAAGATTCCTCCATTTTCAAGTCAAATTGGAGCTACAAAGAGCTCCAGGAAGATTCAAGGAGTGATTCTGGGCTCTTAACTTGAAGAACCATCAATAATTCAATGCTCTGAGGAAGCTTCAAACCAGGTATGTGAAATTCAACATATCTCTCTGTTCTTGATCCAATTGCGTGCCATGGATATGGATTTGCTTTCCTCGAGACCTGTAGATCGATTCTATATAGGTTTTGTGCTTGATTACCACGATTCTTGGAACACCATAGAAAGTGTTAGCATTCAGTTTAGCTTGAGTTTACTTTAAAAATGAATTTGGAATATAGGATGCTAACCTGCATAGTGAGAGGAATTGTTTGGTATAAAGAATTCTAGGTTTCATCAATTTGTATGGACTGCCACTATAGCATGTGGTCGGAGAAGACGACTGAAAGTCCTTCCGGCCACCGTCTGCAACAATTCCCCCCAATTCCCTTTTAAATCCCCAGGTTGCATATTAGCCCTTGGATCATGATCACTTTCCCCTCATCCAACGACCTTGGCTTAATTCCAGTTTGTGTTGAATCTCATTTAATACGTGGCTAAGTGGTGTTCATTGGATTATATGAATTTTGCTTTGGATGGATAGGATTAGAGCCCACCATGCGCACACGTTGACTGAAGCACATTCTAATCACATTGAAACTCATTGTTTCATTAAAACGGTGAGATGGACTGGGCCCTAATTGTTATTTGAACCCCCCTGCGCACTGAGCCCATGAAATGAACGTGTGATAATTGCTATTTGCCACCAATCTTTTCCATTTTTCATTTCTTTTTCTTTATTTTCATGTTTTATGGCTGTTTACTTTTAATCCATGAAAAATACTAAAACACTTCCAAAATTCATGAAATTGTTTCTCAAGATCCCTCAGCATGTTAATTGATTTGTCAATTTGTTGGATTGATTTTTAGAGCATTTTTCTATTTAATATGAATTTTCCATGATTGGTTATTTCTTTAAATGTGAAAATACACATGCTTGCTTCTTGAATTTCATTTCCTATTCAATGCATAAAATAAATTTATAATTTTGTGTGTGATGATTCTAGACACCTTAGATGATTTCTAGGTATTTTTATTCTGATTTTTGGATAGAATTTAGTTAGGGTTTGAAGTAGATCTTTAGCACCCTTTCCCTTTGCCTCATTCATAGACCACTTTAGGGTTTTGCTCCCTGTTAGTGTACCTAGGCTTGGATTTTTGATACCATATTTTTAACATAGATTCCTAATATCTTGAGGATCCCTTAGGATTTTTATTAGAATTTTTAGGATTGTTTTCCTATTTTTAGTAGATTTTGCATTCTGGCTTTTGTTAGTGAGTTCCCCGTTGTACTTCCACCTAATTTTGCATTATAAGTGATCTTTTTGCAATCCTTAGGCCCCCAATCCTTGCATGATACCATATTACATATGTTGAAGTCTTTGTAGGTTAAATACCAAGTCCTTATAATGCTCATAGCTTGATTAGGATAGATGTCCTTTAAAGCTTTGCTTTTAGGGTTCCTTAGATACCTTTGAATGATTTCCCCTCTTCACATGATTCTTCTAATTCAAAGTCCTATGATATTTGGATCCTTCTTGTGAGAGTCTGGTTCTTCCTTAGGAAGGAATTTGTGCATGCCATGAGAAGTTTTAACCATTGAGGACTATTCTTGAATGATGAGGTTGGTTGAGAACATGGTGAATTCCTTAGGTTTTCACTATGTCTCTCATCATTATTCTTTTTCATTTCTCAAGTCCTCTAATCTCAGGATTCTTCTTGTGAGAGCCTGGTTCTTCCTTAGGAAGAACTTTGTGCATTCCATGAGAAGTTTGAGCCTTTGATGAACATTCAATGACATGGTTGGTTCCTTAGGTTCACATTATGCTTCTTTTCTCCTCCAAGTCCTATAATCTTAGGATCCTTCTTATGAGAGCCTGGTTCTTCCTTAGGAAGAACTCTGTGAATTCCATGAGAAGTTAAGCCTTTGAGGACTCAAGTACCTTGTACATACCTTCTCTTTTCTCTGTGTCCTACAATCTCAGGATCCTTCTTGTGAGACCTTGGTTTTTCCTTAGGAAGAACTCTGGGCATTCCATGAGAAGTTTGAGCCTTTGATGGACTCTTGTGTTGATACACATTCCATGACATGGTGGGTTCCTTTGGTTCACACTATGCTTTCTCTCATCCTCATGATCGTGTGGTGTTGTGCATTAGAAGTAGGGTAGGCTTGATAGCTTTCTCTTTTCACTTCCATGTTTGCATTTAAAGGTTGAGCTAGTCTCCCTTTTCTTGTGTGCTTTCTCTGTGCATCTCTGTTTGCATCTACTGTTTGCATTTAAAGGTTGAGCTTGCTTCCCTTTGCTTGTATTGTTGCATTTCATGTGCATCCAGTTATTTTATATTTCATCCGCTTGATAGCTTTGTTTTGCTTCCCTCTGACATGTTACCTTAGGGCTCTCACTTCCTTGTTTAAGGAGTGATGATAGAACTCTAGGCTCTAATCCTTTTCATGATAATAAGTAGGATAGATTCTGTTAGAACACAGATTGGTTCTTAATAATTACTCTTTGTTTTGATGATAACTGTTAGGAAATTTATATTTAAGAATTATATACTCTAAAATTTGTTTGAGAGTTTTATTGCAGATTGAAATTATATTAACTCTCTAGAAGCAAATCTGCCTTGAATACAAGAAGTTATTCTGACTCTGAAGCGCCAGATGCACCTCACAGAAGAATCTGTTTGCTCCTTACAGAAGATCCTGAGTGTAGTCTCCAGAAGGATCTGAAGAAAGAAGCTCCAGAACATTCTGAGTCAGAAGCATCTGAAGATAATCAGAAGCATCTGAAGCTGAAGCATCAGAAGTATAGAAGAATATTGATTGAAGAGTTTCTCAAAGCATTAGTCTACAGAAGTTTCTGAAAGTACCTACGCTGCCAAGTACTGAAGTTCTGTGTCAAAATGCTCTGATGATCAACACGCTAGAAGCACACTCACTGCAGAAGACTCTGATACAGTATAGTTCTGAATTTCATTAGAAGACTCTGATCCATTCAGGCTCTGAAGAACTTGCTGAATCTGAAGAAGTGTTTTCAAGAATATATCCGTTGGAACTATTCAACGTTTCTTTCCTTATTTGTGCTAGACACTCTTACACAGACAAAAAGGATTTTTCTGTGCCATCTATTTCAAGGAAAAGTCAGTGCATGTGAAGACAAAAAGGCTCAGACCTTTTGGACTCTCTTTTCAATGATCAGTTTGCAATGATTCAACTGCCTATAAAAGGAGATCTTCACTTCATTCTTCAGTGCTACACGCTTGCTGAAAAGAAATTATAATACTCAAAAAGCCTTCATTCTTATTCTTCATAGAATCTCATTGTATTTAAACTTAAGAGAAAAATCACTGTTGTGATTAAAGCTTTATAGAAGCATTAAAAACTCTTGTATTTAATTTACATTGTTTGTAAAGGATATTCCTTAAGAGGATTCAGTGTGAATCAGTAGCTCTTGAGAAGACTAAGAACTGTAGTTCTTAGGTGATACTATTGTAATCAGTTTGATTTAATAGTGGATTAAGTCCTTGTTGAGAAAGGCAAATCACTCTGGAAGGGTGGACTGGAGTAGTTGTTAAACGAACCAGGATAAAAATAATTGTGTGATTATTTTCAAGTATTAACTTTCCATACTTATTCAACCCCCCCCCCCCTTCTAAGTATTATCTCACCTTCAGTTGGTATCAGAGCTCCGGTTCTGAGTGTGCTATCACTTAACAGTGTCAGTAAAGATCCAGAGAGATATACTTTGATCAATATATTTATTTGTTATCATGGCTGATAATTCAATGTCAAATATCAACAATAAATATGAAGAGAGGGATAGGATCAGTACCAAACCTCCAATGTTTGATGGAGAAAAATTTGACTATTGGAAAGATAGAATAGAAAGTTTTTTTCTTGGGTATGATGCTGATCTTTGGGATTTGGTCATTGATGGATATGAACATCCTACTGATGAGGATGGCAAAAAGATTGATAGAAAATCAATGACTGAAGTGCAGAAAAGAGATTTCAAGAATCACCACAAAGCCAGAACTATATTGCTTAATGCAATCTCTCATACTGAGTATGAGAAGATTACTAACAGAGATACTGCTCATGACATGTTTGAGTCACTCAAAATGACTCATGAGGGAAATTCTCAGGTTAAAGAGACCAAGGCTCTGGCGCTCATACAGAAGTATGAGGCATTTAAAATGGAAGATTCTGAAAATGTAGAAACTATGTTTTCTAGATTTCAGATTCTTACAGCTGGTCTGAAAGTTCTGGACAAGGGCTACTCAACATTAGATCATGTCAAGAAAATCATCAGAAGTCTTCCCACCAGATGGAGACCAATGGTGACTGCATTGAAGATGGCAAAAGATCTGAACAAGATCTCTTTAGAAGAACTTATCAGTTCTTTGAGAAGCCATGAAATTGAGCTGGAGGAAGATGAACCCCAGAAGAAAGATAAAGGTAAATCCATAGCTTTAAAATCTAACAAAACTGCTAAAGCTTTGCAGGTCAGTCAAGAAAGCTCTGAAGAATCTTCTTCTGAAGAAGAAGATGAGCTATCCATGTTGTCCAGAAGGATTAACAAACTCTGGAAGCACAAGGGAAAGAAGTTTAACAACTTCAGAAGATCTGACAACAGAAAGGAATCTTCTAGTCACAGAAGATCTGCCAAGAAAGAAGTGGTGTGCTATGAGTGCAAAGAACCTGGGCACTACAAGAATGACTGCCCTAAACTTCTGAAAGAAAAACCTAAGAAGAAGTTCAACAAGAAGAAGAAGGTTCTGATGGCAACATGGGATGACTCAGATGAGTGTGAGTCATCTTCTGAATCAGAAGAAGAATGTGCAAACGTTGCACTGATGGCCATGACAGAGGATCAAGAGGAAGGTACCTCTGGATATGAATCAGAATCTGAATCTGATGATGATGCAGAAGAGGTAATGGCTAAACTTACCAAAGAGGAACTCATTAAAGTTGTTACAGAAGTTCTTAAAAGTTATAACAACATCAAACTCAAATACAAGAAGCTGAAAAGCAATCTTGAATCTGAGATTGATCTTCTGAAAACAGAACTTGTTGAGTAGAAAGAAATAAATTTAAAAATCAAAAATGACTTTGATAGAACTCAACAAGAATCTGAATCTGAGACTAAGTCTTGTGAAAATATTTTAGAAAAATATGACTCTAGTTTTCAGAGATTTCTCACTAAGAGCATAGACAGAAGCAAGATGGCTTCCATGATCTATGGTGTTAGTGGAAACAACAGAAGAGGCATTGGATATGAGTCTTCATCTGGAAGCAATCCAAAACCTGTTGACAAACTTTTCATCAGGAAGACACCTCTGTATTCTCAATTCAAATTTGGTCATCTGAATGACATTAAACACACAAGCTCTGAGAAGAGTACTTATGTGTTTAAACCAAAGGCAAGTCAGAATAAACATTATGTTGCAAAACAGAAGTTTAGACAAACCTGCAAACCAACTAACCCCAAAGGACCCAAGAAGATCTGGGTACCTAAAAACAAAATAATTCCTGTTGCAGATGTTCTTAGCAGCAAGGTCAGGACACCAATCATGGTACCTGGACTCTGGATGCTCACGACACATGACAGGAGAAAGGTCTATGTTCCAAAGCCTGGAACTTAGATCTGGAGGGGACGTGAAGTTTGGAGGGAACCAGAAGGGAAAGATCATTGGATCTGGCACTATTGGAAATGGTAAACTTCCCTCTATTACTAATGTTCTGTTAGTTGAAGGATTGAAACATAATCTATTGTCCATAAGTCAATTAAGTGACAATGGTTATGATATAATCTTTAATAAAAAATGTTGCAAAGCTGTATGTCAAAAGGATGGTTCTATCCTATTCAGTGGAAAGAGGAAACACAACATTTATAAAATTAACCTTTCAGAACTTAAAGTTCAAAATGTAAAATGCCTTTTATCTGTGAATGATGAGCAATGGGTCTGGCATAGAAGATTGGGGCATATTAATATGAGACGTATATCTCAGATTAATAAACTCAATCTGGTCAGAGGACTTCCTAAGTTGAAGTTCAACTCAGATGCTCTGTGTGAAGCATGTCAAAGAGGTAAATTTTCAAAATCTCATTTTAAATCAACAAATGTTGTTTCTACCTCCAGACCATTGGAATTACTTCACATTGATCTGTTTGGACCAGTGAAAACTGCATCCATCAGAGGCAAGAAGTATGGGTTAGTCATTGTAGATGACTACAGCAGATGGACATGGGTAAAGTTTCTAAAACACAAGGATGAGTCTCATTCTGTGTTCTTTGACTTTTGCAATCAAGTCCAGACTGAAAAAGATTCCAAAATTATTAAAGTCAGAAGTGATCATGGTGGGGAATTTGAAAATAAACATTTTGAAAAATATTTTTCTGAAAAAGGCATTGCACATGATTTCTCCTGCCCTAGAACTCCACAACAAAATGGAGTTGTAGAGAGGAAAAATAGAACATTGCAAGAAATGGCCAGAACCATGATCAATGAGACAAATCTGGCAAAACATTTCTGGGCAGAAGTAATTAACACAACTTGTTATATTCAGAACAGAGTGTCTGTAAGACCTCTTCTGGAAAAGACTCGCTATGAATTGTGGAGAAACAGAAAGCCTAACATTTCTTATTTTCATCCTTTTGGATGTATTTGTTTTATGCTTAATACTAAAGATAATCTGAACAAGTTTGATTCCAAAGCACAAAAGTGTTTCATGCTTGGTTATTCTGAACGCTGTAAAGGCTACAGAGTATTCAATACTGAAACACAGATTGTTGAAGAATCTATTCATGTTAGATTTGATGATAAGCTTGGCTCTAAAAAGCCAAAGCAGTTTGAAAGTTCTTCAGATAGAGAAGTGATTCTCACAGACTCTGAAGCCTCAGAGAAAGAAAAGGCAAAAATCAAAGAATCTGAAGCAACCCCAGATGCTACACCTCTGATCTCCCAACTAGACAACTTGCATATTTCTGAAAGACCAACTGTCAGAGGATCTTCTTCCATAATCAAAGCTTCTCATCCAGAAGATGTGATAATTGGAAAGAAAGATGATCCAATAAGGACAAGATCATTTCTCAGAACTTCTGAATCTTCCTTATTTGGCTTAGTGTCAATAATAGAACCAACATCTGTAGATGAGGCTCTGGAAGATAATGAATGGATTATAGCTATGCAAGAAGAGCTGAATCAATTCACCAGAAATGAAGTTTGGGATCTGGTTCCTAGACCTAAAGGATTCAATGTTATTGGAACAAAATGGGTCTTTAGGAATAAGCTGAATGAAAAGGGAGAAGTAGAAAGGAATAAGGCAAGGCTGGTTGCTCAAGGATACAGTCAGCAAGAAGGTATTGATTACACTGAGACATATGCTCCAGCGGCAAGGTTAGAATCTATACGCCTTCTTATTTCTTTTGCTGCACAGAATAACATCACTCTATATCAGATGGATGTTAAAAGTGCCTTTCTTAATGACATTATAGAAGAAGAAGTTTATGTCCACCAACCTCCTGGTTTTGAAAATGAAAATTTTCCAGATCATGTTTTCAAATTAAAGAAATCTCTATATGGATTAAAACAAGCTCCCAGAGCTTGGTATGAGAGATTGAGTAATTTTCTTCTGGAGAAGAATTTTATCAGAGGCAAAGTGGATACAACTCTATTCTGTAAAACCATAAAGAAAGATCTTCTAATTTGCCAAATTTATGTAGATGATATTATTTTTGGATCAACAAATGTTATGCTTGGAAAGGAGTTTGCTACATGTATGTAGGCAGAATTTGAAATGAGCATGATGGGAGAACTCAGATTCTTTTTAGGAATCCAAGTTAATCAAACTCCAGAATGCACCTACATACATCAGACAAAGTATGTTAAAGAACTTCTGAAGAAATTCAACATGTCTGACAACAAGGTAGCAAAGACTCCAATGCATCCTACTAGCTCTCTTGGCAAAGAAGAGGTAAGTAAGAAAGTAGACCAGAAGCTCTACAGAGGTATGATTGGCTCTCTTCTTTATCTTACTGCTTCTAGACCTGACATATTGTTCAGTGTTTGTCTGTGTGCTAGATTCCAATCAGATCCTAGAGAATCACACTTGACAGCTGTCAAGAGGATTCTAAGGTATCTGAAAGGTACTTCTAATGTGGGTTTGTGTTACAGAAGATCTGATGATTTCAAATTAGTTGGATTCTGTGATGCTGACTATGCTGGAGACAGAGTGGAAAGAAAAAGTACTTCTAGAAGTTGTCAATTTCTAGGAAGAAATCTAATCTCCTGGTACAGCAAGAAGCAACCCACAATTGCACTTTCAACCACAGAGGCTGAATACATTGCTGCTGCTGGATGTAGTACGCAGATGCTCTGGATGAAAAGTCAACTAGAAGATTATCAAATTTTTGAGAGTAACATTTCTATCTTTTGTGATAATACTTCTGCTATATGTTTGTCCAAGAATCCCATTTTACATTCTAAGGCAAAACATATAGAAATTAAGCATCATTTCATCAGAGACTATGTTCAGAAGGGAATCATAAATTTAGCCTTTGTTGATACAGATCATCAATGGGCAGATATTTTTACAAAACCCCTTGTTGAAGATAGATTCAATTTTATTCTGAAAAATATTGGTATGGATTTTTGTCCAGAATGATATTTATCAGAAGCAAATTGTTCCAGATGCAAAAATGCTTAATCCATCTGAAGTATTTTCTTCTGTTCATTTATTCTATTCTGATTATTATTTCTGATGTGAAAATCTGAACTAACCATCTTTAGAAGATCTGAACGTGGCTAACGTTTCATTTCTTGAGAGAATTCAGAACAGCATGCAAGCAAACACGTGTCCCACAAAATCTGATGAGGTGGCGTGTGGACAACTGAAAAGACGTTTGAGGTGAAATTTGAATAGTAAATATCTTGGTTTTCCCCCCAAATCTGTCAGAAGCATTTATTATTTGAAATGATTTTATTCTCTTCATTTAATGCTGCTCAAACGTGCGTTATTTCTGTCTTTTGGTGTGCCTATGTGATTAGTATAAATACTTGATGTGTATTCACTTTCACACTTTTCACTCTCAGAATTTATATGCATTTTCATCTATTGTTCTCTCTGCATAAAAACTCAAAACCTAAGTGTTCTAAAAAGCATTCTTCAATGGCGTCTTCTTCATCAACAACTGCACAGTTTCAATCCACAATGGCTGCTGTGACTTCAGACAACCTAGGTGCTGCTCCATATACTCCTCCACAGAGAACTCTTCTCACACCTGTTGATAAGTTAGAAGTGTTGTGTGAATCCATGGTTGAATTTGATTCTTTGGCTGACAATGGGTTTAATTTTCGCTCCATTGTTAGAGCTCAAGGTTGGGTGAAATACTTTGATAGATTGTTTGGACCAGTTTACCCTCTACTTGTTAAGGAATTCTGGATTCATGCATCTGTATATCCAAAGTTTATTCTATCATCTGTGCTGGGAAAGGAGATCATCATCACAGAGGATCTGATTAGAAGACTGATTGGTTATGAAGAAACAAATGGTGTTTCACATCTGCCAGCTGGGCGTGTTGATATGGATGAAGTTTATGAAGAGGTTATGACTGCTGGACAAGCCTCTAACAGATTCAAAGATCTGAAGCCTGACTACAAGATCTGGGCCAAGATCTTCATGGGATGCATACATCACAGAAAGTCAACAAATTCCCCAGATTATGTCAACAATGAACAAATTTATTTCATGTACTGCCTTAGTCAGAGCAACAAGGTAGATCTGCCTTACATTTTGTTCATGCATCTGTGGAATCACATCAATGCATCTAGAGAATCTGTCAAAGAAAAAGGTCAGAAGATCAGGCCTTGGATACCTTTTGGAAGGTTGCTATCAGATCTTCTCACTGAAAATGGTTTAGTGGCTGCTCTGTATGATGCTGGTGTTACAGAAGAACTAGAGTTCATTATGGGAAAGCCTCTGAACGCTAAAAGCCTTCTGAGACTTAAGATTGTAGATGAACTTACTACTGCTCCAAAGAGGTTAAATATGTCTGATTTGAATAAAAGGGTTCCAGTATCAGACTTTCCTCTATTCTTTGCTGAAGAACCTAGACACATTGTTCTAATGTATATAGAGGAATGAAAAAGGGAAGGAGTGCCTGTTCCAGCCAATGTGTTTCAACTTGTCAAGCAACCACTGCCAGATGCAGGAGAAGAAGAAGAAGAAAAAGTTCCACTTCAGAGGAAAAGATCTCAACCTGTAGCAGAATCTGAACCTGTCCAGAAGAAGGCTAAGATTGCTGAGAAATCCAAGGATCTTCTGAAGAGAAAGGATTCTGGAGAAGCTGCCTCTGCATCTACTAAGAGGATTAAACTCAAAGGTACTAAAGCTTCTGTTATTTCTAAGAATGCTGTTATTAATGATTCATCTATTAAGTCTGTTCCCAAACCCCCTGTCACTCAAACTACATCTGTTGCTGCCCCTAGTTCTGTCTCACCTCAGAAACAACCTACTGCTTCTGTATCAAAACCACCTCAACCCAAAATACACATCAAACACTTCACTCCACGTCCATCACCAACTGTTCCACAACCAACAGAACCATCACAAACAGAACCACAACCATCAGAACTACCACAAAATTCTGATAAACAAAACTCTGCTCAACCACAAACAGAAAATCAACCAATAACTTCTGATCATCCAGAAAAACAAACCACAGAAGATCAACCAGAAAGAGACTCTGTTATTCCACCATCAACAATTCCACCTTCTGAACCTGTAGCACCTGTTACTTCTGAACCCTCTAAAGTAACTTCTGCTCCTGTTTCATCTGAATCACCTACTCAACAATCTGATAATCCTTCAGAACCATCTCCTATCCCTGAGACAGAAGTTCTTGACATCACTCCATTAAAAATAGTGTTTCAAGTTTCTTCTACCTCTTGTACACCTGAAACATCCTCAAATTCATCTGAATCAGAAATTCATCCTGATTTTCTGATTAATCCATCTGACAAATATCCTGTCCATGACCCTGAACCTGAATCAACCTTACCTGCTAAATCTACCATTCCAGACCCTATGCCTCCACCAGCAACTTCATCTGAGATGATTGTTCACTCTACCAATCCATCATCATCTGGAATATCTTGTGCCCAAGTGTCTTCTCTTTATCATAATTTATCTTATGGTTTCAAACTAAAAGATTTTTATGATAGAGTTGAGCCTTCTGAACCTTTGGAACCTCTGAAACCAAAGCCCATTCAGGCCATTCCATCTGTAATCCTTTCATATATTCAATCTATGAACAATGAAGGATCATTAGCCACCATATCTGCTACATCTGGTAAAGCTGCTGTTTCAGCTCTGCATCCTGCATCTGATAACACAGTTGCATCTGATAAGCCATCAAACTCTGCATTCGTACCTTACTCCAATGCATCTTTTGATATTGTTTACCCACGCACAAGACCTCAACCAAATCTGCTTAATGCTTTAAACAGATCTTTACCTCAAAAACCAGAAATTCCATTCATTCCTTATGTTCCCCCACCCCTGATTTCCATCTCAAAATCACTGATACCACCAACTCCAAAACCTAAACAGATGACTCTGGAAACCTTGCTTAAACCACCACCCAGACTTAATATTGATCATTTATTTCAAACGTTTTTGCAAGAAATACAGATGTCTTTAGGTACTGTTCAGAAGAGATGCTCTGAAACTATGGATGCAAATGAGACTGACATCATCTGGAAAGGTTTTGTCAATAGATTCAATACAGTAGCTTCTAATCTGAAGAACATCTGTTCTGATGATGCAAAGCTCAGAGCTGAAAGAACTCAATTCTGGATTGTAAACAAGACTGAACCTCTGCTTTGTTTGGAAGCTCCTCCTCCTCCTCCTCCACCAGAACCAACTGCCAATGCATTGACTATGACTCTGGTAGAACCCTCTTCAGGATCTCCAGAACATATGGCACTTGACTCTGTTCAGGATACAGAACCTCCATCATCAGAGATAAAGACAGAAAATCCAGATTTGGGAGACAAGATTGCTGCTCTGGAAGCTGGTCAATCTGAAATAAGATCTTGGATGGCGAAGCAAGACAAGAAATCTGAGGACATGTCAGAGTGGATGTCTAAACAAGATGAGAAGAATGAGACAATAACTAAGTTCATGTCAAAGCAAGAGCAATCACAATCTGAGATCACAGACCTATTGAAGATGCTTTTGTCAAAACACTCTTAGATTTTCTTCTCATGTTTGTGCATCTGTTGTTTTTGCATCTGAATGTTATTGTTATATCTTATGATATTTTCCAATGTACTTTTGCTCTATTATGATTAATTGAATCAGATTGTTATTCTCCATTGAATTATCTGCTATTGTTCCTTTTATTTGTCTTTATTAAAATTTTTTTTTCTTTTTGCTTATGACAAAAAAGGGGGAGAAAATAAAGATCTGAACTATTTAATATAATTTCACTAGAATGAATCTTCAGACATATCTATTCTTTCTAATATCTAAATTGACTATTTCAGAACTTTTGATAAGAACACTCTATAAAAGAATCTCTGAGTTTCTCAGACCATTTATCTTTTATCAAACTCTGAATCTCATATCTGCAAGATATTCTGATCATTAATTAATTACAAAGACAAACAAGATCTGACTCTGAAGATTACTCAAGATAAAAAGGGAAGTTTCTATTCCTTTTTCATATTTAACTCAGGGGGAGATTCATCATCTCAGGGGGAGTTATAATTCTTTATGTTCAATTAAATAAAATTTCTGATACTTTTTGTCATCATCAAAAAGGGGGAGATTGTTAGAACACAGATTGGTTCTTAATAATTACTCTTTGTTTTGATGATAACTGTTAGGAAATTTATATTTATGAATTATATACTCTAAAATTTGTTTGAGAGTTTTATTGCAGATTGAAATTATATTAACTCTCTTGAAGCAAATTTGCCTTGAATACAAGAAGTTATTCTGACTCTGAAGCGCCAGATGCACCTCACAGAAGAATTTGTTTGCTCCTTACAGAAGATCCTGAGTGTAGTCTCCAGAAGGATCTGAAGAAAGAAGCTCCAGAACATTCTGAGTCAGAAGCATCTGAAGATAATCAGAAGCATCTGAAGCTGAAGCATCAGAAGTATAGAAGAATATTGATTGAAGAGTTTCTCAAAGCATTAGTCTACAAAAGTTTCTGAAAGTACCTACGCTGCCAAGTACTAAAGTTCTGTGTCAAAATGCTCTGATGATCAACATGCTAGAAGCACACTCGCTGCAGAAGACTCTGATACAGTATAGTTCTGAATTTCATTAGAAGACTCTGATCCATTCAGACTCTGAAGAACTTGCTGAAACTGAAGAAGTGTTTTCAAGAATATATCCGTTGGAACTATTCAATGTCTCTTTCCTTATTTGTTCTAGACACTCTTACACAGACAAAAAGGATTTTTCTGTGCCATCTATTTCAAGGAAAAGTCAGTGCATGTGAAGACAAAAAGGCTCAGACCTTTTGGACTCTCTTTTCAATGATCAGCTTGCAATGATTCAGCTGCCTATAAAAGGAGATCTTCACTTCATTCTTCAGTGCTACACGCTTGCTGAAAAGAAATTATAATACTCAAAAAGCCTTCATTCTTATTCTTCATAGAATCTCATTGTATTTAAACTTAAGAGAAAAATCACTGTTGTGATTAAAGCTTTATAGAAGCATTAAAAACTCTTGTATTTAATTTACATTGTTTGTAAAGGATATTCCTTAAGTGGTCTCAGTGTGAATCAGTAGCTCTTGAGAAGACTAAGAACTGTAGTTCTTAGGTGATACTATTGTAATCAGTTTGATTTAATAGTGGATTAAGTCCTTGTTGAGAAAGGCAAATCACTCTGGAAGGGTGCACTGGAGTAGTTGTTAAACGAACCAGGATAAAAATAATTGTGTGATTATTTTCAAGTATTAACTTTCCATACTTATTCAACCCCCCCTTCTAAGTATTATCTCACCTTCAGATTCCTTTCCTAAACTCAACATTAGGACCATCTTGCATGATAACATTAGGGTTTTGATTAGTCCCCCTGTAGAGTCCTTTTCTCTCTTCTCATCTCAAAACAACAGTAATACATGTAATAAAGGCTAATGAGTATTGTACGTTACGAGCCTTAAGCTACTTAGGAAGTGGTGGTTTGGGGGTTTCACCTCAATTACCTAAAGTGTTTAGCATACGCCCTTAGGAAGATATGTGACACATTCGCTCGTAAGTCATAGTCTCTAGTGCAGTATGAATTACAAACATTCATCAAAACACTTCTCCGATAAAAGACAAAAGCAAACATCAAACTTCTTTTACCCTTGGGGCTCTCTCTAATCAAGGAAAATCTTTTCAGATAAAAGAGTTTTGTTAACTCTTAGTTCTACCGCAAACGGTAACGCCTAAGTCTCCAACGAGCGAGCTGCATACACCAATTGCTAGAACTACCTGTTAACCCTACTCGGGTAAAAACAATTGAACCAACATGTGTTTCGTTTTATCCCGAACTACGTTAGCTATGATCTCTCATACCCGTTGAGAGTACGTAGGCACAAGACGCGATGTCTTGGCGAGCAACCTTTCCCCTTTCACCTCTAGTTAGCCGAACTACGTTGAATCTGACTTTCCCACTGCACGAGGGAATACGTAGGCCCAGAGCAGCGACGCTCTGTCGAGTCCTTTTTCTTTTCTTTTGAACCAGCCCTTGATAGGTAGATAGATAAACAACCCTTTTAGATAAAAAAACAAGCGTGGATCCCGTCGAGTACGACGGACGTGAGAGGTGCTAATACCTTCCCCTTGCGTAACCGACTCCCGAACCCGAGATTTGGTTGCGATGACCGATCTTATCCCTTTTCGCTAGGTTTTTCCCGATTGTTTCCTTTCCCTCCTTTGGGATAAATAACAATAGGTGGCGAGTCTTCTGTCTTTACCGGCACCTTTTTTCGCAGTAGCGACAGCTGGCGACTCTGCTGGGGACTATTCCTATCACCTATGTTGGGACCGTTTCCCATCCCCTATGCAAGTCAATCCTAGAGCTTGTTTGTTTATCTTTTGGGTTTTGTACATACTTGTTGTACTTTGTCTTTACTTTTACCCGCATTTTACTTTCAGCTTTATGCTATTATTATTATGCTCTTGTGGGAGGGGTGCTCTGGTGAGTGAAGAGCCAGACCCAGGCTTGAGAGCATACATAGCACTAGAAGTGGAAATTAGTGGAGGACCTGTTTGCTTAGTAAACACAAGTTCCCATGAAATTCACGCTCAGACGAGATTCTCTTTGATGATTTCTTTTCTGGTCCTTAGGATTGGAATTGATTTTGGATCTGAGGATTGTCGACTCTGGGGACCGATCATTTGTGACTCAGCTAAGTGAGGCCTCTTCAGGGGGTGATGATGCCAAACCAGAAATGGTGAACGTATCATCATTTCTTGAAAGTCTGTGACGCTGAGGAACGCATAGGATGTCGTACCTTTATCAGTGGATTAGGTCCATACCTGTGAGTGGGACTGGGGTTATGCAGGAAACCTTTACCTTCAGATTACCCGGTTTTCTATACAGTTTGAATCCAATTTATTGGTATCAGTTGGTTCCTATCAGAGCAGTGCTATATTCTTGTTGAAGCAGAATCTTGGTCCTTCTCACTCAACAGCACCACAATCTTGATCTCCTGCTTGCATCCTTAGCATTTGCATCCTTGCATTTTCATTTGCATTTCATTAACGTGTGTTTGTGTTGCAGGTGCATATTTCTCCCCCAATTCTAGTGGCTGTTCCTTATTATTGATATGGAGTATTTGAAGAGGACAGTAGCGTAAAGATTTCCCACTCCAAACATTGGTCCCATACTGAAGTTGATTGCCCTGGCTGATGGTTCAGTAACATAAGACTTTAGGAAATCATATGGGAGGTTGTTAAGATATGTTTGCAAGCCTTCCGCACACGAGATCAGTGGCCTGTATACCTTACTACAGTTCTATGATGCTCCTTTAAGATGCTTTATGTTTCCAGATTATGTTCTAGCACCTACTCTAGAAGAATACTCAGAGCTACTAGGCATTCCCATCAAGGATCAAAAGCCTTATCATCATGTTGACACTAAGCATAATCTGGCTGATCTTGCTGTTGTGTTACAGTTGGATGCGTCTGAATTGAATGGGAGATTGACTCAGAAGAATGGGATGTATGGTTTTCCTCTATCTTTCCTAGTGGAGAAAGCTCAGAAGTTCTCCAAGGAGGGTTGTTGGATCGTGTTCAACGCCATCTTAGCTCTTTGCATATATGGTACTATACTATTTCCTAACTTGCCAGATTTCGTGGATGTAGACGCTTTCCACATTCTCGCCTCAGGGAATCCAGTACCCACTCTTCTTGGAGATGTTTACCACTCTATCCATTATTAGAACGAAAACCGGAGAGGGAAGATTGTGTCTTGTTGTGTTCCCTTGCTATACAAATGGTTTGCCAACCACATGCCTAAAGCAGGTCCTTTTGTCTCTTCTGTGGGCACTTTAGATTAGTCTGAGCGTCTAATGGGTTTAGCTGTAGAGAATATCACGATTCGACAGGGACATGTTGGGTACATAACTCGTCTACAGTTGCAGTGGTTTTCCCAATGTTCCTCTAATCGGGAGAAAAAGGTGTATCAATTACAACCCGTCATTGTTGATCAGGAAGTTCGGTTATGCATTGAAGGAGTCCCCCAAAGAAGAAGAGATACAGGAATCTCTGTATCTCACGGGGCTGTTGGATGGTGATGCATTAGTTAAGCTTGAACATGCTTGGAAAAATATTCACAGGAAAGGTAAAGTAGTGTTGGGGAAGAGCAACAACAAAGCCTTTGAGCCATAACTGGTTTGGATTCGTAAGCGAGCCACAAAGTTTCTAATGCCTTATCCTGCTGCTAGACCATTATATCCCCCTGTGATTGAGAAACCCACTACAGTTGACATTCAGAAATACAACCAGGTGCTGCAAGAAAGGGAAGAGTTGAGGAAAGCCAACGAAGAATTAGAGAAAGAAATTGCTCAACTCCAAAGCGAGAAGAGAGATGCTGTCTACTAATGCAAGAAGCAGACTGAGTTGATAAACCATTTAGGTGCCAGCTTAACCAAGCAGACTGATGCTCGAGAGCGTCTGGGGTTAGATTTCAAAGCTATTAATAGTGTCCTCGCCACCAAGAAGCAAGACTTGGACATGGAATATCTGAAGATCTCTAAGTTTAATACATTGTGGAACGCTACTTTGACCAGTTACAAAGAGCGGGAAGAGAAGTTAAAGCAGCAGATTGCCAAACTGAAAATTCATCTTGAGACCAAGAATGAGAAGATTGAAGTTGAAATATCTCTCAGGCGTGCCAGCGAGTGAAAATGAAGGAAGCTATAGCAAACATTGAGGATTGCAAATTAAGAGCCGATTCCAAGAGAACCAAATTGGAAGATTGCTTCGGAGAAGCAGCCTGGGAAGACTTTGTTAAGGATATCTAGAGCACCGTCAGACAAAGAGATCTGCTTATACGAGGATTGCTAACCAGGCCTGATCACCCCGAGACAAAGGAACTATTAGAAGATTTGCATGCCCGCAGTCGCACTTGATTTCTTTTGTATTTCTTTGTAGCTTTCGTTTACTGTTGTATTGTTGACCATCACCAGGCCTGTTGGTTGAGGTCACTCTATTACCGTTGATTCAGTTGTACTCAGTTACTCCTGTATGTTACCTATGTGGGCTCTTTATATATATATATATATATATATATATATATATATATATATATATATATATATATATATATATATATATATATATATATATATATATATATATATATATATATATATATATATATATATATATATATATATATATATATATATATATATATATATATATATATATATATATATATATATATATATATATATATATATATATATATATATATATATCAGATATTGATCATCTCCGGGATTGGCTTCTTATTCTGTCTCACTGTTATTCTGGAACTAGAATCGAGGGGAAATCTCCCCTAGGCACAGACACATGTTTGCATTTGCATAATCATTTAACATAGAACGTACCTTGGACTTGTTTTATGTATATATATATATATATATATATATATATATATATATATATATATATATATATATATATATATATATATATATATATTTATGTATATATATATATATATATATATTTATGTATATATATATATATATATATATATATATATATATATATATATATATATATATATATATATATATATATATATATATATATATATATATATATATATATATATATATATATATATATATATATATATCAGATATTGATCATCTCCGGGATTGGCTTCTTATTCTGTCTCACTGTTATTCTGGAACTAGAATCGAGGGGAAATCTCCCCTAGGCACAGACACATGTTTGCATTTGCATAATCATTTAACATAGAACGTACCTTGGACTTGTTTATCTAACCCCTTGCGTTTTCTAACCAGTTGTGTTTCAGGATTGACTGCAGACCAATTCACCGTTATTCTACCAGAGCTAATCAACTCTGAGTTATGGAGCAAGTGCAAGCTGAAATGTAAGAGTTCAGGGAGAGGATGTCTCAATTCATGGACATCATGCAGGTGGTTGCCAGTGGGTAAGAGCAACTCAGAACCCTCGTGCAGCCCTTGATTGCACGTGTTGACACCACTGGGGTTTTGCACGGAGGTGAGACTACCAACCCTCCTCATGTGGAGACTCCCCAGGCTGAAAATTCTGGACCGACTGTTGTCATCCCCAACACTGGAGGCAATGGAAATGCTGAAATAGGTGATGGCAATGCTGAAGCTGGTAATGGCAACATCGGAGCTGCTAACGGTAACATCGGTGCTAGTGGTAACAACGCTGGAGTTAATGCTGGTAACACGGGAAATGGAAACTTCCATGGACCCAAAGCTGTGGGAATCGTTCATGGAAATGTTCCTCCACCCTGGAACAAAGATCGTCAGGAGGATTTATACTCAATGAGAGGAGCTGAGGCTGAGCTACCTTTTGAGGCCGGCCGGAGATTCAAAATGCTCGAGGATAAAACGAAGGGCCTTGAGAATCTGAATTCCATGGGGCTCGATATGGCCAACTTGGGGCTGATACCCGATCTCAAAGTGCCACAAAAATTCAAAGTGCCAGACTTTGAAAAATACAAGGGTACCACCTGCCCTCGTGTCCACTTAAAATCTTACTATAGGAAAATGTCGACATACTCAGACGACGAGAAGATGCTGATGCACTTATTTCAAGATAGTCTGTCAGGACCTTCACTTGAATGGTACATGGGCTTGGAGCCTGTGAGTGTATGAAGCTGGAAGGATCTTGCTGAGGCATTCGTTAAGCATTACCAGTATAATAGTGACCTGGCTCCTAATTGGGTCCAGCTGCAAATTCTGTCACAGAAGAATTGGGAATGCTTTAAGGAATACGCCAAGCGGTGGCATGAATTGGCAGCCAGAGTACAACCGCCTATGGTTGAACGTGAATTGGTAGACATGTTTGTGGCAACGCTGCCGGGTGTTTATTATGAAAAGCTAATTAGCAGCATGTCAGGAAGCTTCTTGGACTTAATAATCACTAGGGAAAGTGTTGAAAATGGCATCAAAATGGGAAAGTTCCAAGTTGCTCCGCATCCTACCAAAGATGCAAAGAAGCCTCATGTGGGGAAAGAAAGAGAAGCTAATGCCATATCTTCTCCAACGGATGTTCAACGACCAGTCCGATGCCGACAACCTCGAGCTCCTCAGCAGCAAAATCGTCAGCGCCAGAATCAGAATAGGCCACACAATAATCTGGAAAGAAGGAACACTCCTCTTCATCCAGTACCTATGCCACACAGTGAGCTTCTGCCATTCCTGATTCAGAACTCGTTGGTGGAGCCCAAGGCTCTCAAACCGTTGCCAGAACCATACCCTCCCGAGTATGATCCCAGTGCTCAATGTGAATATCATGTAGGATCCATAGGACACACAACTGAGGATTGCAAAGCCTTTCAGGCCAAAGTTCAACAATTGATGGACAAAGAGTACATTTCCTTTCCCGAAGGAAAGTTGGTTGTGCACGTCGACCTCTCGTCTGATTGAGTTTAAAGACTTCAAGGGTTGCATCTCCCTAGCCAGTGGTTCAGATAAAGAAGCCCGGTTCCCAGAAGCTGGCAATATGCGTTTTATCATGTCATTTCTTTGTATTTGTAATTTCTTTCCTGTTAGAATGCAAATTTCTTTTGTAAAACTTGTTGTTTTTCAATTGATATTCATAATGAAATAAATATGCATGTTTTGAATTAACCCATTCGTGTTCACTCTATTGCTTTCATTTATGTCAAACGCTTGTTAAGCGGAATCTGAGGAGGACGAAATTGAAAGAAGGGTAATCTTCCGATTGTGTGCTTTTGAATAAAACCTGTTGACGATGTACATGCATTGTTTCAAATTCCTAAACATCGGAGATATAAGGAAGATAATCCCTTGTCAACCCCTTTAAGCCTAGTAGTAGGAGTTTCTTTCTGAAAATGAAAAACCTCAATCTTAACCTGGGGAAGGGTAGGTGTCAGTTAAATTGACCAAGCGTTCAAATTACAAAAGGAGTTCCTGTTCGAGGATAAATCACACCTAAAAAAAAAACCACAATCGTTAAACCTTGCTGACAAGGAGTGAAACAGTCACAATCTCTTTTCAAACAAGTCAGACGAGCTGGTGTCATACGATTTGTTCAAACAAAGAAAAAAATCGAAAGAAAAGTCCGCTAAGTCGAATCTTGAAAACAAGCGACTTAGGCAAAAATTAGGGCATCCCGCTGGACTTCAAAATCGAAGAAACTCAAAAGAGTTAGTCCAGGAAAAAGTTAGGGAAAAACGAAAAAGTGAAAAGCGAAAAGGATTACAAAAGAAAAATCCTCGACAAGAGCAGAATCGTGTGATTCGGGCATCAAAGACGAAAAGCGAGTGATTGTCGCTCCATAAAATTTGTGGTTCCCCGAACCGTCACTCCTGCCATTTAACGTTTGAGAGGTGAACTCTAGTGTCGAGTTAGCTGAACGTAGGATCGGAGAACATCAAGGAGAATGGGTGGGTTAAAATGTATTTTGAGCCTTATATCCTTCCTTGTTAAACGTGAACCCGACCACATTACAACCCTTAAAAGTCCTAACTGAAGCAGGTTTATTTCGAAAGTATACTTCGATAAAGATCACATTGAAACTGACTCCTAAAAGGATTCCTCTTACGGTGTTGTATCAATGTTGACATTTTGAATAAGTAATTCATACATTTATGTCACAAATTTTTTTCCAGTGGACAGATTGGAATTTCAAAACTGTCATATGCATTGCATTTAATATATCTTTTATGCAGAACAATTTGTTTTACTTACGAGTAAGCGCTTGACAGCAGGAAAGTTTCCACAATGAACGCCGAACGCCAAAATATTCTGTTGAACCAAGGCAAGCTATATCAAATGATCACAACGTGGGAGTCATCCATCCCAAAAGTCAGGTAATCTGAGGCAATCAGGTCGAGATTCGGCGAATCTCTCGCGGCCAAAGGTACTGATCCGCAAACAGCCAATCAGGGGAAAAGACCAATGCAAAGCTGGGGCAAGCCTTCTCGAGGTCGTCTCCTGGCAAACTACATTCTTCTCAAGGTGAACTCTTCCCCAAAGATCAAACTGGGGCAAGTGGAATTACACCGGGGCAGTTTGTTCAAGCAAGTTTGTTCTCGTCAGCAAGAGTTGAGTGTTGTGGAATCGTGTCAATACCTCATCAGATAACTTGAAACCTGTTACATATCAAGGATTTATAACCAAAAGCATTTCCTAAGCCCCGTTCTCGTCCGACAAACCTCCAAACCAGTCCTTGTCTTGTCACCCTTCAGTAAACCCCAGTTTCCGTCTAGTACATGTCAGGTTTTCGACCCGTTCTTGTTCGGTCACCCTTTCTGTAGCCCACTGTTTGATCAGTTCTCGCCTGATATCCAGAACCAGAGATCAGTACCCACCTGACCTTGTTCGTTGAACCCAGTACCCGCCTGGTAGTCAGTACCCGCCTGACCTTGTTCGTTGAACCCAGTACCCGCCTGGTAGTCAGTACCCGCCTGACCTTGTTCGTTGAACCAAATATCCGCCTGGTAGTCAGTACCCGCCTGACCTTGTTTGTTGAACCCAATACCCTTCTGGTAGTTAGTACCCACCTGACCTTGTTTGTTGAACCCAGTACCCGTCTGGTAGTCAGTACCAGCTTGACCTTGTTCGTTGAACCAAGCACCCGCCTAGTAGTCAGTACCCGCTTGACCTTGTCCGTTGAACCCAGTACCCGTCTGGTAGTCAGTTTCCGTCTAATAGCTTAACCTTTGCCACCAGTTCCCATCTGGTAGTCTACCCTTGGATACTAGTTCTTGTCTAGCACTTCCTCTTAAATCCATTCTTGTTGGTAACCAGAGATAAGTCCAATCATCATAAGCTCGGTCATATCCTTACATCAAAAGCCCAACCGCACTTGGCACATTCGTATTCTCGTTTGGAAAACTGTTTCAAAGTCCAGTTCTTGCCTGGTCGGCCGCTCTTTTGAAGCTCAATTCCCGTATGATAAGTCTTCATGGAATACTAGTCCTCGTCTGGTAAAATACATTTGAGTCCAGCTCTCGCCTGGTGAATTTTAGTGGTTAAAACCAGTACCTGTCCGGTCAATGTTTCTTTAGCCTACAGTTGGAACTCCAGTTTCCGTCCAGGGGTCGGTTATCTTTAATACCAGTTCCTGTCTGGTGAAAAGCGTATCGAAGCCCAATTATCGTCTAGAAAACCACTAAAGTAGTTGATGTCCAGCATGAAATAGGAAACCAGTTCTCACCTGGTAACCAGTTCTCGTCCAACTTGTTTTGTAGAATCCAATTCCCGCCTGATTGTCAATTCTTGCCTGACCTATCTAATTCAGATCCAAGGCTTATTTTCCCCCGTATAAGTCAAATCATACTTGACACACCCGGCCATCCCCGACGACATTGGCCTCGTTTCTCCAGCATTTATTTTGTTGGAGCGGTTCCTTTGCATTTTGCATTGTGCATAGCATATTCAGATGCATATCATTTCTATTACGTATGGAGCATTACATCATATCCAAACAAGTCCATCAGAGACATTGGCATTTTCATACCCTTTCTTTCTGTGTTTACCAATTGTTTTACAGTTTATTTGTGCGGTTGGAAAATTTCCAGGTTCTTTGGTATTCAACCGTCTTTTACCTTGATTGTCTGAAAGTCGTTCGCTTCTCACCCAGTTAGGTCCAAGCCGTTTGAATAGGGGCAGCTGTTGCACCCCAAAATTTTCCTAACTTTTTTCTTCACCTAGCTTGTGTTTCATTGCATTCATTTTAGCATTAGGATATGCATTGCATTGCCATTTATGCAAAGGATCAAGAAGTGTGCCTATCAAGAGGAGGTTATCAAGGTCCAAGCCAAATCAAGAAGCTTCATTCAAGCATGTAAGGGTTTATCATCCTCATCAAGTCACCAGAGAAGGTCAAAGCTTATTGAAGAAGTGGATGGTTGAAGTGGTTGTATCTCCTATCTTGAGGATCAGTTGAAAATCATCAGAGGATTGCAAGTCCATGGATATGAGTGTAGAACATTATAGGAGCTCATGGGATGTTTTGAGGAACATTATGGAGCTCATCCATGTCATTATTCAAAGTGCAAGAGGCCATAACCAAAGTTGGTGCAACTAGGGTTTTCACCTGGTCAGCCCTAAGTCAACTGTGAGTCTTGAGGAAATTAAGACTCAATTCCGAGCAACTATGATCGTGGAATGTTGTGTTGAGGCACCTAAGAGATAATTTCAAGATCAATTCATCAATATTCAAGAGTGTGAGAAGTTACTGAGCTAGGGTTTTTAAGCTTGACAGTGTAAAATCCCCAATCTTGGTGCCTAACTTCAAGACCACGTACCTCAGGATACAAGTTTCATCTCATCTTGACACCAACACGAGACTTGTAGAGCATGTACTTAGCTTTATTTTTAGTACTAGAAGTCATTCATCTGATTTTTAGAACTCAATTTATGAAGAAGACAAGTTACAGGTCATCAGATGAATGTGATTTTTGTTCTTGAAAGTCAACCAACTTCCATGTCATTTTTGACCAAGGAGGAGGTCTCACATGTCCTTGACCCAAACATGAACGTTGTTCCTCAAAATCGTATCTTTCCAAAGAATACTAGAAGTCCTCATTTAGATTTGTAGAACTCAAGATATGAAGCTTGAAAGGCAAGGGTATTTTGGGAAACTTTGATTATAGGTCACTTTTGGTTATAGGTCAAGTTCACCACTTCGCATACCTCAAATGAAAATCTTTCCGACTTGAAAGTTGCTAAAAATGGGGTCACTTGCACAACCAAACATCAAGTTATCATTGCTTTGGCTTGGATTGGAGAATGTGTGAAGAAAATTTCATGAAAGGAAGCTTTAAAAGGCATAGTTTGGATCCAATTCAAATTAAACCAATTCATGGCATATGTGTGCATATTTTGAGTGCCTTAAATGTTCTAAGAACAATGACAATTTTATAAACCAATTTTGAGGTCATTTCCATGGCTAAATTCAAGGTTAATTCATCTTGAAGTAATATAATCAAATTTCACCATTGATTCACTTTCAGGGCTTCAATCTCAGCCATGGAGCTTCCTTGCATCTCAGGCAACTAGAATGAGCCAAGTTACAAGCATTTTGGCTCTGTTTTCATGAAAACCACCAAGCTTCAAATGTGAAAACTTGGATTTTGGATTGGACCTCCGCGGGCATCAATTGGGCTTTCTAACACTCAATATCCATGTGTATATTCATTTCATCATTCACAATGCGACAAAATGGATTTTTAAAGGGAGAAATAACTGAAAACGGTTGAGAAAAAAGTGAAGAAAATTGAAATTCAATTTTGAAGATTCCTCCATTTTCAAGCCAAATTGGAGCTACAAAGAGCTCCAGGAAGATTCAAGGAATGATTCTGGGCTCTTAACTTGAAGAACCATCAATAATTCAAGGCTCTGAGGAAGCTTCAAACCAGGTATGTGAAATTCAACATATCTCTCTGTTCTTGATCCAATTGCGTGCCATGGATATGGATTTGCTTTCCTCGAGACCTGTAGATCGATTCTATATAGGTTTTGTGCTTGATTACCACGATTCTTGGAACACCATAGAAAGTGTTAGCATTCGATTTAGCTTGATTTTACTTTAAAAATGAACTTGGAATATAGGATGCTAACCTGCATAGTGAGAGGAATCGTTTGGTATAAAGAATTCTAGGTTTCATCAACTTTTATGGATTGGCAGTGTAGCATGTGGTCGGAGAAGACGACCGGAAGTCCTTCCGGCCACCGTCTGCAACAATTCCCCCAATTCCCTTTTAAATCCCCAGGTTGCATATTAGCCCTTGGATCATGATCAATTTCCCCTCATCCAACGACCTTGGCTTAATTCCAGTTTGTGTTGAATCTCATTTAATACGTGGCTAAGTGGTTTTCATTAGATTATATGAATTTTGCTTTGGATGGATTGGATTAGAGCCCACCATGCGCACACGTTGACTGAAGCACATGCTAATCACATTGAAACTCACTGTTTCATTAAAACGATGAGATGGACTGGGCCCTAATTGTTATTTGAACCCCCCTGTGCACTGAGCCCATGAAATGAATGTGTGATAATTGCTCTTTGCCACCAATCTTTTCCATTTTTCATTTCTTTTTCTTTATTTTCATGTTTTATGGCTGTTTACTTTTAATCCATGAAAAATACTAAAACACTTCCAAAATTCATGAAATTGTTTCTCAAGATCCCTCAGCATGTTAATTGATTTGTCAATTTGTTGGATTAATTTTTAGAGCATTTTTCTATTTAATATGAATTTTCTATGATTGGTTATTTTTTTAAATGTGAAAATACACATGCTTGCTTCTTGAATTTCATTTCCTATTCAATGCATATAATAAATTTCTAATTTTTTGTGTGATGATTCTAGACACCTTAGATGATTTCTAGGTATTTTTATTCTGATTTTTGGATAGCATTTAGTTAGGGTTTGAAGTAGATCTTTAGCACCCTTTCCCTTTGCCTCATTCATAGACCACTTTAGGGTTTTACTCCCTGTTACTGTACCTAGGCTTGGATTTTGGATCCCATATTTTAACCATAGATTCCTAACATCTCGAGGATCCTTTAGGATTTTATTAGAACTTTTAGTATTGTTTTCCTACTTTTAGTAGATTTTGCATCTTGGCGGTTGTTAGTGAGTTCCCTATTGTACTTCCACCTAGCTTTGCATTATAAGTGATCTTTTTGCAATCCTTAGGCCCCCAATCCTTGCATGATCCCATAGTACATAGGTTGAAGTCTTTATAGGTTAATTTCCAAGTCCTTATAATGTTCATAGCTTGATTAGGATAGATGTCCTTTAAAGCTTTGCTTTTAGGGTTACTTAGATGCCTTTGAATGATTTCCCTCTTCACATGATTCTTCTAATTCATAGTCCTATGATATTTGGATCCTTCTTGTGAGAGCCTGTTTCTTCCTTAGGAAGGACTTTGTGCATTCCATGAGAAGTTTGAACCATTGAGGACTATTCTTGAATGATGAGTTTGGTTGAGAACATGGTGAATTCCTTAGGTTTTCACTATGTATCTCATCATTATTCTTTTCATTTCTCAAGTCCTATAATCTCAGGATCCTTCTTGTGAGAGCCTAGTTCTTCCTTAGGAAGAACTCTATGCATTCCATGAGAAGTTTGAGCCTTTGATGGACATTCAATGACATGGTGGGTTTCTTAGGTTCACATTATCCTCATTTTCTCCTCCAAGTCCTATAATCTTAGGATCCTTCTTATGAGAGCCTGGTTCTTCCTTAGGAGGAACTCTGGGCATTCCATGAGATGTTTGAGCCTTTGATGGACTCTTGTGTTGATACACATTCCATGACATGGTGAGTTCCTTTGGTTCACACTATGCTTTCTCTCATCCTCATGATTGTGTGGTATTGTGCATTAGAAGTAGGGTAGGCTTGATAGCTTTCTCTTTTCACTTGCATGTTTGCATTTAAAGGTTGAGCTAGTCTCCCTTTTCTTGTGTGCTTTCCCTGTTCATCTCTGTTTGCATCTCCTGTTTGCATTTAAAGGTTGAGTTTGATTCCCTTTGCTTGTATTGTTGCATTGCATATGCATCCAGTTATTTTATATTTCATCTGCTTGATAGCTTTGTTTTGCTTCCCTCTGACATGGTCCCTTAGGGCTCTCACTTCCTTGTTTAAGGAGTGATGATAGAACTCTAGTCTCTAATCATTTGCATGATAATAAGTAGGATAGATTCCCTTCCTAAACTCAACATTAGGACCATCTTGCATGATAACATTAGGGTTTTGATTAGTCCTCCTGTAGAGTCCTTTTCTCTCTTCTCATCTCAAAACAACAGTAATACACCTAATAAAGGCTAATGAGTACTGTACGTTACGAGCCTTAAGCTACTTAGGAAGTGGTGGTTGGGGGGTTTCTCCTCAATTACCTAGAGTGTTTAGCATACACCCTTAGGACGATATGTGACGCATTTGCTCCTAAGTCACAGTCTCTAGTGCAGTATGAATGACAAACATTCATCAAAACACTTCTCCGATAAAAGACAAAAACAAACATCAAACTTCTTTTGCCCTTGGGGCTCTCTCTAATCAAGGAAAATCTTTTCATATAAAAGAGTGTTGTTAACTCTTAGTTCTACCGCAAATGGTAACTCCTAAGTCTCTAACGAGCGAGCTGCATACACCAGCTAGAACTACCTGTTAACCCTACTCGGGTAAAAACAATTGAACCAACTTGTGTTCCATTTTATCCCGAACTACGTTAGCTCTGATCTCTCATACCTGTTGAGAGTACGTAGGCACAAGACGTGATGTCTTGGCGAGCAACCTTTCTCCCGTAGTTAGCCGAACAACGTTGACTCTGACTTTCCCATTGCACGAGAGAATATGTAGGCCTAGAGCAGCGATGCTCTGTCGAGTCCTTTTTCTTTTCTTTTGAACCATCCCTTGATAGGTAGATAGATAAACAATCTTTTTAGATAAACAAAAAAGCGTGAATCCCGTCGAGTACGATGGACGTGAGGGGTGTCAATACCTTCCCCTTGTGTAACTGACTCCCGAACCCAAGATTTGGTTGCGATGACCGATCTTATCCCTTTTCGGTAGGTTTTTCCCGATCGTTTCCTTTATCTCCTTTGGGATAAATAACGATAGGTGGCGACTCTTGTGTCTTTGCCGGCACCTTTTTTCGCAGTAGTGACACTTGGTTGAAATGTCACTCTTTTTTGGCCTGGCCTTTTTAGGAGAAACCTTAGTTTTTATTGGTGTCACAAATAGTTTCATATTTGTGGTTTCAGGATAGGCTTTCTTGCACAATTTCTTTTTGATATGTAGTTTCATGTTATAATCAAATTTAGAAAGTCTCTCTTGAATCATCTCTCATTCTACCATAATAGATATATTTGATTTACCATCATTGATCACACTATCAACACCAAACTGAAACCTTTTTCAGTGCGTGTAAAACTCATCTAATGGATAGGTCTATCAAGTTTCATCTTTTTAGAAATTAAACTAGAACAGGATCATTAAAGGCCAATCCCACTTGATATATATATATATATATATATATATATATATATATATATATATATATATATATATATATATATATATATATATATATATATATATATATATATATATATATATATATATATATATATATATATATATATATATATATATATATATATATATATATATATATATATATATATATATATATATATATATATATATTATGACCAACTATTTCGTATTTTAAGTGTACAACCACACTTGGAGCTATCTAGACCTATTTTCTCTGCTCTCACAACTTTGTGATAATTAAAGATTAATCCCACTTGATATATATTTATGACCAACTATAAATATGGATTTTTGTCTTTGAGTTTATATTATAATACAGTGATGTTGAAACCAAATGATGTATGTGTCTTGTCATGTTAAGTTTGGATTGTTATGTACTGATCCCCCTTACTACTTCTCAACTAATTCTTCAATGTAGCATGAATAGATTCAACTCAATTATTCATGGTTTTCCAAAGTGTCTAACCTGATCAGCCCATGCAGAAACATTTTTCTCCTTCACCTGGTCTAATATTGTACTTTTAACATAGTTTAAGATATCTGGATATTTCATGCACACCATTTTGAATTGTATGACATATTTGACATATAACTCTTTTTGAAAATAATTGATTATAACATTCCAAGTATCCATTATGCTTTCCAATATCTCTCTATGTTTGACCATTTTTCCTTCTTTACCCTTGATTTTTTTGGTCCACACCATAGGCTTAAGTCTACCTCTAACATTTTTTGTTACATGGTACCCACACTATAAAATGTATGATGTAGAAAATACCTTTGCAACCGAATTCATCAATGCGATATCGCGATCAATGACAATCACCTATGGCAATTTTCCTGGGTCTTTTAGCATATTCTAACACATCCCAAAGTCCATGTAACATTATCCTCTTTTTCATATTCCATAATGTAATTCCAACTAAATAAGTCATCTGGGTAGAAGTAGCACCAAAGTTTTGAACAAGAGGAAGCATGTTGATCAGTGGATTTAATGCGTTATTTTACCGTTAGTTTTAGTTAATCTTCTTATATGTTTAGTTGCATTTTATCTTCTTTTATCGCTTTTATGCGTTGGTTTTGTATTTCCATTATTTTTAGGTTCAGGTAAGCATTCAGAAAGAATCGGAGCAAAAAAGTGGACAATACAGTGTTTTCGGTAATGAAATTGGCAAGTTACAAAAGGCCTAACACGACCACCCGTGTTTCCTAACACGACCCATGTCAGGAGGATATGCCTGGTCAAGAAAAGATGCAGATGCAAGAAAGGGAGAATCCAAGAGGCTGACACGGCCGCCCGTGTAAGCTGACATGACCCGTGTCAGCATACTTGGAATTGAGAAGTTTTTATCGTAGAAAGACAGTGAGCCAACATGGCCGCCCGTGTCAGCTGACACAGCCCGTATTGGCTGAAACACTTTATCTTCTAACTTTCTTGGATTTTTGACTTGTGTGATCCATGAGGGTATTTTGGTATTTCCCTACTGTTGTGTTGGACCTGGGAGTATTTTATATGCTTTTTGAGAAGGAAAAAGGGATTTTTTGGACGACACAGAAATAGGACGATCAGGATTGGAGAGATCAAGAGAAGTCGGGAACGTAGATTTTTATGAGCCTTCACAATTGAAGATCAAAGGAATCTTTTTATCTTGTAATGTCTAATTTTTATTTTGTATTTCCTCTGAACCATACGAGTAGCTAAACCCCCCAATGCTAGGGGGTGTTCCTGAATTGCTTTTATAATGAACCTGATTTCCTTTATTCTATGACATAAGTTCCTTTTTCACAATCAATTTTATTGTACAATGTATTTAATACTTTTTCTATTAGATAAATGGAAATTGATTTACGGTTAACCTTAGGTCGGACAAACCACTGTTAATGCTTTTTGGGCAATAGTACTATAGTAGATATCACCTAGGACTAGGGATACCCTGTAGTAACCGCAACATTCTTGATAAAATATAATGCTTGATTTTATCCTAAGTCAGACTTAGGGTTTGGGATGAATATCAAAGGTTTTTCTTTCTAAGGCCTTAGGGGAAAATATACTTGAGAATCGATAAAGGTTTGTTTTAAGCCATGTCTTTGAAATTAGGACTAAGGTTGTTACAAGGAAATTCGTACACCATCCCTATCATGCTTCTCATATCTGTCAGAAACCTATTTTGCTCTTTTGCTTTATTTTCTCTCTGTAGTTTATCATTTGAAACTAAAATCCAAAACCCCAAGTATTTTTGTTCAATTGAACTATTGTAGAGTTTGTATTTCCTACGCAGTCCTCGAGATCGATACTGGGGATAAAACCCCTATTTTAACTACAATCGGCAAAAATAAAACACTTGCTATTTTTCTGATCACTTGTATTTGTTGGTCTTATATGTTGAATCAATTATTAGTAATGTGGAAAATATGTTAACAATTTGATGGAATCAAGATGAGTCCAAAAATATATCTCAAAGAGTTTTTTCATCCTAACAAACTATGTACTTAGATACATAATAATGCTCATCTAACAATTTCAACAATTAATGGATTTCAGATCTTATTGCTTTGTTGTTTTGGTGGAGAACACTGTATACACCCTTAATACTTGGGGAAATTTTGAGTATATTTTTATTTTAAAAGTTTAGAGTATACACTCTTAGGTTGGGTCGGTCGGTCCGCCACTAGTGTGCATCGGTTGGCTTGTCCTTTCTACCTGCAATTCCCTACTGGCCTTAATTTGTCGGGTCGTGTCTCCAACACTGTTACTTTCAAGAAATTAGAGTGCTCAAAGAAAACCTATGCTCTAGAGATACATTATAATGAGATAACACTAGAGGATTCTGATCCTATTGTGTTAGCCATCGAGATCAAAGTAATGATTAACAAGGAGAGTCAAGGGCATTAGAGGATAAGTTGATGTATTAAAGGAACCTTTAGGTGTAGGGTGGTAGCCTTAGAGATTAGGATTTAAGGTGTTGAGGGTGTTTGAGCATAAAAGGATAAATAGTAGTAATAGTAATAATTAAATAATTATTTTAGTTATTATGATTATGGTGATATAATAAAATAAATAATTGATTTAGATTCATTTAAATAAATAATTTATTTGATTTAGTGAAAAAAATGTTAATTCTAAAGAATAATAAAATATAAATACAAGGTGTAGAGAAAATAAGTACAAGGTGGTGTTTTGGGAGAGTAAGTTGAGGGTAGAAGTGAAAAATCATATTTTGAAGGATAATTGTTATTAGAAAAAGGGAAATTGGGGGGAAGAGTCACTATTTTGCATTCTACGTGAAGTTGTGAGAAGAAAACAAAGAAAGAGGCTAGGGTAAGGAATGAGAAACATAAGAAGAGCATCATTGCTAAAGGTTGAAGTGATTTTTGCTAGGAATAACAAGTTAATGGTGGGATTTCCTTTTGTATAAGGGATTGCATGATAATATATGGGTGGGTGTTTTGGTTTCTCTTTGATTGAGTTTTCTCTCCATGTTATGAACCATGTAATTGTGTGATCATGCTATTTTGATGTATGTTGGATGAGTTGGGAGATGGATGAAATGTTGTGTTTTTGTGTGTTGTTAGGAATCAAAATATAAAACATGATTATATGACTTTTCTTTAAAAATTAGGGGTTTTGGGAGTTTTTGAAACTGAACTTCGTAACTCAAATTGCAGAAAAAACATGTTTTTGTAAGGGTGTAACTAGTTACGGGTTTTGGTGTAACCAGTTACATTGTCATTAAAAAGTGCAATCTGGGCATTTTTGAGGGGGTGTAACCAGTTATAGGTTTTCGTCTAACCGGTTACACTGGGAAGGCTTGCTCACTGGTTTTATCAAGTTGTAACCAGTTACCTATTTTGGTGTAACCGGCTACACCTATTGTGTCAAATTTAAATAATTCATAACTTGAGTTTCGGGTGTCCATTTGAGGTGTCGTTCAAAGTGTTGGAACGCCGATGCAATGTACTTTAATTTTAAAATAGTTTTAGTACCAGGAAATGATTTTAAATGTTGCATAAGGGGGTTAGATGGTATGCAGTGTGTATGTTGGGGTGTGGTATAGTGTGTGAATGGTATGTTGTTACCTGTTATGTTACTATAATACCATTGTTAAATGCTTGTAGTATATGTTTGGTGTTTGGTGACCAGTTTTGGTGTAGTACATTGGTTAAGTATGTGCTTCGGTACAATTTTGGTGAGCCTAGATTCTATGATGATGGATCGGGTGTGCGTAGCTAATTATTATTATGGGGGATTAGTGAATAGTTACATATGGTGATGGTATGGGTGCAAGTAGCTGGTCCCAGGTGGGAATCGATGAAGCGTTACCTATGGTGATGGTAATGATTTCTGGTGGACCTTGATCCTATGGTGGGGATCGAGAGGGAGTCAACATGAGGGTTCACATTTGGTACCACATGTATTGAGTCATGGAGTTGAGTCTCAGTACATTTCATACATGTTATATTATATATTTTGATTGTATGGGGCGTGAGTGATGAAATGGGTGATTATGCATATGTTGATTGTGTACTTACATATTATTATGCAATTTCGTTGTATGATTGTGAATCTCCAATGTTTGATATTTCTTTATAATTACATTGTATTATAATTATCTTTTGAATTAATCAGTTGTTGAATATTTTCCGCTGCTAATAAAATATTGAAGTTCATACTTGTTTTATGATCCATATTAATTTAAATCCCATATGTGTTATATATCCTATTGTATGAGCTAGTTGTAGTTGAAGATAACATCTTAATTGTTTGATTGTTTTAAATTACTCTGGTTTTTATTTATAAATTACGCCAGGGAAATTAGGGTGTTACATAGTGGTATCAGAGTAGGTTGGTTCGTCCGGCCAGGTTGTTTAATTATGTTTGTTCCCTTAGATGTGACACGTGTGTGAAAAAACTGTCGATGGTTATTTTGCTTTACAATTGTAAGTTAGGAATGAAACAAGTGGGGGAGAAATGTTTGCTTCTCTAGGATGTTCCAATTGTAGAGAGATTGGACATCATGTTGCTGCATGCGAGAGTGTAGTGTTGGCTAGTTTAACTGTTTTGAGAATGTTGTGATTTTCCTGAACCCAAATGGAGTTCGGATTAGAGGATGGTGTTTGTTGGCAAAATGGTGTGACCCTTCAGGGAGGACGGTTAGGTGTTCTTTTTGTTCTCTTCCTTGTGAGGGGAAAGGCGATGTTTTGACTAGAGATGACCCAGTGGCCTGCTGAGTATCATTACATGTTTCTTGAGGATGGGCACAATTTTCCTTTTGTTGTAACAAATTGGTGTTATTATTGGAATGAATTGGTGAGGGTTAAACCAGGTGTTTATGAATTTTTTTTGATAACTCAATGTAGTTTTTTGAATCCAAGGAGGAGGTTGATTCAATATTTCATGTATGCCGATCAAATTGGATGTTTTTTGGGAGAATAATTAGGTATAACTGACGTTTGTTTCTCTGAGTAGAGAGCAATCTGACGACTAGTGTTATGATAATGGTGTCTAATTCCTGATGTTTCCTTAAGATGTCTACATTTGCCTCCAGATCGTGAATATGAGTTCGATGAAGGTAAAAAGTTAAGGTTTGTATCAGCTAAGCAAGTGATATATAGTCCATGAAGGATGAGATACAGGTGTTTATGATATTAGCTGAAGGTGTGAAAAAACACAAGAAAGGGGGGTTTGAATTGGGTCTTCAAAAATGCAAGCCTTTTGTGAAACTCAAACAAAGATCACAAAGATACTAACAAGAGAGAATGACACACGGTATATCCTGGTTCGCTTGAAAACTATCAAGCTAATCTAATCCACCCGCCAAGGTGATTTCTCCTTATACACAAGGACTTAGTCCACTATAATCAACTAATTACACTGCACTAGCAAACGGTGCTGACTAACAACCAAAACACTAATTGTCTCTTCTTAAGGATTTTGACCTAACTGGTCCCTTAAGGAATCATAAACAACTATTTGATCAAAATGTTTACAATAAATTGCTTCTACACAAGAAAATATAAACACTATTAATAGCTCAAACGACTTAAAGGAAACATATACAGTATGAACAATGATCTTTCTTTGTATTGTGGTGCTTCAATACTTTTGCTTCAGTTCTTCATAGTTCATTTACTTTTTTTCATTCATTCTTCTTGTTTTCTTTAAGTAATCAAGTACTTATATAGCCAGAAAAAGATCTGTTAGAGGGCATATTAGGAATATCCTTTAGATAGCTAGCGACTTGAAATAATGTTGTTACTCATGGATGAAAATCGTACACAAAAGTTGTCTTTTGTACCACCAAATCAGGGTAGTGGAAAAAACATATTTGATATGTACTATGTACTATTTCTCTTGTAAACATTTGATCTTATATTCTATACATAAGAAGCCTCTGAAAAGAGATGATTAAAGCATGAGTAGAAGAGCTGATTGTGGAGGCAAGTCGCCACATATCACACAAATCTGCAAGACATTGGTAAATGCAGGTTTCGATGATGACAAATTCCCAGGATAGACTGGAATGTATGAGTTCCATATCCACTAAACCAGATGCAACATATCACTCATCATATTCTCCTTTTGCTTGTCTTAATTTGTCTTAAATAAATATACCTTGAGTTGACAAAATGCAATCATGACTAAAGGCATGAAAAACTTCAAACTAACAATATTTTACAGGCTTGCAGGACATGGGTCGACCAGAGGGTCGGCGTATCCATCAAAAACATGGGAAGAACAGTCAGCGCACAAAGCATGCGTCGACCATTGGGTCAGCGCATGAAGGAATGATTTTCCAGCGGGTCAACGCATAAAAGCTTTGGTCGACCATAGGGTCGGCGCACAAAGGAAAAGAATTTCAACGGGTCAGCGCACGCCGACTGTATGGTCGACGCATACTGATGAAATTTCAAGAAATTCAAAACATCACAGGCCATGCGTCGACGCACAGACCTGTTATGGTCGACCGTTCGCGCGGAAAAACTGTTTTAACTTTGTTCCCTCTCATATTTGAAATACTGTTATGTTCTGAATACTGTGGGCACTATATATACTTGCTTAAACACTTGTGTCTAACAACATTTGATATTCTTTTGATTCATGTGTTCAAAAACAAGAAAGAGTGAAATAGGTGTCCAAGATTCATCATCTTCATCTTCAATATCTCACAACATTTCAATTACACACAATCATTTTTGAAATGCATTTGTGAGAGATTCAAGGTGATAAGGTTAGAGGCTTAGATTGGAGAATCAAGCTCGGGTTGAAGATTGCGACAGGTTCTTTCTTGAATAAAACCATTGGGGTTTTGCCCTCCAATATTGGTTCAAATTTTGGGGGTTTTTGGACGAGATTCTTCATCAACGATCAATCGAGCGAAGGTGATTGTGAAGAGGTGGTCTTCACAAGTCTAGTAGCGGATTCGGTGATTTTGAAGGGAAGATCTCGGGTTCGATTTGGTGCTGTTGAGATCAGCCGGAGCCAAAGGTTTGAACAACAACGTGTTCTTCAATAAGGTGGCTGGAGTCGGAGGTCCATCAACATGAATCAAAGAACTTGATTCAGCTTGAATCAAGGGGCAAGGAGTGAAGGCAACTTTCAACACATTGAGATTTTTGTTGTATATTTGCTGCTCAATCCTTGTATAAACTGTTCATTCAAACAGGTGATATCTATACAATATATCTCAATTCTAGTTTTAGAATTGAGGGCAGACGTACCCCGAAGCGAGGACGACGGGGGAACTGCCTCACCAAATTACTTGTCTTCTTTATTTTCAGCATTTTCGTTACCGCTCAAATAAGTAATTTTTGTGTAAGCTCTATTGTCAAAACTGTGATATAAATTGAATAAGAGATTAAAACGTTGTTTTTAAATCTAACTTACAACAAAACGTTGTACTAGGCTGATTGAAATCACTTACTCAACATAAACATCACTTGGAGTGCCTTTGCACACCAAGTGTTTGACATATTGCTTGAACCAAAATTACCCTACTTGTGTATCTAGTTTTGGCTTAATTTTGGATCATTGGAACTAGGTAACCTTACAACTGAAGTAAATAATTGATAAGCATAGTTTGTGTTGTGATTCTATTTTTCCGAATTGTCATAAATCCATAGGCTTACGTATATCTGGTTTTCCAATAACCGTTCGTTTTAGACTATAATTTTCCTCGGCCGCTTCCGCACTTAAAACATTTTTATAACCAATTTTAAATTGGTAGCGCCGACTCAAATTTTAATTGGGGATCTATTCAACCCCCCCCCCCCTTCTAGATCCGTGCCATAGTCTAACAAGTGGTATCTAGAGCTCCGGTTATTCGGTGCTTCAAATACAACGAGATAGAAAATGGAAAACGAACCTAAAAGGGCGTACAATAGGGCTCCTGTTTTCAACGGTGAAAATTATAGTTATTGGAAAGACTGTATGCGTGTGCATATAAACTCCATAGACAGAAAAATATGGAACGTTATCCTTAATGGTCCAATAGAAATTACTATGACCAATGCGGATAATGTAGTTGTGCCAAAGCCTGAAGCACAATGGACCGATGACGATGAGAAAAAATTACAATTATGATTGGAAAGCTAAAAACATCTTAATCTCCTCATTAGGTGTAGATGAATACTATCGTGTATCCCATTGTCCTACTGCTAAGGCCATGTGGGATTCACTACAAATAGCCCATGAGGGGACAAACGATGTTAAGTTGGCTAGAATCAATACATTAACTCAAGAGTTCAATCTCTTTTTCATGGAGCAAGGGGAAACCATTGCTGACATGCAAAAGAGATTTACACATCTCATCAATCGTTTACATTCATTAGGTAGGTCTGTTTCCAATGATATTGCTACTAATAAGATCTTAAGATGTTTAAACAGGGAATGGCAGCCTAAAGTGAACGCCATCAAAGAAGCACATGATCTTACCTTATTAGATTTAACAACATTGTTTGGCAAATTACAAGAGCATGAACAGGTACTCTTGAGCTTAGACCAACGCGAAAAGATGGAAAAGAAAGACAAAACGAAGGTGAGTGAAAAGAAATCGATAGCTCTCAAGACTTCCTCCTCGAAGTCTCAAGCAAAAGAGCAAAATGATTATTCCTCGAGCGACGAAGAAGAAGAGGACACAAGTGAAGATATGGGGTTGTTTGTTAAACGGTATAACCGTTACGTGAGAAAGAACGACATCCAACATTCTGAGAAGAACTTGGTAAACTTCCGGAAATAATCGAGACACTCCAAGGACGGTGACTCGAAAGGTAAAAAGACTAGAGGGACGTGCTACAAGTGCGGAAAGCCCGGTCACTACAAACCGGACTGTCCAATGAATAAAAAGGGAAAGGACAAGGAATCATCAAAATCACACAAGAAATCATCAAAGCCTAGGAGAGTGTACATAGCATGGGAAAGTGACAGCGACTCTTCCTCCTCTGATGAAAGTTCTAGTGATGAAGAAGAGTCCTTGAACCTATGCCTCTCCGCCAATCAGAAAAATAAGAAAAAACAGGTACGTTACTCTAAATATGATAAGTCCTCAAATATGTCGCATTCAGAATTACTAATCGCATTTCATGCCTTACATAATGAAGCAGTTGAAGCCTTCAAGAAACTTGCTTCTAATAAGAAAATCTTTACGTATTTAGAGCATAAAGTTAAAGAGTCCGAAAAGAAATTAGAGGACCTTAAGGCTTCCATTGTGAAAGGCAATGAATCGGATTGTAAAGACGATAGAAACCCTTTCAACTTCGGGTGTGGTACTTGTCATATTTGGCAAGGTGAGGTTAGAAACCTCAAGGCCAAATTAAACAAGGCACTTGAGCCTAAAGTTACATTTGCTATTGATAAAGAGGATTTTAGAAAAAGTATGATTAACCCATACCAAAAATATGCATATGTAATTAGGGATCAAGCAAGTGAAAGTGTCTCTAAAGTTGATTTTGCTTGCTTATACTGTTGCAGGAAAGGCCACTCCATTGGTAAATGCCGTTTTAGGAGATTTCTTGTTCCTAAAGGCATCTACCAATGGTTGCCCAAACGCAACCATTTTGTCGCTAACCTATTAGGACCAAATATGCCATTGGGTACCTCCTTGTGCTAATTATGTTTTGACAGGTGAAATGTGTCGAGACCACCGAGAGAAGATGGGTTCTCGATAGTGGGTGCTCAAGACACATGTCTGGAGACATATCCTTATTCATAGACTTTGTGGCTAAGAAGAAAGGGTATGTAACTTATGGTGATAACAACCGCGGAGCAATACTAGGTAAAGGTAGTGTAGGTAATCCCGCCTCTACTATGATTTCTGACGTATTGCTTGTCGAAAACCTTAAACATAATCTGCTTAGCATTAGCCAACTGTGCAACAAAGGATACAATGTATCCTTTTCAAAAGATTGTTGCAAAATTGTGCATGAAAATGATAAGAAGAATATGTTTAATGGTTTTAGAGTAAACAATGTATATATGCTTGACTTAAATGAAGTATCATTAACAAGCGACAAATGCCTCATAACTATGAGTGAAGACTCATGGCTATGGCATAGGCGTTTAGCGCATGTTAATTTTGACTTACTCAATAAGGTAGTCTCAAAAGACCTAGTCTTAGGACTTCCCAAAATAAAGTTCACCAAGGATCACCTTTGTGATGCTTGTCATAAAGGGAAGCAAACGAGGATCTCATTTAAATCCAAAAAGATAATTTCAACAACGAGACCTCTTGAACTTCTACACATGGACTTGTTTGGGCCGTCTAGGATCAAAAGTCTAGGAGGAAACTATTACGGGTTCGTAATAGTGGACGACTTTTCTAGGTTTTGTTGGACCATCTTCTTAGTAAGTAAAAGTGATACATTCTCCGCTTTTGAAAAGTTTGCTAAGCTTTCCCAAAATAAGTTAAATACAAACATAGTGTCCATTAGGAGTGACCATGGAGGTGAGTTTGAAAATCACTTGTTTGAAGAATATTGTGGTAACCATGGTATTGATCATAACTTCTCCGCTCCACGCACTCCTCAACAAAACAGGGTTGTGGAGCGCAAAAACTGTATTTTAGAAGAATTGGGAAGAACAATGATTAACGAAAGTGGTTTACCTAAATATTTTTGGGCCGACGTCATTAGTACGGCATGCTATGTTTTGAATAGGGTACTTATTCGCCCCATTCTAAACAAAACACCGTACGAACTCTTAAAAGGGCGAAAGCCAAATGTTTCTCACTTGCACGTGTTTGGATGTAAATGTTTTGTATTAAACAATGGAAAGGAAAACTTGGGCAAATTTGATTCCAAAGCCGATGAAGGTATCTTTCTCGGATACTCTCACTCGAGTAAAGCATATAGAATATATAATAAACGATTACTTGCTGTAGAAGAGTATGTGCATGTTACCTTTGATGAGTTCTACCCGAGAAATGTCGGAAAGGATAGCGTTGTTCATGGTGCAGGTACATCCACTGAAGACATTCTCAAAAGTGGCGAGATAGGGATTGATCAACCGGAAAAAGCCAAAATTGAGGAGGATAAGGATGCACACCGTGATGCAACAGAGGAAGTTCATCCGCCTTCAAACGACGATCTTCCTCATGAATGGAAGTCATCTAAAGACCATCCTATTGAAAACATTATTGGAGACATCACAAAGGGTGTAACAACTCGTGCTAAGCTAAGTAATTTTTGTTATTACTTCGCTTTCGTGTCACAAATGGAACCTAAAAACCCTAAGGAAGTCCTACTCGATGAACATTGGTATTTGTCAATGCAGGAGGAACTGAATCAGTTTACTAGAAATGAGGTTTGGGACCTTGTCCCTCCTCCACGAGGTCATCGAGTAACCGGCACCCGATGGGTGTTTAGAAATAAACTGGAGGAGAACGGAGTAATAACTCGTAACAAAGCGTGTTTAGTCGCGCAAGGGTATAACCAAGAGGAAGGCATCGACTATGAGGAAACTTATGCGCCGGTTGCCCGACTCGAGGCTATACGCCTTCTACTTGCTTTCGCGTGTGCGAAAGATTTTAAGTTATTTCAAATGGACGTCAAAAGTGCTTTCCTTAACGGATTTATAAATGAAGAAGTCTATGTTGCTCAACCACCTGGTTTTGAGTCTCATGAGTATCCTGATCATGTTTATAAACTGAAAAGAGCTTTGTACAGTCTTAAACAAGCTCCTAGATCTTGGTATGAGAGACTAAGCAAATTCTTACTTGATCAAGGCTACTCAAGAGGAAAGGTTGATACTACTCTCTTCATTAAACGTCAAGGAAAACACTTAATTCTTGTACAAATTTATGTTGACGATATCATATTCGGATCCACTAACATGAATCTCGTAAGAGAGTTTGCTAAGCTTATGCAGGGTGAATTCGAGATGAGTATGATGGATGAACTCACATATTTTCTCGGGTTACAAATCAAGCAACTGAAGGAAGGAACATTCGTGAGCCAAACAAAATATTGTTTGGATCTTCTCAAGAGATTTGACATGGCAAATGCAAAAGCCATAGACACCCCTATGCCAACTTGTGCAAACATGAGTAAAGATGAAAGTGGCAAAGATGTTGAGGTAAAAAGGTACAGAGGTATGATAGGCTCGCTTCTATATCTTACTTCTTCGCGTCCCGATATTATGTTTAGCATGTGTATGTGCGCTAGATACCAATCATTGCTACGTTTTTGTACCACTAACAACTATGTTTTTGTACCACTAACAATCGCTTTGAGTTTATTGCAAGTAAAAATCAGTGATTAACTAGAGTTGTTCGTATAAAGGTGATATTGCTCCATTCTCCTTCTCTTTCTTCTCTCTTAGCATTCATGACTTGAAAACATCTATATCGTTCTACAAATCATGGTACTTATATATGAATATGACTGTTGCTGGTTGATACTATATGTGTTGAATGCATGTCATATTGTAAACAGATGAATAGGCATGATAAATAGGCAAGTGTGACATGTTGCATTGCTTGAAATTGAAAATTTTGAGTTTCTGAAGGTTTGAGTCGACCTAAACAGGACAATGGTCGACGCATGCTGTAAATTTTTCAAAATTATCAAAAACTGAACAGTATGCGTCGACGCATACAGGGCCATGGTTGACGGCTCGCTTGAAAACCCAGAAATTTTCTTGTTTGAAAATCGTTCCACTTTCCCTCTTCCCTTCATTAAATGTGTTGTGATGCTTTGACATAACATTCTTCTTGTGAATTGCATCTAGTAACCTATATTGTATCCTTGTCTTCTCCCTCTTCCCAAAAACCCTAAATCTTCATCTATTAAAGACCCAAGCATTCCTCTTCTCCAACATTATTCCTAAATCATTGTCTTCAAAGTTTCTCCTCCAACTACTCCAACACTTTTCATCAATGGCTTCCTCTCTCCGCAAAACTACCGGTAAGCGATCAAGAGCATCTTCATCCTCTGCTTCAGTTCCGGTAACTGCTGTCTCGCTTGTTCATCCTCCTGCGGTTGAAAACTTCCACAAAAGTCTCAGCAAGAGGGCCATAGTTCCATAGCATGCCTTCTACCATGCAACAAGTGAGCGCTTGCATCTCACTCGGCTTCTGTCCCTATTATACTTTCAAGGGTTCGTAAACTTCCTGGAGTGTGTCGCTTGCGCGAAAATAAGGTGTCGGCATGACAGAAGAGTCGCCACCTTTCGTTATTTATCCCTCAGAGCGGGAAAGGAAACGATCAGAAAAACCTAACGAAGAAGGGTAAGACAAGGTCATCGCAACCATTGTCTGGGTTCGGGAGTCGGTTACGCAAGGGGAAGGTATTAGCACCCCTCACGTCCGTCGTACCCGATGGGATCCTCTCTTGTTTGTTTACTTGGACGGGTTGGTTATAATCTATCTACCTATCAAGGCTGGCTGGAAAAGAAAAGAAAAATGACTCGGCAAAGCGTCACACTTTATGCCTACGTATTCTCATTAGAGAATGAGAAATCAGAGTCAACGTAGTTCGGCCTACGAAGGGTTATGGGGGAAGGTAGCTCGCCAAGACTTCGCCATCTTGTGCCTACATACTCTCAACAGGCATGAGAGATCAGAGCTCACGTAGTTCGGGAAACTACGGTTTATTTCCTGTTTTGAAAGAAGTGTTTTTTATTGTGTTTGCGATTTCAACCGCACTAGAGACTATGACCTGAGAGTGAATGCGTCGCATGTCACCTAAAGGGTACCATACTAAACATCCAGACTATGGAAAAGAAACTCCCCCACAATCCTTTCTCAGATAGCTTAAGGCTCGTAACGTACGAAAGAAATCATTCATGATTACTGTATTTTAAACTGTTTTGAGATGAGAAGAGAACAGGCCCAGCTAGGAGGGAGACTATCAAGTCCTACTGTTATCATGCCATGGATTCATCCTATGGTCGAGGTTTGAACAGAGAACTCCTAGATGTTGTCATGCATAGGTTTCAACCTAAAAGTCTATCATCAAATCCTTATCCAAGGAAATGAGAGTCCTAAGGGATCATGTCAATGATACACCAAAACAGACAAAGCATCAGCTTAACAGTAAAATGCATGCAATGCAAGTGAGGGAGGAAATATGTGTGGGGCTTCAGCCTCCACAAGCTCATCTCAACCTCAAGCCAGTCATGAAATAACAGTAATCATACTGAAACATAAACAACATGCTATCAAGCAATAAACAGTAAACTGTAATCATACAGATAAAAGAAATGAAATGCCATCAGGCAAACAAACCACATGGGTAAGGGAGCTGGGCTCTACCGAATACCCGCAAGCAAAGCCACGCAATAACAATACAAGCAGAGGGAGCAACTCAACCTCTAATACAATCATGCTCCTAGATCCTACTTATTCTAGATGGACTTAGTCTAATGCAACAGACAAATCAAGCAAAACACACAATACAAAAAAGAAAAATAGAAGAAAGCCTCAGCTTCTCCAGCAGCAACTCCGTCTTCACACTTCAATCATCAACTGCTTTCCAGGTATCAACCCTACAATATGAGTTTCAACTCATCTTCTCCCCTTAAGCTTCAGCTTCTTTGATCAGCTCCACCTTCAGGCTTCACCATCTTCAGGGATCTCCAAGTATCAATTTGATCTTCATGCTCTTCAAGCTTCAGCTGGATTGGCAGTCTTCAAGGATTCATCTTCTTCAACAATCTTCAGTGAAGTCTTCATCTTCATGCTCAGGCTCTGACAGCTCTCAAGACAAATCAAACAGAGAAAAATCACTTACTGGATAAGCTGGGGGATATTGAACTGCTTATTTGATCACCAAAGGTGACCTATAAGGGTTCAATATCAAGTGAAGGGTTCCCTCAAAAGTTCTACCTCCTGGGTATAACACTAATCCCTCCAAAGGAGAGAGGTGTATACCCTGGAAGGACTTTGAATCACAGGGAGGAATGGATGTGAAGAATACTATCCATGTTTAAGAAAGAAATTATCTACATCTAAGCTCTCCCTAATCCTAACCCTAAAACAAAACAAAAAGAAGAAGAACAAGCTCCTCAAGCTCCTCCATGAAGGTGAGAAAAATACTTAGAAGGGGGGGGGGGGGGGTTGAATAAGTAAGACTAAAAATCAAAGATTTGAACACAGATATTTTTATCCTGGTTCGTTGAATACAACTACTCCAGTCCACCCTCTCAAGAGTGATTTGCCTTTCTCTGTCAAGGACTTAATCCACTATTTAATCAAACAGATTACAAATAGCAACACCTAAGAACAACTGTTCTTAGTCTTCTCAAGAGCAATTGATCCCAACTGGATCCTCTTAAGGAAAACCTTTTACAAACAATGTAAAACTTTTACAAGAGTATGAATGCTTCTAATAAGCTGTTATCACAACTGTGATATTTCTCTTAAGTTAAGAACAATGTTATAGCAAAATAAAATAATAAGAGCTTTGAGAGTTTTGCTATGGTGAGAGATTTTGCTAGAAGTTCGATACTGAAGAAGATGGAGTGGACTTCTTTATATAGGCACATAGATCCATGAAGTCTTGATAACGTTGAAGGCTGTGCAGAAAAGCCTGAAGCCTTTTGTCTTTACATTGGAGGCTGTGCTGAAACAAGCCTGATGCCTTTTGTCTTCACTTTGCAGAATCTTTCCTTAGAATGGAATGCACAGATAAAACCTTTTTGTCAATGTCCTTGTGTCTAGCACAAAAGAGGAAAGAGCTGTTGAGATAAGCCAACGTACATATTTAAATCTTCTTCACAAAGTAAGTTTAGCTTTCAACATTAGAATCTGAATCTTCAGAGTCTCCAAAGTAGAGATCTTCTGGATCTTCAGAGTCTTGGATGTTCTTCAGATTGAGCTGAATCAGAGTATGTGCAGCTTGTGTGCTTGAGCGTGTAAATCTATCAGAGCAGAGTCTTCTATGCTTTAGAGGCTCCTGCTTCAGAATCTTCAAGAGACAATAATCAGATTCTTCTGGGAGCAGCGTTCAGATCTTCACTAAGATGCTCTTGAACTTATGAAGCCCTTCATAATAACATTGTTCAGATCCAAATTTTCTTTCTTAAGATAATTTTCTTTAGTGCCTGTAGCAAACAGTTTAGAACACGTTTAGAGTATATAATTCTTGAATACAAAATTCATAAGTGTTATCATCAAAACATAGAGATATAACTAAGACACAATCTGTGTTCTTACAATCTCCCCCTTTTTGATGATGACAAAACATGAGAAATTTTGTTCAATAAAGAGTATGAATTAGAAACTCCCCCTGAGATTAACAATCTCCCCCTGAAATAAATACTTCAATAGAATAGAATACTTCCCTTTCTGATTAAGTATATTTCAGATTCAGAGCCTGATGAAAGAGTTCAGAATCAAATCTTGATGCCAGATACTTATGACTTCCTTTAGTCAGAGCGTCTGGTTATCATCTTGCATGAATTCTCTTTCAGAATAAATGTATCAGAGTAAGATATCAGAGTTATCAGAGTTGATTGAATACTCAGATTTTCTTTAGAGGATCAGGTTCTGGTTGACACAGTCTCAGGGTAACTTCAATGAATTATGTTAGATATATCAATGTAATCTGAAAGACTTAAATTCAAGGTAAGTTAATAAAATGTCTGAATTTCAGTTTTAGTAATTGCTTATAGGTTGAACACTCAGTTTCTCTTTTTCTCCCCCTTTTTGTCATAATCAAAAAGATTTTCAAAGGCAGAAAGATATAGAAGAAAAGAGGCATATAGGAGCAAACATATTATCATGCAATTAAAACAAACCAAAGTTCATAGACAAACAGGCAGAAGCCAAAACACATAACACAACAAAAACAAACAGACAGCAAAAGCAGTTCATGTGCAAAACAACAAATAAAACTAAGTCTGGCGAGAGGCAATAAGGGTCAGAAGCTCTGTCATCTTGGCAGCTGATTCTTCTTGCTTAGACATCCAGGTCTTGATTTCATCAGTTGTCTTCTCTTGCTTGATCATCCAGTCCTTTATATCCTTCACATCATTCACAAGTTCTGCAACCACAGATGAAGACGGAGCAGCTGCAGTAGCAGCAGGGTTCCCTTCAGATTGGTTTTCATCAGAAGCTTGTTCAACCATTTCAGATGCAGGAACTACTGGAGGAGCAGCTTCCAAAAGTAACACAGGAGGAGGAGGAGGCATGTTCATCAGAGTTACCTTGATTAATTCTGCAAATTTATTCTTAGCAAGCTTAGAGCATTTAGCTCTAACTTTTAAGGCAGCTTTGTTGAACATCCAGATGAAGCGCTTCCAAGCAGTATTCGAAACAGTTGGATCCAAACTAGACATGCATACAGCCTTAACACGATCATATTCAGAATCTAACTCCTTTTTGAAAATATCAAACATAGTATTAACACATGATCCTAGATCTGACTGTTCAGACTGTTCAGAGGAAAAAGGATTAGGGGTGTTAACAGGAGTAGGTTTAGATGGTTGTGGTTGAGGTGATGGTGGTTGAGATGTGTGGATGTCAGATTGAGGGAGTTCAGATGGTTGAGGAAAAGTCTGATTTTCAGATGGATTGGTTTCAGGTGGTTGAGGAATGGTTTGGTTTCCAGATGTTTGAGTGTCAGATGGTTGAGTTTCAGATGGTTGTTGATGAGATGGAGAGTTTGGTGGGGTATGAAACAAGGCAATGTTAAGATGTTTCTTCATAACACTTTCAGAGCGAGCTTGTTTGAGTGACTCTGAATCACAATCAGATGAATCAGATGAATCAGAAGATTCATCTGAGTGAACAGATGTTGAAGAAATTATAATAGATTGATTGAGGGGTTGAATATCAAGAATATTGTCAGAAAGATTTGGATCTTCTGAGGGAATTGTTTGTTCAGAGTGTTCAGTTTGAACAGTCTCTGGTTGGTTTTGTTCTGAAATAATTGTTTCTGGTTGAAGAGTCTCTAATTGGAGATTCTCTGGTTTTGACAAAGTTGGTTGTGGAATTTCTGTTTGAGTGTTTTCTGGTTGAGTTGGTTTTGTTGGTGGAATATCTATTTGAATTGTTTGAGGTTGTGGTTCAGATGGAATTGGTACAGGAGATGGTTGTAAATTTACTGGTTCAGAGGAGAGTGGTTCAGATGAAAGATTGACAGACTGTTTGGATTTAGAAGTTCTTTGTCTAAGGTTTGGAGAGAGTTGTGGTGATGAAAGGGTTGAATGAACAGTAGGTGTAGGATCAGATGCTAATACCTGTTGAATGGTGTCTCTGATCTCTTCCAGAGTGGCTTCTCTAGGACTGATTCTGGCTTTCTTTCCTTCTCTCTTCTTCTTTCTTGAAGCTTTAGATGCTTTTCTCTTCTTCTGAACTGATCCTTCTTCAGCTTTCCTCTTACTACGCCTTTCCTTCATCAGATTGGGCAATTCTTCTCCTGGTTTCTGAACAAGATTAGCAGGTAGAGGAATTCCTTCCTTTAGACATTCAGTAATGTACATCCAGACAAATTCCTTTGGTTCATCTGCACTGAATAGTGGAAAGTCTTCCACAGGAATTCTTCTGCCTTGAACGTCTTCAGAGTTGATCTTCCTTAGTTGTCCTTTCAATTCTGAAATGATTTTCATCCTTTTCAGATTGAGTCCATTTATTTCAGATCCAATGATGTAAGTCAGATCTTCTGTAATCTTCGCATCTGTCAGATGCTGTACCAGCTTGTTCTCAATAAGGATGTCTGAAATCAATCTTCCCAGGGGTATCCAAGTTCTAACTTTACCAGCTTTCGCTCTTACCTCCTCTCTGGTTTCTTTGACATGAGTTAGTAGATGACTGAAGATTAGATACGGTAGATCCACTTTAACATTCTGGCTAATGCAGTACATGAAATACAGATGTTCCGAACTCACATAGTCTGGTGAGTTGGATGGTTTTCTGTGAAAAAATGTACTCATAAATATTTTTGCCCAGATCCTATAAATGGGTTTCAGATCTTTAACCTTACTTGATGGCATTCCAGCTATAGTAATTTCTTCATAAACCCTAGCCATATCAATGCGAGAAGAAGCAAGGTTTGAAACTCCATCAGATTCAGTATAACTGAACAGTTGCCTGATCAGTTTCTCAGTAATAACTATCTCCATTCCAAGAACCGATGAATGAATAAACTTAGGACCAGCGCTTGCATGAATCCAGAATTCCTTTACCAGTGACGGAAATACAGGACCCATTAATCTTTCAAAGTATTTCTCCCAACCTTGAGCTTTAATGGCAGGAGTTAGGTCGAACCCATTTTCCTTTAATGAATCAAGATCAATGAAGCTTTCACATAGAACCTCCAGATCTGCGACAGGAGTAAATAAGGTTCGTTCTGGTTCTTTGTACATTATAGTCTTGTTGGGTTTTGCAGCAGTGTTTGAAGTAGACGCCATTGAAGAAGAAGAGGATCTTGGTTTAGGTTTAGGGTTTTGGTAGAGTTTGAAGAGAGAACAGAAACACATGAATGTAGTGAATGTGGAAAGTGTGAAAATAGTGTGATAGGTGATATTTATAGATAACCAATAATCAAGCATAGGGCACAACAAAAGACACTTACGCACGTTTGGACAGCATTTAATAAAAAATAATCATTTCACTTTAAATTTATGACAGTTGGGGGGAAAACCAAGAAAAGTGAGATTTTCAAAGCAATACCTCAAACGTCAATTCAGTTGAGCACTCCATCGTTTCAGATACTGAGTGACACGTATTTGCTTTGTATGTGCATCTGATGTCTCTGAAGAAATGAAACGTTTCCAACTTTCAGATCTTCTGAGCTTGTTAGTTCAGAGTTTCACACAAAAATAATTGAATGAATATAAATGAACGAATAGTCAGATGAAATACTTCAGATTATTAAACATTTTGCATCTGAGAGGTTGCCTCTGATAAACATTACTCTGGACAAAAATCCATGCAAATATTTTTCAGAATGAACTTAAATCTATCTTCAGCAAGGGGTTTTGTGAAAATATCAGCCCATTGATGATCTGTATCAACAAAAGCTAAATTAATTACACCCTTCTGAACATAGTCTCTGATGAAGTGATGTTTAATTTCTATATGTTTTGCCTTAGAATGCAAGATTGGATTTTTTGACAAACATATAGCAGAAGTATTATCACAGAAGATAGAAAGATTACTCTCATAGATTTTATAATCTTCTAATTGACTCTTCATCCAGAGCATCTGAGTACAACATCCAGCAGCAGCAATGTATTCTGCCTCTGTAGTTGATAGTGCAATGGTAGGTTGCTTCTTGCTGTACCATGAGATCAGATGACTTTCAAGAAACTGACAGCTTCCAGAAGTGCTTTTACGTTCAACTTTGTCTCCAGCATAGTCAGCATCACAGAATCCAACTAATGAAAATTCATCAGATCTTCTGTAACACAAACCCATGTTAGCAGTACCTTTCAGATACCTTAGAATCCTCTTAACAGCTGTTAAGTGTGATTCTCTAGGATCTGATTGGAATCTTGCACATAAGCAGACACTAAACAGAATATCTGGTCTAGAAGAAGTCAAGTATAGAAGAGATCCTATCATACCTCTGTAGAGTTTTTGATCTACCTTCTTACTTACCTCTTTCTTACCTAGAGTGCTTGTAGGGTGCATTAAAGTCTTTGCCATTTTGCTATCAACCATGTTGAACTTCTTCAGAAGCTCTTTAACATATTTGGTTTGATGTATGTAGGTGCACTCTGGAGTCTGGTTGACTTGGATTCCCAAGAAGAATCTCAATTCTCCCATCATGCTCATTTCAAATTCTTCCTGCATACATTTAGCAAACTCCTTTCCAAGCGTAATATTTGTTGATCCAAAAATAATGTCATCTACATAAATTTGACAAATCAACAGATCTTTCTTAACAGTTTTACAGAATAAAGTTGTATCCACTTTTCCTCTGATGAAATTTTTCTTCAGAAGGAAATTGCTCAACCTCTCATACCAAGCTCTGGGAGCTTGTTTTAATCCATAAAGAGATTTCTTTAATTTGAAAACATGATCTGGAAAGTTTTCACTTTCAAAACCAGGAGGTTGGTGGACATATAATACCATTAAGAAAAGCACTTTTAACATCCATCTGATACAGAGTGATGTTATTCTGTGCAGCAAATGAAATAAGAAGACGAATAGATTCTAACCTTGCCACTGGAGCATATGTCTCAGTGTAATCAATACCTTCTTGTTGACTGTATCCTTGAGCAACCAGCCTTGCCTTATTCCTTTCTACTTCTCCCTTTTCATTCAGCTTATTCCTGAAGACCCATTTTGTTCCAATAACATTGAATCCTTTAGGTCTAGGAACCAGATCCCAAACTTCATTTCTGGTGAATTGATTCAGCTATTCTTGCATAGCTATAATCCATTCATTATCTTCCAGAGCCTCATCTACAGATGTTGGTTCTATCATTGACACTAAGCCAAATAAAGAAGATTCAGAAGTTCTGAGAAATGATCTTGTCCTTATTGGATCATCTTTCTTTCCAATTATCATATCTTCTGGATGAGAAGCTTTGATTCTGGAAGAAGATCCTCTGACAGTTGGTCTTTCAGAAATATGCAAGTTGTTTAGTTGGGAGGTCAAAGGTGTAGCATCTTGGGTTGCTTCAGATTCTTTGTTTATTGCCTTTTCTGCCTCTGAGCCTTCAGAGTCTGTGAGAATCACTTCTCTATCTGCAAAACTTTCAAACTGCTTTGGCTTTTCAGAGCCAAGCTTATCATCAAATCTAACATGAATAGATTCTTCCACAATCTGTGTTTCAGTATTGAATACTCTGTAGCCTTTAGAGCGTTCAGAATAACCAAGCATGAAACACTTCTGTGCTTTGGAATCAAACTTGTTCAGATTATCTTTAGTATTAAGCATATAACAAATACATCCAAAAGGATGAAAATAAGCAATGTTAGGCTTTCTGTTTCTCCACAATTCATAGGGAGTCTTTTCCAGAAGAGGTCTTACAGACACTCTATTCTGAATATAACAAGCTGTGTTAATTGCTTCTGCCCAGAAATATTTTTCCAGATTCGTCTCATTGATCATGGTTCTGGCCATTTCTTGCAATGTTCTATTTTTCCTCTCTACAACCCCATTTTGTTGTGGAGTTCTAGGGCAGGAGAAATCATGTGCAATGCCTTTTTCAGAAAAATATTTTTCAAAATGTTTATTTTCAAATTCTCCACCATGATCACTTCTGACTTTAATAATTTTACAATCTTTTTCAGTCTGGACTTGATTGCAGAAGTCAAAGAACATAGAATGAGACTCATCCTTGTGTTTTAGAAACTTTACCCATGTCCATCTGCTGTAGTCATCTACAATGACTAACCCATACTTCTTGCCTCTGATGGATGCAGTTTTCACTGATCCAAACAGATCAATGTGAAGTAATTCCAATGGTCTGGAGGTAGAAACAACATTTTTTGATTTAAAATGTGATTTTGAAAATTTACCTCTTTGACATGCTTCACACAGAGCATCTGAGTTGAACTTCAACTTAGGAAGTCCTCTGACCAGATTGAGTTTATTAATCTGAGATATACGTCTCATATTAATATGCCCCAATCTTCTATGCCAGACCCATTGCTCATCATTCACAGATAAGAGGCATTTTACATTTTGAACTTTAAGTTCTGAAAGGTTAATTTTATAAATGTTGTGTTTCCTCTTTCCATTGAATAGAATAGAACCATCCTTTTGACATACAACTTTGCAACATTTTTGATTAAAGATTATATCATAACCATTGTCACTTAATTGACTTATGGACAATAGATTATGTTTCAATCCTTCAACTAACAGAACATTAGAAATAGAGGGTAGGTTGCCATTACCTATTGTTCCAGAGCCAATGATCTTGCCCTTTTGGTTCCCTCTAAATTTCACGTCCCCTCCAGATCTAAGTTCCAGGCTTTGGAACATAGACCTTTCTCCTGTCATGTGTCGTGAGCATCCAGAGTCCAGGTACCATGATTGGTGTCCTGACCTTGCTGCTAAGGACATCTGCAACAGGGATTATTTTGTCTTTAGGTACCCAGATCTTCTTGGGTCCTTTGGGGTTAGTTGGTTTGTCTAAACTTCTGTTTTGTAACATAATGTTTATTCTGACTTGCCTTAGGTTTAAACACATAAGTACTCTTCTCAGAGCTTGTGTGTTTAATGTCATTCAAGTGACCAAATTTGAATTGAGAATACAGAGGTGTCTTCCTGATGAAAAGTTTGTCAACAGGTTTTGGATTACTTCCAGATGAAGACTCATATCCAATGCCTCTTTTGTTGTTTCCACTAACACCATAGATCATGGAAGCCATCTTGCTTCTGTCTATGCTCTTAGTGAGAAATTTCTGAAAACTGGAGTCATATTTTTCTAAAATATTTTCATATGACTTAGTCTCAGATTCAGATTCTTGTTGAGTTCTATCAAAGTCATTTTTAATTTTTAAATTTATTTCTTTCTGCTCAACAAGTTCTGTTTTCAGAAGATCAATCTCAGATTCAAGATTTCTTTTCAGCTTCTTGTATTTGAGTTTGATGTTGTTATAACTTTTAAGAACTTCTGTTAAAACTTTAATGAGTTCTTCTTTGGTATGTTTAGCCATTACCTCTTCTGCATCATCATCAGATTCAGATTCTGATTCATATTCTGAGGTACCTTCCTCTTGATCCTCTGTCCTGGCCATCAGTGCAACGTTTGCACATTCTTCTTCTGATTCAGAAGATGATTCACACTCATCTGAGTCATCCCAAGTTGCCATAAGAACCTTCTTCTTTTTATCAAACTTTCTCTTGGGTTTCTCCTTGAGAAGTTTGGGGCAGTCATTTTTGTAGTGCCCAGGTTCTTTGCACTCATAGCACACCACTTCATTCTTGGCAGATCTTCTGTGATTAGAAGATTCCTTTCTGTTATCAGATCTTCTGAAGTTGTTGAACTTCTTTCCCTTGTGCTTCCAGAGTTTGTTAATCCTTCTGGACAGCATGGATAACTCATCTTCTTCTTCAGAAGAAGATTCTTCAGAGCTTTCTTCTTTTACCTGCAAAGCTTTAACAGATTTGTTAGATTTTAAAGCTAAGGATTTACCTTTATCTTTCTTCAGGGGTTCATCTTCCTCCAGCTCAATTTCATGGCTTCTCAAAGAACTGATAAGTTCTTCTAGAGAGAATTTTTCAGATCTTTTGCAATCTTCAATGCGGTCACCATTGGTCTCCATCTGGTGGGAAGACTTCTGATGATCTTCTTGACATGATCTGACGTTGAGTAGCCCTTGTCCAGAACTTTCAGACCAGCTGTAAGAATCTGAAATCTAGAAAACATAGTTTCTACATTTTCAGACTCTTCCATTTTAAATGCCTCATACTTCTGTATGAGCGCCAGAGCCTTGGTCTCTTTAACCTGAGAGTTTCCCTCATGAGTCATTTTGAGTGACTCAAACATGTCATGAGCAGTATCTCTGTTAGTAATCTTCTCATACTCAGTATGAGAGATTGCATTAAGCAATATAGTTCTGGCTTTGTGGTGATTCTTGAAATCTCTTTTCTGTACTTCAGTCATTGATTTTCTATCAATCTTTTTGCCATCCTCACCAGTAGGATGTTCATATCCATCAATGACCATATCCCAAAGATCAGCATCATACCCAAGGAAAAAACTTTCTATTCTATCTTTCCAATAGTCAAATTTTTCCCCATCAAACATGGGTGGCTTAGTACTGATCCTGTCTCCTTCATATTTGTTGTTGTAAGTTGATGTAGAAGTATTATCCATATTGACAACCAAATAAATATCAAAGTATATTTCTCACTGGATCTTTAACTGTCACGGTTAAGTGGAGCACACGCAGAACCCGAGCTCTGATGCCAACTGAAGGTGAGAAAAATACTTAGAAGGGGGGGGGGGGAGGGTTGAATAAGTAAGACTAAAAATCAAAGATTTGAACACAGATATTTTTATCCTGGTTCGTTGAATACAACTACTCCAGTCCATCCTCTCAAGAGTGATTTGCCTTTCTCTGTCAAGGACTTAATCCACTATTTAATCAAACAGATTACAAATAGCAACACCTAAGAACAACTGTTCTTAGTCTTCTCAAGAGCAACTGATCCCAACTGGATCCTCTTAAGGAAAACCTTTTACAAACAATGTAAAACTTTTACAAGAGTATGAATGCTTCTAATAAGTTGTTATCACAACTGTGATATTTCTCTTAAGTTAAGAACAATGTTATAGCAAAATAAAATAATAAGAGCTTTTGAGAGTTTTGCTATGGTGAGAGATTTTGCTAGAAGTTCGATACTGAAGAAGATGGAGTGGACTTCTTTATATAGGCACATAGATCCATGAAGTCTTGATAACGTTGAAGGCTGTGCAGAAAAGCCTGAAGCCTTTTGTCTTTACATTGGAGGCTGTGCTGAAACAAGCCTGATGCCTTTTGTCTTCACTTTGCAGAATCTTTCCTTAGAATGGAATGCACAGATAAAACCTTTTTGTCTGTGTCCTTGTGTCTAGCACAAAAGAGGAAAGAGCTGTTGAGATAAGCCAACGCACATATTTAAATCTTCTTCACAAAGTAAGTTTAGCTTTCAACATTAGAATCTGAATCTTCAGAGTCTCCAGAGTAGAGATCTTCTGGATCTTCAGAGTCTTGGATGTTCTTCAGATTGAGCTGAATCAGAGTATGTGCAGCTTGTGTGCTTGAGCGTGTAAATCTATCAGAGCAGAGTCTTCTATGCTTTAGAGGCTCCTGCTTCAGAATCTTCAAGAGACAGTAATCAGATTCTTCTGGGAGCAGCGTTCAGATCTTCACTAAGATGCTCTTGAACTTATGAAGCCCTTCATAATAACATTGTTCAGATCCAAATTTGCTTTCTTAAGATAATTTTCTTTAGTGCCTGTAGCAAACAGTTTAGAACACGTTTAGAGTATATAATTCTTGAATACAAAATTCATAAGTGTTATCATCAAAACATAGAGATATAACTAAGACACAATCTGTGTTCTTACACTCCAAACCTCTTCCAATCTTCTATTATGCTCCACCATGCTCCGCAATGAGATGCCAAGCTCCTCAAACCAAAGGGAAACTCCAAAGCAAAACAAACTAAACAAAACTTGCCCTAAAGGCCACACACACAATCATTCCATTCAAAAATCAACCAAAAATAGTATATTATTCTATTAAATCCTAATATAAATGCTAGGGGACCCTAAATAACTACCCTTAAGTCCCATATATTCCCCATAGACTAAATTGCCCTACAAAACCTAAATCTAAAATTGTTATTGACCTATACTAAAGTTTTAATCAAATTCTATACTACCTAGAACTACCTAATTAAAACTATCCTAAAAATTATCACAAAAATATGACATTAATTCAGGGGGAACCTAAACCATTCATCCAATCCTCCTAAAAAGATTGTACTTAAAATCCTAAGGTAACTACCCTAATTAAATTCTACAAATTAGTATACCAACTAAAAGAATTAAAAAAGCAATTAAAAGTAAAAATATGCAAAAAATATAAAAATGATATAAAATGGCTATTGTATGATTTTATATTTTTCTAGACAAAAAATGGAAAATGGGAAAAAAAGTCTCATTAAAAAATATGCATTTTTCATTTTATTATGAATTTTTGAAGTTTAATAAAATTTGGAGAAAATTAATAAAAGAAATTCATCATGGGGGTATGAAAAGCAATATCATCTAGTTCATTATTATGATGGGCCCAGGAGGGGGTGCGCGTAGCAAGGCGCGCCTGGGCCCAGTTTATAATCAGAAAACTAAAAAAAAATAAAAGAAAAAGGAGCAGAAACGGTGCGAATAGCATGTATTCATAGTACATAATGGAACTGGGCTTGGACAGGGGGTGGGGAAAGCAAAAACGAGCTAAGCCCATGATGATATACTAAACCAAACGCAGCGTTTGCTGCCTAGCTTTTCCTCCGCCTGCGTGTTGGAATCTTGGCCGCTCGATTGTCTCCCAAGTCAAAGAGTCAAGGCGTGATCGTACAGTCCACATGTTGTCTTCAACCTTTGGACATTAGGGTTTGAGAACTTCCATGAAAACACTCTCATGCATGAAACTTTATCCTCTTCGTGTGACCTCAATATTCCACCAAATGCCATGATCCAAGAACCAATATTCCACCAAATGTCTTCAACCTTTGTAGCATTAGATTTCACTAAAACGAACTACACCGTGCAAACCGAACAGTACAACTCCATGAATCCAAATTTTCTTCAATTTTCAACCATCACAAAACTCAACAATCTTTATATATAATTAATCCCTATGCCATGCTGATTAAAACCAACCAAAATTCGTGCATTATAACCCCTTAAATAGTGTGTTCTAACTCCATCAAGAATCAAACACCATGGAAGAAACCTCACCAATTGGTCTTAAACTCATCCAAATGAATCACCTAATGGTCTCTAATGGTTTCACAACAAGAACTAATCCTAGCCATGCCTAAATCAAAGTGTGGAAGTGATTTTGCTTACCTTGACTCTTGCAATGGTAGGTGTTGAAAAGCTTCGAATCAATCCTTGTAGATATTCAAGAATGGTCCTCAAGTGATGAACAATACTCTGCTTGCACAAGATTTGATGGAGATGGCTTATATCTTTAGATCCAATCCTTTTTGCTCTCTTGCAACTTCACTTGGAAAGCTCCAATTCTTCAACAATGGAACCTTACTCTAGCATGAACATGTTCAGGGAGGTTTGTAGTGATGATTTGTGGAAAGAAATGGAAGGGTAATGAAGAGAAAAATGAAGTTTCAATACAATTTGCAAAATGGAGAATTTTGGTTCAATCTCTTTTCTCTACCACCATTAACATCAACAATCATCAACCTTTCACCAATGGAGATTGTAATCAATATATAGAGATGTTTAGAAAGATCTAGAACCTCTTAGAATCATCTAGAAAGGACTTGAATTTTCTATGATATGGTAACTTGCATTTCACTTCCCACTACATGAGATATCATGACAAAAACCCTATAACTTGAGTAATTAACTTGATTTTCTCCTTAAGTGGTATTTTGGACAAGATACAAAGCTTAAACACCTTGTTTATGAAGCTTTTCTTTGTTTTGACTTGGTACCCCATTATGCAAGTAAGACTTTTACAAAGCAACTCCAAAATTTAAGCCTCAAATCAAAATTGTGGCTGAACCATTGTTCTTAAAATGTCCTTTGGAGTTAAAATGACCTATCATATGCCATGGTTAGGGTTTATAGCTTGGATTTTATGATTTTCCATTTCACTTGAATTAACTTATGCCTCATTTTTAGGCCATTTTTATCACTTTTTGCTATGAGCCTTTCCAACATCTCATGACCACCCTACTAGCCTTAAAACATCATTCTAAGCAACTTTGATGTTGAAGGTTTTTTCATTTGAAGCTTGGAAGTAGGAGATATGGCCATATGCTTGAAATGACCTATAACTTCCAAATGACCAAAATGCCCTTGGCTTGTCAAAGCCATAACTTGAGTTCTACAAATCCTATCAAGGACTTCTAGTACTATCTAGAAAGATAAGAAGATTCTCTTCAACATTCATGTTGACCAAGAGATCATAGGAATCGTCCTACTAGGGCAAAAGTTGTCTGCAAGTTGGGTGACTTTCAAGGACCCAGATTCACATACCTCAGATGACCTGTAATTTGTCAAAACCATAACTTGAGCTCTGCAAATCCTATCAAGGACTTCTACCACTCAAATTAAATCTAAGAACAAGCTCTACAACATTCATGTTGTGGGGAAGATGAGATGACAATCACATCTTGAGCTAAAACTGCCTGGAAGATAGGGATCAAACTAGGGGATTTTACACTGTCAATCCTTAGAAACCCTAGCTTAAAACTTCTCAAACTCCTCAGTCATGATGAGTTGGTCTAGGAATCATCCTTATAGCACTTCAATACATCACTCCATGATCACATGGCCCTTGGATTGGGTCTCAACCTTCTCCAAATCTTCAGTTGACCTAGGGTTGGCCCAGTCAAAAAACCCTAATTCTACCATTCATGGCTGAATCTTCTGAATTCTTGCATAATGACCTCTCTGGGCTTCATGATGGCTTTCCAGACATATCATAAGCTTTCTCAAAGCTTCAAGTTCACTCTCAAAGTCTCAGAATCATCTGAGGAGATCCCACAACTCTCAAGTTATGAGACACACAACCTTGGTTTCAACCAATTCCTCTGAGGATTTCTTGAGCTTTCTGATAAAGGTATCAACCTTCAAACACTTGATGGGTAAATAAATGTTGGTCAAATTTTAGGGTGCAACAGAGTGTAATACAAAGTACAGTGAAGATCTGACATCGTCGTCGGACAATCAAAATACCCAACATCACCGCCGGAGAACTAAATCATCTAGCATACCCAACATCGCCGCTGGAAAACTGAATATGACATCGCCGTCGGAAACACACATAACTCTAAGAGACACTCGACATCGCCGTCGTACAAACATCATCTCTGCTGGGGATTTAAAGAGTCTGACATTGCCGTCGAACATAATCTTCTGACATCGCCGCCAAAACAGACATAATCTGACCTCGCCGTCAAAGCAAACATCCAACCTCACCGCCGAAAACAAACATAATCTGACCTCGCCGTCAAAACAGCATCCAACATTGCCGCCGGAAACAAACATAATCTGACCTCGCCGTCGAAACAAACATCCAACATCGCCGCCGGAAACAAACATAATCTGACCTCGCCGTCAAAGCAAACATTCAACCTTACCGCCGGAAACAAACATAATCTGACCTCGCCGTCGAAACAAACATCCAACCTCACCGCCGGAAACAAACATAATCTGACCTCGCCGTCAACGTGGAGAAACTTCATTGGGGAATTGGTCACACGGTAACCGGTAATACGTAGTCGATCATACCATCAGATATTCAGAGAAACTGAGAAAACCGCTTCACTAACACGGTTAGACTTCCATCATGGAGTCTTCAAGGGAGATTTCAACTTCGCCGTTGGAAAAACTTGTTGGGGATGACGCTTCGCCGCTGAGGAATCTGGAGAATTATCAAGTAACTCCGCCCCGGGGGTCCAGAACTCATTTTGGATAAATCAACTCTACTGAGGACTTCAAGAATCATCTCGAACAAATAACTCTGCCTGGGACCTTCAAGAATCATCTTGAACTGATAACCGTTCTGAGCAGACACTTTGTTGGGGATTCCAGGAATTATCCTGGACAAATCTTGCCGGGGACAAACTAATCATGGCTTGAGCAGCTTCCAAGGACTCGGCTCTCTTGGGGCTTCAGGAACCATCCTGGGCGATCTTGGTCGGGGACTCTAAGTATCCACTTGAGCAACCAACTCTGGAGACTGCACTGGGGTCTTAAGAATCGTCTTAAGCAAACGGCCCTGCTGAGGGATTTGAGAATCATCTTGAACTGAAGACTTTGCTGGGGATCTCAAAAATCATCTCGAGCACGCGACTTCGTTGGGGAGAATGCCAGGACTCATCCTGAGCAACTGATCCTTCGGCGGAACATCTGTAAAACAAGAACGGTAACAACCTAGATCATGTTTATTATGCTTATGCTTCGACGCTCTGCTCCACACGGTGGAAATGCTATGCTATGCTAAATGCTATGCGATCATGCACAATGATGCGATCCCGTCAGCAAAATAAATGCCGAAGGGGAATTCTCCTGTCAAGGAGAAAGAACTACTCAGATAGAGGAATCATCCTGCTGAGGAGAACATGGTTACGCCAATACCAATTGGACTCCGTCTGGGGAAATGATCTTCAGTTGACTGCTGCAGGGGAAACAACTTCGGTTGATTGCTGCAGGGGGACGAAGCTTCACGAGAACCTGGACCTGCTGAAGGGGAAAGCGATGTCAATCGCGAGAATAAACTGCGTGGCCGTCTCGGCTACTCTTCTGGGAATAACAACTTCGTGGGGAGACAACTTCAGCTGCAACACACCACTGGGAAAGACCAGTCATGGTCTGATCATTTTCCAAGGACTCGACTCTCTTGGGTATCTGCAAACTTGGCTGGGCAAGGAGAAATCATTCTGCTTCACTGGAGAGAGTGCGACTCTGGGGGGGAACACATCATCAGCTGTTCCACGCTCTGCTAGGGAAAACCACTCACGGTCTCAACTGCTTCCAAGGATTCGGCTCCCTTGGGGTTCGCGAACTCAGCCGGGGAGAGAGAAATCATTCTACTTCACTGGAGAGTACAACTATGATGAGGAATATCAATTCCGCTGGGGAAGAAGGAGTCATCCGACTTCGGGGGTGAATACAACTCTGCAGGGGAATACAGCATCCGCCGTTCCAACACTTTACTGGGGAAGAGGGAATCATCCGGCTTCGGGAGAGAATACTACTCTGGTGGGGGATCTCAATTCCGCTGGAGACTTCAGTCTGGCACCATCAGTTACTGCATACTTCGGCGTACGAACAATTTCCTGCGAAACCTGCACTTGTGACCCGGCACGGGGGAAGGAAGACACGAGCTTCGGCGCTTGACTCAGCTGAGGCGGCGACGTTCCTTCAGGATGCATCTGCTTGGGGAAGAGAATCATCTCTGCCTGGGAAAAGGTAACCACCTGGTTCATGTCTAAATATGCACATGCTGGGAAATGCATGGATGAGTGTAATGCTCCGTGCGAAACGGAAATGCTACACTTTTGTTATGCAATGATGCAAGGAAATGCCCCAACAAAATAAATGCTGGGAAGAGGAACCATCCTCTCGGGGAGAGTAACCACTCTGCTGAGGAAAAAAGCTACCCCTCAGGGAAACTTCCACCTGCGCCAATCTCAACTGGGCTTAAACCTTGGGACGACGGGCTCCTCCGGGAAACACAGCACATCAGGCTGATCAACACACCACCCTCTGCTACTCTGCATGGGGGAAAGCGATAAATGCCTTGAACGGCTCTCTGGGAAACGACCGTTCTGGGGACGACTGATGGACCAATCAAGTCTGAGGAGTACTCGTGTATCAACACTGTTGGGGATATCAATCCTTAGCTACTCATGGTACAACTCTGTTGGAGATGTACTGATCCTATCAAGGAAACACCTCTGACGTCTGCGGACGATAACAATCGATCACTGAACTGGAATCTCACTTCACCGAGGAAGACAACCCTGAACGGTCTTTTTGAACACCTTAAGCCCTTATAGGGTACGAAGCAATCTGCTGAGAAATAACTCTTCTTGGGCTGACGGCAAAATCTACCTGTCTAGAGATTACTCAATGAGGGAATCACCGTCGACCTCAGCTTGAGGGATGAGTCAATGACTTAGACTCGGAGGGAAAGGAGTCAAACTCGGACTCTGTGGGGATACAACATTGCATCAGTCCCACTGCTGGGGAAATAAACCCAAACCTGCCGGTCAGGGAAAGCTTCAGTCTCAACATACTCGGGAAAATAGCACATCAGGCTAATCAACATTCAATGCTAGGGATGGCCATACTCTGCTAGGGATGTCAATCTTGCCCTACTGAGGCTAATCTTGACCCTACTCTGATAAGGGATAAATGCCATCTCAATTTGCTGCAGTCTCAAACTGCTCAGGGGAAACAACCTCAAACCGCACATCTCTACTGAGAAACGATCCTAATTCAACAACGTCAATGCAGGGAGTACAGACTACCAATCATGGAGCCATGTAATAGGTTAGGCTGTAGGATAACACTCCAATGACAGCAAGGCCTCTTCAGAAGGCACAGGTTTTGGCAGGATAATGACATGGTTCCCCGACACTCAACTCTTGCTAGGGTGGACAAACTCATTTGAACAACTGGCCCCAGTACAATTCAACTTGCCCCAATCCGACTTTTGGGAACAATTCATTCTGAACAGAAAACAGTTGGCAACAAGACAATCTTCAGATGGCTTGCCCCAACATCTGCACAACGGAAGGATTCATCCTCCACTAATCAACTCTCAGCATGGTTGGCTTCAATATCTCTAAAGTAGTTTGCCCCTGAACGAGCGATGAGCGACTCAACATGCTCTGATTGAACACTGGAGGGATCTACCCTCAAGCCGCAAGAATTGTGGATAACTGCCCCTGATCGGGTCTCGAGAAGATTTACTTCTGATCAACCGCTTCTTGCATAAACTGCCCCATAATCAACTGATACTCCGGGACTTGTCCTCAGACAAACTGATTCCAAACTCACAGGAAGTCATTGCCCCAAATTCACAGGGCTTCGCAGCATACCATTCTGATCCAGACCTCTGACGATTCAGTCCTGGTTGGCTATTCTCTGTTGAAGTTCCTCCGCGTCAGCTACTGACCTGCAATTAAAATTGTCTATTCACGAATGGTAATTTCAATACAGTGTTCATGCAAATTTCGAAAAAATGTACTGTCACTCATTTACGTGTCATGCTAGTGAGTGACGAATGAACCAAAGAGTTCAAACGTAGTGCTGATGTGATTAGTGAAAAATACAATAAGGATATGATTAGCAAATCATGAAGGAGTCATGTTACTCAACCTTATCGTAATGCGCTTTCAGAATAAACCCTGCCTCAATTAGGTCTTTTAAGGGTTGTATCATGGTCGGGTTCACGGTTCGTGAAACAAGGGATATCTGGCTCAAATTATGATTTGTACCCACCCCTTCTACGTGATGATCTCCGATCCTAAAGTCCAGTTAATTTAGCTCGAGCGCTCGCCTCTTCGAGAGGTATGTTGAATATTGGGAACACTGGTTAAGGAATTCACAAGGTGTTTCGGAGTGACAGTTACTCCTTTTTCGTTTTCGGCGTCTGTGTCTGCACAACTTCGTCCTTATTCGAGGATTTTTATTTTTTATAATCCTTTCTTTTTCATTCTTTTGATTCCCTAATTTTTGCCTGGACTGACTCTTCAGAGTTCTTTTCGATTTTTCTTTTGAAGTCCAGCGGGATGCCCCGATTTTTTGCCTAAGTATTTGCTTTCTAGCTTTTTCTTTTTTACTTAGCGGGCTTTCTTATTCCTTTTTTTTTCTTCTTTTGGGACGAGTCGTGCGACACCGGTTGTCTTGATTGCTCCGAAAGGAATGAAACTGTCTCACTCCTGATCGGTGAGGTTTAACCATTGTGGTTGACGAGGTACGACCTCTGAGGAGGAATATGATGTGATTGGTCCTTGAAGGACAACACTTCTCTATAAGACTTGAACGCTCGATCAAGCTAACTGACAACTACCATGTCCCGGGTTAAGATGCGAGGGTTTAAAAGTCTGAAGAAAAAAAAAACTCCTACTTCTCGGCTCGAAGTGGTTAACAAGGGATTCTCTTCCTTATCTCTCCGGTGTTTAGGGATTTGAAACAATGCCTTGTACGTCATAGGCAAGGTTTTATCCGAAAGCATACGATCATTGGTTATGAGTATTCAGTTTCGTCATCCTCCCTCCAATATTTGCTAATCATAGTGATAAAGTGGAGTGAATAAAATGCAAGTGTCAGTGCAATGCAGTAAATGAGTGACAACGACATAACTAATTCAGAAAAAATGCATAGTCACTTTATTAATATTACCATTCGAAACATACAATGTTTAACAACAAGTAGTAACTAACAGAAAAGAAACTACGAATACAAATGATAAAAAGTCCGAGGACTGCCAATGCTGAGGACGTCTGCCTGTCTGGACCACTGGCTTCTGAACATAACCCTCTGAATCTGCGAGCTCAGACAGCTGAGAGGTTGTCACGCACAACCAAAACTCCTTCTGGAAAGGAAATACACCCTTTGTCGATCAATTGTTGCACTTTCGCCTGAAAAGCCTTGCAATCTTCAGTTGAATGCCCCGAAGATCCACCATGGTAACCACACTGAGCATGAGGATTGTACCCTGGGGGGTAAGGCTCTGGCACGGGCTTGAGAGCTTCCGGTTCCACCAAATAATTCTGAATCAACTGTGGAAGAATCTGGCTATACGGCACAGGCACTGGATGGAAAGAAGCATTCCTTTGTTCTAAGTGGTTGCGAGGCCTCTTTTGATTCTGGTGCTGGTATTCTTTCCGCCAAGGAGTAAGAGGTCGTCGTTTCTGAATGGCCACGGTCCCTTGTTTAGGCGCTTGCGTCCTTGAACTTGATCCAGGTAGAAACTGCGAGCGAGGCGATTCAGTCACCAAAGGTCGCGGGACATATTCAAGATCTTTCTCAGCATCAGGCAAAGGAGTGGAATCATTCACCTCTCCTGCAGGGTACGGGATAAACTTTCCCGATGCTCTCATGCCGCCCGACACAAGCCTAATTGTCCTTGAGTCGATAAAGTCTTGAACCTTATTCTTGAGAGCCTTACATGTTTCGACATGGTGCCCCGGTGCTCCTGAGTGGAAATCACAATGTGTGCTGAGATCGACGTCTAGTGACACGTCATCTGGTGGATCCAAAGTCCGAAGCTTGAGAACACGGTTCTGAACCAACAGTGGCAACAGCTGGGCATAACTCACAGGTATTGGGTCTACAGCTCTATCCAGTAGCTTCTTCTTTTGATTATGACCTTTAGGGTTATTCTGAGATGCCTGGCGCGGCTGCTGCCGAGACAGGTCTTGAGCTTCATGATGTGTGGAGGATCCACGAAGTCCACTTGGCTTCAGCACAGGTGGCACTGGCGTAAATGGAGGAAGCACTTTGGTCTCCACTTCGGGTGCTCGATCACTCTCCTTCTTTAGCATACTTCTCACCACTCCCATGAGAAAGCTCAACTGATTCTGCAGCTGCTGATTCTCTTCTCTGAGTACTTGCTGGTCCAGGCGCACTGCCTGTATGTCATTCATGACCTGCCCCAACTGGCTTTGGATTTTCCCCAACTCAGCATGTACGTGCTCCATTAGTCTGAGCTGCTCGATTCTGAGTCAAACCTGCAAACACAAGGGTTAGAAGACAAGCCCCGACTTCCATCGTGCAAGATGAATTATGCTAATGCCATGGGTGTCTGTACGTTTAGATGATCACCCCTAATTCTGGTGTCAACGTGCCAACATAGTGTCAATGCAGTGATAAGACTGGATCCATTCATGGAAGAAAATATCTCATATTGTCCGGGACACCAGAATCAGGGTACGAAATGCGCCTGCAGCATAGACACCTTCTAATGGGATGCAAAATGAATATGCGAACTAATGCAAAATGCAGTCATGCAATAATATATCCAGGTAACTGTTGTTGTGGAGATTTTGTATCAACAATCACTGATGAGAAGAAAACCCCGGTGTAAGACCACTGATCTGATCTGCTAAGAACAACCATCTGATAGGACGATATACATAGGATTAAAGTTCTGCTCTGTCGAGAACAAATGTCCGATAATAAGGACCTCGGATGCATGATCAAGAAATATCTGCTGATGAAGTCTTCAGACCCCACATCAAAAATCTGCCCTATCAAGAACAAACATACAGCTGCTGATGAGATCTTCAGACCCCACTCAAAATCTGCTCTATCAAGAACAAACAACATCTGCTGATGAGATCTTCACACCCCAGAAATCTGCTCTATCAAGAACTAACCACTGATGACAATACTCTGATCAAAACCTGCTCTATCAAGAACAGACATACACCTGATGATAAGATCCTCTGATCAAAACCTGCTCTATCAAGAACAGACAAATCTGCAACTGAGAAACCCTGGTACCAACATAACTGATTCACTGTCAAGAAAACCAGGTACTCTGAAGGTCAAAGTTCCTGCAATAAACCCAATTCCCACTCACAGGTATGGACCTAAACTGACTCAAGGTACGGCATCCTATGCGTTCATCAGCGTCACAGACTTTCAAAACTGACGATACGATTCCCAGAAGGAGTGGCATCATCAAGTCTTGAAGAGGCCTCACTTAGCTGAATCACAAATGATCGGTCCCCAGAGTCGACAATACACCAAACCAGCAACCGTCTCAACCCAAAGGGTTGAAAGTGAATCCAACCGGATGAACCTCGTCTGAGCGTGGATTTCATTAGACACTAGTGCATGCAAAGCAAGCACGCGCCCACTAATTTCCACTCTAAGTCTATGGTGCACTCAAGCCTGGGTCTGGCTTCTCACTCATCAGAACTCCCATCCCACAACAGCACAAATAATCATATTATACTGAAAATAACATGCGGGAAATAAAGTGCGAGAAGTAAAATGCGATAAATAAACGCAACCCAACAGGTAAACATACAAGCGGTAGGATTGACTCTCATAGGGAACCAGAGACTCTGGGTTCGATCCCCAGCAGAGTCGCCAGCTGTCGCTTGCGCGAAAATAAGGTGCCGGCATGACAGAAGAGTCGCCACCTTTCGTTATTTATCCCTCAGAGCGGGAAAGGAAACGATCGGAAAAACCTAACGAAGAAGGGTAAGACAAGGTCATCGCAACCATTGTCTGGGTTCGGGAGTCGGTTATGCAAGGGGAAGGTATTAGCACCCCTCACGTCCGTCGTACCCGTCGGGATCCTCGCTTGTTTGTTTACTTGGACGGGTTGGTTATAATCTATCTACCTATCAAGGCTGGCTGGAAAAGAAAAGAAAAATGACTCGGCAAAGCGTCGCACTTTATGCCTACGTATTCTCATCAGAGAATGAGAAATCAGAGTCAACGTAGTTCGGCCTACGAAGGGTTATGGGGGAAGGTAGCTCGCCAAGACTTCGCCATCTTGTGCCTACGTACTCTCAACAGGCATGAGAGATCAGAGCTCACGTAGTTCGGGAAACTACGGTTTATTTCCTGTTTTGAAAGAAGTGTTTTTTATTGTGTTTGCGATTTCAACCGCACTAGAGACTATGACCTGAGAGTGAATGCGTCGCATGTCACCCAAAGGGTACCATACTAAACATTCAGACTATGGAAAAGAAACTCCCCCACAATCCTTTCTCAGATAGCTTAAGGCTCGTAACGTACGAAAGAAATCATTCATGATTACTGTATTTTAAACTGTTTTGAGATGAGAAGAGAATAGGCCCAGCTAGGAGGGAGACTATCAAGTCCTACTGTTATCATGCCATGGATTCATCCTATGGTCGAGGTTTGAACAGGGAACTCCTAGATGTTGTCATGCATAGGTTTCAACCTAAAAGTCTATCATCAAATCCTTATCCAAGGAAATGAGAGTCCTAAGGGATCATGTCAATGATACACCAAAACAGACAAAGCATCAGCTTAACAGTAAAATGCATGCAATGCAAGTGAGGGAGGAAATATGTGTGGGGCTTCAGCCTCCACAAGCTCATCTCAACCTCAAGCCAGTCATGAAATAACAGTAATTATACTGAAACATAAACAACATGCTATCAAGCAATAAACAGTAAACTGTAATCATACAGATAAAAGAAATGAAATGCCATCAGGCAAACAAACCACATGGGCAAGGGAGCTGGGCTCTACCGAATACCCGCAAGCAAAGCCACACAATAACAATACAAGCAGAGGGAGCAACTCAACCTCTAATGCAATCATGCTCCTAGATCCTACTTATTCTAGATGGACTTAGTCTAATGCAACAGACAAATCAAGCAAAACACACAATACAGAAAAGAAAAACAGAAGAAAGCCTCAGCTTCTCCAGCAGCAACTCAGTCTTCAGACTTCAATCATCAACTGCTTTCCAGGTATCAACCCTACAATATGAGTTTCAACTCATCTTCTCCCCTTAAGCTTCAGCTTCTTTGATCAGTTCCACCTTCAGGCTTCACCATCTTCAGGGATCTCCAAGTATCAATTTGATCTTCATGCTCTTCAAGCTTCAGCTGGAATGACAGTCTTCAAGGATTCATCCTCTTCAACAATCTTCAGTGAAGTCTTCATCTTCATGCTCAGGCTCTGACAGCTCTCAAGACAAATCAAACAGAGAAAAATCACTTACTGGATAAGCTGGGGGATATTGAACTGCTTATTTGATCACCAAAGGTGACCTATAAGGGTTCAATATCAAGTGAAGGGTTCCCTCAAAAGTTCTACCTCCTGGGTATAACACTAATCCCTCCAAAGGATAGAGGTGTATACCCTGGAAGGACTTTGAATCACAGGGAGGAATGGATGTGAAGAATACTATCCATGTTTAAGAAAGAAATTATCTACATCTAAGCTCTCCCTAATCCTAACCCTAAAACAAAACAAAAAGAAGAAGAACAAGCTCCTCAAGCTCCTCTAAGCCTCTTCCAATCTTCTATTATGCTTCACCATGCTCCGCAATGAGATGCCAAGCTCCTCAAACCAAAGGGAAACTCTAAAGCAAAACAAACTAAACAAAACTTGCCCTAAAGGCCACACACACAATCATTCCATTCAAAAATCAACTAAAAATAGTATATTATTCTATTAAATCCTAATATAAATGCTAGGGGACCCTAAATAACTACCCTTAAGTCCCATATATTCCCCATAGACTAAATTGCCCTAGAAAACCTAAATCTAAAATTGTTATTGACCTATACTAAAGTTTTAATCAAATTCTATACTACCTAGAACTACCTAATTAAAACTATCCTAAAAATTATCACAAAAATATGACATTAATTCAGGGGGAACCTAAACCATTCATCCAATCCTCCTAAAAAGATTGAACTTAAAATCCTAAGGGAACTACCCTAATTAAATTCTACAAATTAGTATACCAACTAAAAGAATTAAAAAAGCAATTAAAAGTAAAAATATGCAAAAAATATAAAAATGAAATAAAATGGCTATTTTATGATTTTATATTTTTCTAGACAAAAAATGGAAAATGGGAAAAAAAGTCTCATTAAAAAATATGCATTTTTCATTTTATTATGAATTTTTGAAGTTTAATAAAATTTGGAGAAAATTAATAAAAGAAATTCATCATGGGGGTATGAAAAGCAATATCATCTAGTTCATTATTATGATGGGCCCAGGAGGGGGGTGCGCGTAGCAAGGCGCGCCTGGGCCCAGTTTATAATCAGAAAACTAAAAAAAATAAAAGAAAAAGGAGCAGAAACGGTGCGAATAGCATGTATTCATAGTACAGAATGGAACTGGGCTTGGACAGGGGGTGGGGAAAGCAAAAACGAGCTAAGCCCATGATGATATACTAAACCAAATGCAGCGTTTGCTTCCTAGCTTTTCCTCCGTCTGCGTGTTGGAATCCTGGCCGCTTGATTGGCTCCCAAGTCAAAGAGTCAAGGCGTGATCGTACGGTCCACATGTTGTCTTCAACCTTTGGACATTAGGGTTTGAGAACTTCCATGAAAACAATCTCATGCATGAAACTTTATCCTCTTCGTGTGACCTCAATATTCCACCAAATGCCATGATCCAAGAACCAATTTTGACTAGAATTTTACGTAGAATCCAACTGTAGCATTAGATTTCACTAAAACGAACTACACCGTGCAAACCGAACAATACAACTCCATGAATCCAAATTTTCTTCAATTTTCAACCATCACAAAACTCAACAATCTTTATATATAATTAATCCCTATGCCATGCTGATTAAAACCAACCAAAATTCGTGCATTATAACCCCTTAAATAGTGTGTTCTAACTCCATCAAGAATCAAACACCATGGAAGAAACCTCACCAATTGGTCTTAAACTCATGCAAATGAATCACCTAATGGTCTCTAATGGTTTCACAACAAGAACTAATCCTAGCCATGCCTAAATCAAAGTGTGGAAGTGATTTTGCTTACCTTGACTCTTGCAATGGTAGGTGTTGAAAAGCTTCGAATCAATCCTTGTAGATCTTCAAGAATGGTCCTCAAGTGATGAACAATACTCTGCTTGCACAAGATTTGATGGAGATGGCTTATATCTTCAGATCCAATCCTTTTTGCTCTCTTGTAACTTCACTTGGAAATCTCCAATTCTTCAACAATGGAACCTTACTCTAGCATGAACATGTTCAGGGAGGTTTGTAGTAATGATTTGTGGAAAGAAATGGAAGGGTAATGAAGAGAAAAATGAAGTTTCAATACAATTTGCAAAATGGAGAATTTTGGTTCAATCTCTTTTCTCTACCACCATTAACATCAACAATCATCAACCTTTCACCAATGGAGATTGTAATCAATATATAGAGATGTTTAGAAAGATCTAGAACCTCTTAGAATCATCTAGAAAGGACTTGAATTTTCTATGATATGGTAACTTGCATTTCACTTCCCACCACATGAGATATCATGACAAAAACCCTATAACTTGAGTAATTAACTTGATTTTCTCCTTAAGTGGTATTTTGGACAAGATACAAAGCTTAAACACCTTGTTTATGAAGCTTTTCTTTGTTTTGACTTGGTACCCCATTATGCAAGTAAGACTTTTACAAAGCAACTCCAAAATTTAAGCCTCAAATCAAAATTGTGGCTGAACCATTGTTCTTAAAATGTCCTTTGGAGTCAAAATGACCTATCATATGCCATGGTTAGGGTTTATAGCTTGGATTTTATGATTTTCCATTTCACTTGAATTAACTTATGCCTCATTTTTAGGCCATTTTTATCACTTTTTGCTATGAGCCTTTCCAACATCTCATGACCACCCTACTAGCCTTAAAACATCATTCTAAGCAACTTTGATGTTGAAGGTTTTTTCATTTGAAGCTTGGAAGTAGGAGATATGGCCATATGCTTGAAATGACCTATAACTTCCAAATGACCAAAATGCCCTTGGCTTGTCAAAGCCATAACTTGAGTTCTACAAATCCTATCAAGGACTTCTAGTACTATCTAGAAAGATAAGAAGATTCTCTTCAACATTCATGTTGACCAAGAGATCATAGGAATCGTCCTACTAGGGCAAAAGTTGTCTGCAAGTTGGGTGACTTTCAAGGACCCAGATTCACATACCTCAGATGACCTGTAATTTGTCAAAACCATAACTTGAGCTCTGCAAATCCTATCAAGGACTTCTACCACTCAAATTAAATCTAAGAACAAGCTCTACAACATTCATGTTGTGGGGAAGATGAGATGACAATCACATCTTGAGCTAAAACTGCCTGGAAGATAGGGATCAAACTAGGGGATTTTACACTGTCAATCCTTAGAAACCCTAGCTTAAAACTTCTCAAACTCCTCAGTCATGATGAGTTGGTCTAGGAATCATCCTTATAGCACTTCAATACATCACTCCATGATCACATGGCCCTTGGATTGGGTCTTAACCTTCTCCAAATCTTCAGTTGACCTAGGGTTGACCCAGTCAAAAAACCCTAATTCTACCATTCATGGCTGAATCTTCTGAATTCTTGCATAATGACCTCTCTGGGCTTCATGATGGCTTTCAAGACATCTCATAAGCTTTATCAAAGCTTCAAGTTCACTATCAAAGTCTCAGAATCATCTGAGGAGCTCCCACAACTCTCAAGTTATGAGACGCACAACCTTGGTTTCAACCAATTCCTCTGAGGATTTCTTGAGCTTTCTGATAAAGGTATCAACCTTCAAACACTTGATGGGTAAATAAATGTTGGTCAAATTTTAGGGTGCAACAGAGTGTAATACAAAGTACAGTGAAGATCTGGTCAGAGTGTTCTACACAAATATGAGTGGTAACTTGCAAGACCAGCACTTTCACACATCTGTAGGAAATAGACTGGTTAATATCAATTCTGAAGTATGGAACAAATATTTTGATATGACTGTTGATGCTGATGCACCCCCTCTCCATGAGGTAACTGATACTCGTACGGTGCCGGGTTATGAATATAAGAGGGCTCTGAATGGAATGCTCAAACGACCGTATCTAGAGGCAATTGTCAACAGCGATGCTTTTCCTCGATCAGTTAGTGTCGGGAAACTCAACACAGGGGAGCGCATCCTTCAATGGATTGTCGCTCGTATTCTACGACCGAAGAAGGGTGGCCTGTTGCGTGTAGAACAAGCTGAGGTATATCTTATCTACATTCTGCAAAACAGGATCAAAATAAATTGGCCTTACTATATTGCTAGCAGGATGTTTGCTCTGAGAGACTCAAGTAGAGGCACTGCTTTAGCCTATGGGTCATTCATCTCAGGAATTCTTGCTGCTGCCAATGCTGTGTATCCAACATTTCCATGTGTATCAGTTTCCCCAGATAAAGAATTTAGCACCAAAACCCTTGCAATGATGGGGTATTTTTGGTGTGCTGAACGTCGTTCATACAGATTTGTCCGACGGGCTAATATCCCTCCGGTTCCTGATAACGATTCTGATGAAGAAGAAAGTGAAGAGCAGGGTGAAGAAGAAAGCGACGAACAAGGTGAAGAAGAAAGTGAAGAGGAAGGTGAAGAAGACGATGCAGAAGACAACACAGATGCAGAAATCCTAGAACCTATCTATGGGACTCAAGATTATCATCAATCTCCAGTCCATGATACGGCTACAAATACCGATTGGGTCCAGTACTCATATCGATCAGAAGACCAAGAAGGCGATTCTACAAATCAAGGCTAGGGCGATTGGCAATATACAGGCTGGTCTACCATGGGTAGATTCTATGACCCATATCACGGCTACCCTCAAGACTACCAACCCTCTGAGCACTCATCACCTCCTCCGCCTTCAGATAACTCCGAAGTCATTACTATGATGCAGTCAATGCAGTTAGAACAACAAAACTTCATAAGGCGTCAAGACACTCAGATGGAGCATATTAGAGCTGACATTCATGCCCAAAATGAAAGGTTCAATTCTTTCTCTACTCGGATGGACGCCCGTATTGACTCTCTGGTTGAATCACATGGGCGGCAAGATTGGGAAATCACCAACACTCTTAGTCATCTCAACATGTCCGTCGAAGCCTTTTTGAACTTCTCGGATCCTTACCAAAATCCAGATGCTCCATACTGAAGGAGAGGACGAGGACGGGGGCGTGGTTATTAGATTCATAGTTGCATATTTCATATTTGCTTATATGTTTTAGTCTGTGTACTTTTCATTTGTTTTGTATTATCTGTGCCTGAACCTTCATTACATGTGTTCATCATTATCTATTAATTCAAGTATTTTGTTCATTATCATGCTTGTGTGTGAAGTTTGGTAATCAACTATCACATATTGTCTGTACTATGTTATTTGATGCGTTCCTCTTCTCTTTTTGATGGTGTCAAAGGGGGAGAAGACAATGTTGCAAGCAAACACCAAAGCCAAATAGTCTAGGATATTAACAACATTTGATGACTGTTGTTCTATAGCCTCATAGTGCAAAAGAAAGGGGGAGCTTGTGTATACTTGTGTGCGTGTGTATATGTTGCATATTTGGTGTTTTAAATGTATATAGGTTGTCATCATCAAAAAGGGGGAGATTGTGGAGGCAAGTCGCCACATATCACACAAATCTGCAAGACATTGGTAAATGCAGGTTTCGATGATGACAAATTCCCAGGATAGACTGGAAAGTATGAGTTCCAGATCCACTAAACCAGACGCAACATATCACTCATCATATTCTCCTTTTGCTTGTCTTAATTTGTCTTAAATAAATATACCTTGAGTTGACAAAATGCAATCATGACTAAAGGCATGAAAAACTTCAAACTAACAATATTTTGCAGGCTTACAGGATATGGGTCGACCAGAGGGTCGGCGTATCCATCAAAAACAAGGGAAGAACAGTCAGCGCACAAAGCATGCGTCGACCATTGGGTCAGCGCATGAAGGAATGATTTTCCAGCGGGTCAACGCATAAAAGCTTTGGTCGACCATAGGGTCGGCGCACAAAGGAAAAGAATTTCAACTGGTCAGCGCACACCGACTGTATGGTCGACACATACTGATGAAATTTCCAGAAATTCAAAACATCACAGGCCATGCATCGACGCACAGACCTGTTATGGTTGACCGTTCGCGCGGAAAAACTGTTTTAACTTTGTTCCCTCTCATATTTGAAATATTGTTATGTTCTGAATGCTGTGGGCACTATATATACTTGCTTAAACACTTGTGTCTAACAACATTTGATATTCTTTTGATTCATGTGTTCAAAAACAAGAAAGAGTGAAATAGGTGTCCAAGATTCATCATCTTCATCTTCAACATCTCACAACATTTCAATTACACACAATCATTTTTGAAATGCATTTGTGAGAGATTCAAGGTGATAAGGTTCGAGGCTTAGATTGGAGAATTAAGCTCGGGTTGAAGATTGCGACAGGTTCTTTCTTGAATAAAACCATTGGGGTTTTGCCCTCCAAGATTGGTTCGAATTTTGGGGGTTTTTAGACGAGATTCTTCATCAACGATCAATCGAGCGAAGGTGATTGTGAAGAGGTGGTCTTCACAAGTCTAGTAGCGGATTCAGTGATTTTGAAGGGAAGATCTCGGGTTCTATTTGGTGTTGTTGAGATCAGCCGGAGCCAAAGGTTTGAACAACAACGTGTTCTTCAATAAGGTGGCTGGAGTCGGAGGTCCATCAACATAAATCGAAGAACTTGATTCAGCTTGAATCAAGGGGCAAGGAGTGAAGGCAACTTTCAACACATTGAGATTTTTGTTGTATATTTGCTGCTCAATCCTTGTATAAACTGTTCATTCAAACAGGTGATATCTATACAATATATCTCAATTCTAGTTTTAGAATTAAGGGCAGACGTACCCCGAAGCGAGGACGACGGGGGAACTGCCTCACCAAATTACTTGTCTTCTTTATTTTCAGCATTTTCGTTACTGCTCAAATAAGTAATTTTTGTGTAAGCTCTATTGTCAAAACTGTGATATAAATTGAGTAAGAGATTAAAATGTTGTTTTTAACACTAACGTACAACAAAACGTTGTACTAGGCTGATTGAAATCACTTACTCAACATAAACATCACTTGGAGTGTCTTTGCACACCAAGTGTTTGACATATTGCTTGAACCAAAATTACCTTACTTGTGTATCTAGTTTTGGCTTAATTTTGGATCATTGGAACTAGGTAACCTTACAACTGAAGTAAATAATTGATAAGCATAGTTTGTGTTGTGATTCTATTTTTCCGAATTGTCATAAATCCATAGGCTTACGTATATCCGGTTTTCCAATAACCGTTCGTTTTAGACTATAATTTTCCTCGTCCGCTTCCGCACTTAAAACATTTTTAATACCAATTTTAAATTGGTAGCGCCGACTCAAATTTTAATTGGGGATCTATTCAACCCCCCCTTCTAGATCTGTGCCATAGTCTAACATTGATCACTGGGTCTTCAGAGTCTTGAGTCTTCAGAACTTATTCACCAGAACCTTGTCTTCAGAGTCTTAAGCACTCATTCTTTAGAACACTTGGTATTTAGTAGCTTAAGTCTTCAGAGTCTTTAGAACTTCGTTCATCATAACTTTATCTTCAGAGTCTTCAGCACTTAATCTTTAGAAACTCAAGTCTTTAGAGTCTTCAGAACTTTTTCCAGCAGAACCTTTACTTCAGAGTCTTCAACACTTAGTCTTCAAAAGATAATAACTTCAGCAGCTAGACAACCTTCAGAAATAAGACATCAGAGTCACACTAAGAACCAAAATCCAAGAGATCATTGCAACAATAACATATTGTCTTCTTAGAATCTTTTTGAATGTGAGTAGATCGGAAGCATACTTTCGTTTATGGCGCAGAAGCGACATTGGTCAGATCAGAGTGACGTTGCACATGGTCTCTATCAGAGTCAGAGCTTTCTCTATTAGAGTTAAAACCTGTCTATTAACTCTTCAGAAAAAAATGTTACAGTACCAAAATTGTTCTCATACAAATACTACTTTGTTATTATCAAAACTTAGAGATATCTTGCAGAACCAAATCTTGTTCTAATAATATCCCCCTTTTTGATAATGACAAAATAGTGTATTTTAATGACACAATTTTGTACGAAGATAATCAATAGGAACTGATATAGATAAGTTTTAGAAATAACTTCCTTTTATCAAGCTCCCTGTGAATTTAAGACTTAAAAAAAATCTTATCAGGTTTGGGACACTAGAGCCTAATTATAAAGATCTTATTAGATCCATAATAACAGCGCTTGATTATAGTGATAATGATTGGTTAAATAAGAGCCTGATTGCCAAGATATCAATTTGTTCCTGAAAAAAATTCTAAGAAAATTATGTGCAATTAAAAAGTTAGAATATCAGAGATATGATTCAGAGACAAGGTATTTTTATCAAAATAATTTTACATTAATATACTCCCCCTTTTGTTATAATCAAAGAGGTAAATGATGGTTAGTTCAATCATTTGGAGTATTGGGTTTGATTCAAGAGAAATTAGGTGAATTAAAATCAAAACTTTCTCCCTTTTTGTTCACAATCATAAAAGAATGCAATAAGATGTAACATAAGTAATAAAAGATAAATTCTCATTGATTAAAAACAACGCCAGAGACGCAGGTACATAAGAAAGAAGCAGAGCAACCACTAACAAACAACTGACAGACAAACAAGAAAAATGATTAATCAAAGACATGAAGAGAAAGAACAAAAACTGAAAGACAAATAAGGACACTCGCCCACCAACCATCAAAAGTCTTCCACCTTATCAACCCTCTCACATATTTCTTCAACCATAGCGTTTACTGGTCTAATTATTCTGACTAAACCAATGATTTCATCTTTGAAGAACAACTCAGACATAATTCTACCGTAGGGAATGAAGGACTTATGCTGATTTCTGGAGATTTCAACACAGTACTTCAGATGATTGAAGATAGTTTGAGTTAGATTTACCCGGACATTGTACATCATGAAGTAGATAAAGAGTTTATCATCATGAGACAGCATTTCTGGCCACTCTTCGGGGTCTAAAGTTGGTTAGTAGAAGTTGAAACCACATTTTGCTGGTGGGAAGGAGCCCTTCAAAATTGTAAGGTTCATATCTATTGAGGGAACCATCATGAATGTTGATAAGTTCTTCAACAAAGGACTAGTTCAGATGAAAATCTTTGACAGTAACTCCAGGTTGAACACAATTGATAGCTTGAGCGATGGAGGTTGGTGTTATAAAGAATGGAACACCAAAAATAGAAGACCAGGTAGAGTTGTTGTCATCACCAACTCTTGTGTATGTCCAGAATTCCTTTACAGGGACAGGATAGATAGCTCCATGCAAGATTGCATAGTAGTTGGACCATCCTTGAATCTGCATGCTGGTGGATATGAGCAACCCTGAGTCTCTGAGTCTTGGTAGGTTTGGCCTTTTCTCAGGAATCACTTCCATAACTTCTTCATTACTAATGGTTATGGTTTGATGAAATCACGAATTTCTACAAATCGCTGTTGATTTCATATGGCTGGATGTTGAAGATGATGAGCTTGCATCATCTGATCGTCCAACCTGCCACTTGTTTTAATCTTGTGCTTTTGACTTCTAATGGCTGGGTGATGAGTTTGACTCAGATCCACCATAGATGCACACTCCTATACCATTAGATCAACCAAGTCATTTAATGACTGGGGATCTAATGTGCCACAGTTTTTCTGTTTTATTTTCTTTTTCAAAATTTGTTTCAAATTCATTTTATTTTTAGAAATTTAGAGAAAATTCATTTTACATCAGAAAAACACCAAAATATTTTCTAAAAATTCCTTTTATTTTCCCCTTTCTGATTCTTATTTTTGTGCATTTTTGTTTTTCTTTTTGCTATTTTTCTTGATTTTTATTTGTTTGGGTTAATTTCAATTGGTTTTAAATTACTTTTAGGCCTTTTAAAATTATGATAAAAATATCATTTGATCCTATGATGGTCTTTGACCTATGGTATTTTCTGCGATTTCTATTTCCGGTTTTGCTATTTTCCATAAATGTTTAGAGTATTTGCTTGATTTTAATTAGTTAAAAATTGTTTTTCGGCATTTTAAAATTGTGAGAAAAATAGTATATGATCCTATGATGGTCTCTGACCTATGGTGATTTTCTTGGATTCTTATTTGTGTTTTAACTAATTTCTATCCTTTTTATAGGTGTTATTTGAACTTTTTAATTAGTTTTAAGTTGCAAAATTATGTAAACTTTTTTCTAATCCATTTTGAGTGGTATTCTGATCTTCCTCAAGTCATTTGAGACTTATTTGCTTGCTTGATTTTCCTTTCCTTTTATGGATGATTTTGATGTATGATTCTTTCTTGAGGCTTGTTTTGAATTCAACTTGTGTGATCTCTTTTGTGTGTTCATGGATAGATGTTAACTTGTTGATCATGTTGATGTTGTGGCTTCATGTTAATTTCATGTCATAATCACATGCCTTTTCCTTTAGGGTCATCTTTTGCCAGCTCATTTTGGTTTGGCTTGTGTTTTATTTATGAATGAGACGCATGGCTTGATTCTTTGTGCTCTCTCTTTGATCATTGGCATAACTCGAGTATGATATGTTGTGATACTGCCCTACCATGTTTCTTGTATCGTTTAACTTCATTTCACTTTGCTTTGTGATTGATGATGCTTCTTGTAAGTTGTTTAGGTCATTTGGATGTGTGTTGGCATTTTGTTTTGCCATTGTGTTTTGGTTTTCAAATCTTTTGTTTTGGTTTGATAGTGTGATTGCTCTTTATATTCTTCACATGCTTGTTCTTTTTTATTGTATCTTCCTCCCTTTCCTACTTTCCTCTTAATCTTCTCTCTTTCTGTGAGACTTGTTTAAGTGCCATCTTTGTTTTCATTTGTGATTTATTTAAATGGTGTTTACTTGTGCTTGCTCACATGATCCCTTAGGATTCCTAGTCCCACTTAATTTCTGATTAAGGTGGGAGTAGGAGAGACATTAGGCTTTCAATCCTTTATATGATAACAAATAGGATAGTCCCTTCTTTACCTCAAATTTAGGTCCGCCTTTTGTATGATAACATTAGGTAGACTTTCCTTTCATCCTAACCTTAGGACCATTTTGTATGATAACATTAGGGTTTTCAGTTTCTCTTTAGTGTTTTCTTTTGTGTCTTCTCTTCTCATCTCAAACAACTCTAAGACATTTAATAAAGAATGATGAACATTATGCGCCATGAGCCTTAAGTGTATGGGAAATGATTAGTTGGGGGTTTCTACTCACTTATCTATAGTGTTTAGTGTATGCCCTTTGAGCGATATGCGGCGCACTCGCTCCAATATCATAGTCTTTAGTGCAACATAAATCTCCAAAAAATTCAATTCACTTCATTAAAACTCACAAACAAAATTCAAACCTTTTTATCCTTCGAGATTGTTTCAAAATCATTTCCAGAAAAGAGTACATTATTTGTCCGTTCTACCGCAAACAGTCATCGACCCTAACTTCTAGAATGGAAACTTGACGTCACTCATAAAAACACTTAACAAACCAGTGGTTTAGTTTCCAGAACTACATTTGCTCTGATTTCTCATACCAGATGAGGATACGTAGGCACAAGACGGTGATGTCTTGGCGAGAAACCTTCCCCTATCACCCACAGTTTTCTAAACTACGTTGACTCTGACTTTCGTATTGCGTGAGGGAATACATAGGCATAGGGCGACGATGTCCTATCAAGTCTCTTGTCTTCCCTTCCTCATTTAGCAGTAGCTTTTAGATAACTCACCCATTGATTAGACAACAAGCGTGGATCCCGTTGAGTACAACAGACGTGAGGGGTGCTTGTAGCTTCCTCTTGCGTAACCGACTCCCAAACCCAAGATTTGGTTGCGATGACCTTGTCTTCTCCTTTATTTTAGGTTTTCTTTGATCTCTTATGAAATTCTGGTATGCAGATCTCAGACGTCGCAAGAACATTGATCTTTGCTAAAACAGAACAAGGACAGAACATGACCATTTTAAATCCCTTTAAGAGTTACCAATGTCATGACCTCTGTTGTAACATCTGAAGACTGACAGAACTATTATCTAACCATTTAAAGTGTGCAGAATTAAAAATGCTGAAAGATAAATAACACAGTGAATTGTTAACCTAGTGCGGTACAACATCACCTACATCTGGGTACTACCAAGCCAGGAAGGAAATCCACTATTAGCATAATTAAATCAGAGCTAATCTCCACCATTTACAACCTCTCACTTAATCTCTATCCAATGCAATTTCTGCCTAGAACCCACTAGACAAGAGACACCTCTCACTCCCCCTCAATCACAACAGTGATAAACAATTCAATATAAAAGAAGACTTTAGAAGACACTCTTCAAAGTCACAATACTTGATTTTGCTTAACAACTTCAATCAAGGACAATACACTCTTGCTTACAAGCTTTGAGTGAACAATTAACAATCTACACATGTCTACCACGATGCATCCAAAGATACAAAGGGTGACTTACAAGGTCACACAGAAAAGACTCTCAAAACCCTAAACCTTAATTTTACACTCAAGTTTTTCTTATTGTGAGTGCTTGATTTCCCTTGCTTCTGCTCCTCCTTAAATAGTACTGCAGACTGGGCTTGGGCGGATCATAACTTAGGTTTAACCAAGTTAAACCACTTTCTATAATTCAAGGCGCTTTTAAATAGGTCATAGGCATTTCATGTTATGCTCAGCACTGCCTAGAATCTCGCCTGAGATAACTAAGGAGCCATAATAGGTTTCCTGAAGTATAGCCTGAGCTTCCTCTTGCAATATAACAGTAAACCTAAACACATGCCCTGATGTCATACGCTTGATGTCATAACATCCAACATGACAACCAACACACTTTGTTCTTAGCTGACCAAACTCACCCTTGTTAGAACACAGATTGGTGGTTCTTATATCTCTATGTTTTGATGATAACTTTTATAGAATTTTGTAATGAGAAAACATACACTCTAAAATTTTTTCAAGTATTATTGTTTCAGGTATAATATTAAATACGCTTAAAGAAGCAAAATACATAAGTACAAAGAAACTATGCAAAGATTCTGAAGCACTGCCAAGAGGATCTGAAGCAGAAGCTACAGAATGATCTGAAGCGTTAATGAAAGAAGTATACAAAAGCTGAAAGCTCTGATCTTATCAAACTCTGAAGTTCTTTTCACTACAAACTCAGAGGCTTTGATAACCAGACTCTTATCATTAATATTCACGCTCAAAGCACATAACAGTTGCATACTCTGATGAAGACTCTAATCAAGACTGAGACTCTGATATATCAAAAATCTGATCAAGACTGAGACTCTGATACATTAAAGATCTGATCATCTATCAAGACTCTGAACTTATCATTCATCTTAAGCTCTGATCATCTTAAAGAATTCCATACCTTTTAAGCTTACTACAAGTTCTAAAGTGCAGATTGTGAAGACTTCATCTTGAAGGAAGCTTGTTGAAGAAGCTGTAAACTTGATTAGACGTGGTGCTACTTCCAAAGTAACCAACGACTAATTTGTCCAAAGAAGTGACGTGGTGCAAATCCCATGGCTTCTACAACCAGACCTTTCTGCAGAAAGCATATCTCTGCCCATACCTTTGGTGATGAAAAGTCATACAATCAAATATTATATTAAGCTACACATCATTCAAACCATTTGAAAAAGCTATAAAAGGAGAACTACTTCAACATTTTGAGGTTGCTAATTTACTACTTATCTTTTGCTCATTGCTAGATCACTCAGAAAGAAATACACGCTAGATTCATAAAAGAGAAAATCTCTCAAGATTTCACTCATTTAATCTTTCATAAAACCACATAGTTTTTGTTGTACTTAATCTTAAGTGTAAACATCACAGTTGTGATACAACTTATTAGAAGCATTCAAACACTTGTTAGTTTACATTAAATTGTAAGAAGTTCCTTAAGAAGACCAAGGTGTGGTCAGTAGTTCTTGAGAAGACTAAGACAGTTGTTCTTAGTGCTTTCTATTGTAATCAGTTGATCAATAGTGGATTTAGTCCTTGCAGAGAAAGGAAAATCATCTTTGATAAGGTGGACTGGAGTAGTTGTGTTCAATGAACCAGGATAAAAATCTTGAGTAATTCTGTTAGCCATATTTCTTAAAAACTCTTATTCAACCCCCCCCCCCCCTTCTAAGTGTTTTTCTCACCATCAACCCTGCAGTACACTCCTGCAGAATCTTCTTCATAACAGTAGAAATAGGTATATTATAGTTTCTTAAAAGTCTTAGAGATCCTTTTTATGAACACCAATTAAATCTTCACTTTCATGTTATGAATATCTTTGACCTACACACACTTGATGAGATATATTCAACAGGATCTCATCAAACCAAACCACTTATGTCAAGTGATATAAAATAGCAGCTCCTGCGATGTCATGACATTGGTAATGACATCCTGATTAAAACACATGACAGCAGTACTGTCATCAGCTCCTGCTGTACCAGACAACGATGTCATGACATTGGTAATGACATCCTGATTAAAATGCCTGACAGTAGTACTGTCATAACAATAGAAGTGGATGTTATGATATCTTGCTTAACATTAGTGCAGAATCATGTTTTACCAAAATTTAGCCAATCATAGAACCATGGACACTCATAGAATCATGGAACTAACAATCTCCCCATTTGGCAAATTTTGGCTAAAACAACCAAACAAACTTATCAGGGCAGCATCAGTAGTTTTCTAAAAAAAAACATCCAGCTTCACAAACTAACATGCTCCCCCTTGATAGTTGCATTCAGCAAGCAACTACAAAGTACTTCTCTTTCCTTGGCAGTAGCAGAAAATAAAAACACTTTACTCCCCCTTGGTTTAGTCAAAAATTGAAAAAAATTGGAGTAAATGTACATACATAAAAACTCAGATGCACACAAATAATAGAGCCAACCCAAAAATTGAGGCATAATCATCATACTTTAAAGCAAGACTCAGCTGACAACCTGCACATGATGTCCAAATCTCCAGACTTCCATCTCACAACCTCCAATGAGATACACAAGCTGCTTGAAAACTGCACCATCAAACATTGTAAGCTCAATCCTGATGTGTATAGATCCAGATACCACAGTGTCGCATCTGCGAAAATCGAAGGCCGGCAATGACAGAAGAGTCGCCACCATGTGTTATTTATCCCAAGAGAGGGAAAGGAAACGCTCAGAGAAAACCTAACGAAAAAAGGGGATAAGATCGGTCATCGCAACCAAATCTCGGGTTCGGGAGTCGGTTACGCAAGGGGAAGGTATTAGCACCCCTCACGTTCGTCGTACTCGACGGGATCCACGCTTGTTGTTTATCTAAAAGGGTGATTGAAACTATCTAACTACAGGCTTGAGGATAAAAGAAAAAGAAATGACTCGGCAAAGCAACGAAGCTTTGTGCCTACGTATCTCATCTGAAGTGAGAAGTCAGAGTCAACGTAGTTCGGCTAACTACGGGTGAAAGGGGGGAAGGTTTCTCTCCAAGACATCGCGTCTTGTGCCTACGTACTTTCAAATGGTATGAAAGATCAGAGCAAGCGTAGTTCGGGCTAACGGGAACACAAGTTTGTTCAACTGTCTTTTAGACGAGTAGGGTTAACAAGTAGCTCTAGCAGTTGGTGTATGCAGCTTGAGCATGGGAGACTTAGGTGTTACCGTTTGCGGTAGAACTAAAAGTTAACAACACTCTTGTTATGAAAATGATCTCTCAAAGGATTAAGGGCCCCAAAGGGAAAAAAGAATTTGAATGATTGTTTTTGTATTTTTTAAAGAAGAAGTGTTTCGGAATTGGTTTGCAATTCATATCGCACTAGAGACTATGACTTAGGAGTGATTGCATCGCATATCACCCAAAGGGTGCTATACTAAACAATCAAGCCATTGAAAGGAAACCCTTCAACAACCATTTCCCAAATAGCTTAAGGCTCGTAACGTACAATATTCATTAACCTTTATTAGGTGTTTTGGATTGTTTAGAAGATGAGAAAAGAGAGACACAAATTAAGGGATAGTGGACCCTAAAGTTGTCATGCATAATGCTCTTATAGTTGGGATGAAATGGGAATGAAACTATCCTAGTGTTATCATACATGGTTATGATCTTAATGTCTATCATAACCTCTCTTGAACAAGAGAGATTATAAGTCCTAGGGAAAAGAGACAACAGAGGAAACAAAAACATCATAAACAATATAAGAATGCAAACATGGAACGAGGGAGGAAATTGGTGTGGGGAAAAGACCACCACAAGCTCATCTTAACCTCAAACGACAATATGAAATGTGAAAGGAAAGAAAAGATAAGGAAATGCACTACTGAAAACAAACAAGTGCACTAAAATGGGATGAAATGGCCTAAACCAAACAACATCAACCATAAGGCACAAAACAAAACAGAAATGAAAGGTAAACAAAACCTAAGACAAATTGATGATGGGAGATCATGTGAGGACAGCAAGGAACTCACAATAGACACTCAACCATGAGCATCACAAGCAAAAATACAAAGAAGCACAAAGAAATCAACAGGAAAAGTCCTCAAGGATTCCATTATTCTAGGTATGCTTCAAGTATCTCCAAAGGAGAGACCAAGCCACCTTAAATGATATTCGTAGGTCATTGGATAGCAAAGGACATAAACTAAAAACTCTCAAAAGCCAAAGCAAAACAAAGCACAAAGGAGTGCAATTCAATTCCCAAAGGGAAGCACACATGTTTCACAAAGAAACCTAATTGAAAGCTCAAATGTAAGCAACCAAAAGAACAAGCTAAACACAATATAATGAGCTAAAAATGAACAAGCATCATCCTTAACATGTTATCAACATGAATCAAAAGGCATTGGAGGCTCAAAGGATTCAAAAATGTCATATCCCAAGCAAACTAGGTCAACATGTTTGTATGTACCTTCCTTGGAATAGCTTGACTTGCAAGCTACTCTAAAAATAGGAAAATAATCCAAAAATTATCAAACAGAATGCAAGAAGACCATAAATGTATTGGCAATCAGAGGCCAAAAGAACTCAATCAAATTCACTTCACAACATCACCATAGAAATTGATTCACAAGGGTGCTCCATTGTGAAGGAGGATTGCATAGGGTCAAATGTAAGGCATCAAAAGTCAACTCAAAAGTCAACAAGTCAGGGGCAAAATGGTCCTAAAAAATTCATCTACTCATCATTGATATGAGGATCAAATCTTATTCATTGGATCAAAGGGACATGAGAGAAATAAATTCAAGAACAAAGCATGTCAAGATTTAAATTACATAAAACACTTCCAAAGTTAAATCCCATTTTTAATTGAAAAATAAATCATAAAATAAAATAAAAATTTCTAAAAATAAGAAGACATCTCAAAGATTCTAAAACATATTTTTTTGGCATTTTATGATCTTTTGAGGTATTTTAAAATAAATTAAATCTAAACAGAACTGAAAAATAAAACAAAAGGAAAATAAAATAAATAAATAAATGGGCTGGGGGTGCAAGAAGCAACCCAGAAGCGTTGCAAATTCAAAGGCCCAACTAGAGGGGGGTGCCAATAGCAACCCAACCCAATCAGCAAAACAAAAATGAAATAAAACGTATGGGCTCAGTATGGCACAGTCAACCAAGGCGTATGGTGGAACTCATCCTGGAACGTCTGATCTATTGGTATGCAGATCAAGTGGCTCACACATTGCCAAATCATTTAATGAAAATTTAAAATGGGTTACGTGTGACAAGTCAATGCAAGACTATGGTAGGTCTTAATCTGGGCCATGAAATAAAAAGGTAATCAAATCCAACGCGCCATGGCTAGCCACCTCATCACCTTCAACCTTTAAAAAAGGGAGGGAGAACCAGACGCCGGAACCACTGTTCCGGTCGTCTTCTCCGGCGAAGCTCCAACAGCCAAAACCCATAAATACCAAATCTCAACCAAAATCAACAAAATAAAAGCCTAAAGTGATCTCCAGGTTACGTGGATCATGAATCCACTAACCATTTTCATTGATCAGGCCTTAAAAGCATAAAACAAACGAAAATGAAAAATGAGCAAAAATAAAAAAAGTTCATAAACAGTTACAAAACCAACCCAGAAATGATCTATGATGTTCAAAGATATAAAAATGGCATGGTATCAATGCTTGAATAGAGAGAAAACGTGAAAGAAAGAAAACCTAAAAATGAAGCTTCCTCAGAGCTCACTGAGTGGCCAAAGCTTGTAATAAACTGTTCAGAAACGTTCTACAACACTCAAGGAATGTTTTTGGATGTTAAAAAGTGACTGAAACTTAGTGAAATGCCAAACATTATTTTCACTCTTACACTCCCTTTTTCAAAACTGTTCTTGCTCTCTCTCTCTCTCTCTCTCACCAAACTCACTTCTTAAGGCATGGAAATGATCCTGGGAATATATATGTTGGGTTCAGATTAAAAGCAAGCCCAATTTTGTTCCCTTTGGCCCAATTTGAGCTTTCACTTTTTCACTCCAAAGTCAAATGAATAGTGCACGAAAATGTATTTGCCAAGCTGTAAAAATGGCATAGCTGACTTGCATCCGAAGCTGGTGGATCAAAGGGCTGAAAATGATCCATTGTTTTCATCTTATGGTATGCTTTTGATGTGTAACTTAGTCTTGAAGAAACCATGGAAATGGCCACCAAAATGCACTCAAATTCCAAGTCCAATTATGGCATTGTGTTCCAAATGTGCTTTGCATTCAATATGCATAAGGTTGGTTCAAAGTGTTTTCAAATGAATTAATTTTGATTTTCCCCCTTTTAAGCCTTTTTCATGGAAATTGCATTGGGGATTCTTCAATCCAAAACCAATCTTTGACAACTTGATGTTTGACAATGCAAATGACCCCATTTGGAGCAAGTTTCATGTTGGAAAGATTTTCATTTGGAGTGTGCAAAGTGGTGAAATGGACCTATAATGAAAATGACCTGTAATCTTGCTTTCCCAAAATACCCCTGCCTTGCAAGCCTCATAACTTGAGTTCTACAAATCAGATGAAAGACTTCTAGTACTTTTTGGAAAGCTAAGACCATGCACCACCACTTTAATGTTGGCCAAAAGTTGAGGAGAAACATCCTTCTAAGTCAAAAATGTCTTGGACGTTGGTTGACTTTTGTTGACCAAAATCACATCCCTCTGATGACCTGTAACTTGTCTGGATCATAACTTGAGTTCTATAAATCCAATCAAGGACTTCTAGTACTAAAATTAAAGCTAAGAACATGCCCTGCAACTTTCGTGTTGGCCAAAAGTTGAGATGAGGCTTGTATCTTGAGATAGGTGGTCTTGAAGTTAGGCACTGAACAAGGGATTTCCCCCTGAGAACCCTAATTCAGTCACTCCTTATACTCTTGATTCTTGATGAATTGATCTTGAAATGATATCCCATGCATCTTAAGACAACATTCCTTGACCACAAAGACTTGGAATTGAGTCTTAATCTCCTTCAATTTCACAGTTGACTCAGGGTTGACCAGATGAAAACCATAATTGTACCAACTTCAACTGTAACTTTCCACACTTGTCATAAACACTTGAATGAACTTCACAACGACTCTCAAGGCCTCCAATGAGCTTAAATGAAAATCTTCCCTCATGACCATGGGCTTGGGATCCTCAGGTGACCTTCAAATGGCCTCCTAGACAGGAGGTGAACCACATACACTTATCTGCTTATCCAAAGGGCTTTGCCTTGTCTCTGATGATGATACCTTTCTTGTTGACTTGAATACAACCTCTTGATTAGGTTTAGAACCTTTGGAACATCTCTCTTGTTGCTCACACATATCTTGATCCCCTGAAAAAATGCAAAATGCTATGCAATGCAATATGCTAGAACAAATTAAACATAAACCAAGTGAAGAAAAGGTTGGGAAAATTTTGGGGTACAACAGCTGCCCCTATTCAAACGACTTAGACCTGAATGAGTGGAAAGCGAACGAATTTCACACCATCAAGGTAAGAGACGGTTGAATACCAAAGAACCCGGAAATTTGCCGACCGCAGAAAGAAACCTCCAACATCAGTGTCAGGGGCCTGTATCAAGTAGAATATCTGACTTCGCCATCAGTCACAATCCCAGTAAACATCTAACCTCGCCGTCATTCATCAAATTAATTTGACTTCTCCGTCATTCCTCCATATTAAATCTGTAAAACACTTGACTTTGCCGTCCTTTTATGCATAAAATTGATAAAACCCCTGACCTCGCCGTCAATCCTCAAAATTGTCCTACTTCGCCGTCAACTTCTAAAATAACCTGACTTCGCCGTCAACTTCTAAAATAACCTGACTTTGCCATCCTTTCTCAAAATAATCTGACTTCGCCGTCAATCCTCAAAATAATCTGACTTCGCAGTCCATTCTTAAAATAGTCTTGACTTCGCCGTCATTTCTCAACATAATCTGACTTCGCCGTCAACTTCTCAACATAACTTGAATTCGCCGTCAACTTCTAAAATAACCTGACTTCGCCGTCAACTCTTGAAACAACTTGACTTCGCCGTCATTCAAAACAATTGTCTGACTTCGCCGTCCTTATTTCTTAACATAATCTGACTTCACCGTCATTTCTCAACATAACTTGACTTCACCGTCAACTTCTAAAATAACCTGACTTCGCCGTCAACTCTTCAACAATCTGACTTCTCCGTCAAAACAAACGTCCAACATCGCCGCTGAAAAACTGAATTACTTGACATCGCCGCCAAAACAAACATCCAACATTGTCGCTGAAAAACTGAATCACTTGACATTGCCGCCAAAAACAAACATCCAACATCGCCGCTGAAAAACTGAATTACTTGACATCGCCGCCAAACCTCCGCTAAGTGAAAGCGAGCATCAAGATTCAAACAAAATTAAGATCATCCAATGATGATAATTACAAAAGGACTCCGCTGGGGAAACAGCATGAACCGGAGTCTAGCTAACACACGGGCAAAGATACTAATCATATGCGATATTCACCTGAAACAAAGAGATAATAACCTGGCTTATGTTTCAAATGCACATGTTTGAATATGGCGTAATGCTCCATATGAAATGGAAATGCTACGCATTTGGGAGGATGTTATGCACGATGCAAATGCAAAGGAACCACATTAACAAAATAAATGCTGAAGAGAGGAAAACAACTCCGTTGGGGGAAAACTAGGCACGTCCAATTCCTACAAACTCATGCTGGGGAATAATAAGCCTTGGATGGCCTCCGAAATAACTTCCGGGTAAAGCTGCTCTGCTAAGCACAAATCAACTCCGCTGGGGATTAAAATCAAACTCTGCTGAGGATGGAGAATAAACAATCTCGGGGGAGAAAACCAACCCACTGACTTGGCTAGGGATTAGATAGGGAGGGAATCAATATCAACCTCTGTTTGGGGGAAAATGAGCATAATACTCAACAACATCGACCTCTGCTTAGGGAAATGAAACAGCGTCCCGGACTCTGAGGGGACAAGAGCTAATTGTTCAGGTTCTGTGGGGTTGCACCCCAAATTTTAACCCCTTAGGTCCTCATTATCATGTTAGGAGCATGCTCATGAATTATCTAACCTTAACCCAGTGCAAGTTTGTCTTTGTCAAGTTACAAATGAATCAGGGTTGTATACAGTCAAAATCGAAACTCCAAAAAGGTGATCAATCATTATTTTGGGATAATTCAATCATGAAAAAAGATCAAGGGTATCAAATGATGTCAATTGAGAATCCAATTTGAATTTGTCACTCCAGAATCAAGAACAGTGCAGTCCAGGGGCCCCGATTAAGGTTTTTGACTGGTAAAAGTCAACTGTAGTTTGACTTTGGTGTTGGAAGGTGTTTTAATGGTGGGATCATGGTCCATTAAGTTCATATAGATTAATAAAGTTCATTCAAGAAGTGTCAAAGTCTCAGGAGGTCCAGAGTGTCAACAGGCGACTCGGTAGTCACCGATCGATCGTACGGTTGACCGAAAAGTCAACTCTTCAAATTTAAGGAATTGGGCTTCAAGTTGTGAATAAAAAATGTTCCTTATGTCATATTGCACTTGCCTATCAATTTTCATGACCATTGGATCAAGGATGAAGGAGTAATCGAAAAATCGGGAAACTAGGGTTTTGAAAGGGGCTAAACCCTAACTCCTTAACCACACATCCAAATGAGTTGGTTCAAAGCTCATTGGAAAGCTCCTGACAAATCCTAAAAAAGTCCCTAAGTGGTCCATGATCATAAAATGCATAGATTTGGAGCTATGATCAAATTCATTTCAAGAAGGGAAAATGACTTAGAGAAATTTCACTTTTAAGCTTGTTTTTTAGCAACTTTGAGAGGATTTTTGGCCAAGTTTCTTTGAGAATTTGAAACTCATGAAAACATGAATGTTTTAGAGCTATTTGAGGGCTTTCTAAAAAGTACAAGAACATCTCAATATCATTTGTGAGTTGAAAGTTATGGATTTGGCAAGTTGGTGTTTTCACATTTGAGTCCCACATTGACAAAGTTTCAAAAATCCATTCTTTCATCAATTGGACCAATCTCAGCTTTTGAATCATGTTTTATCTGATGTGTAGAGACTTTGTAGCATGGAAGTACAAAGGAAATGCAGAGGAAATGGAATTGGCCAAGTTTGCAAGTGGACTTGCAAGTTGCCTTGCAACTTGCATTAAAATATCATAAAACAAGCAAGAGGTGGAAAGTAAATTCTGAACCAGCCATGAGCCTACACACTCTAGCCTGAATTTAGCCACTCTAAACTCATCATGATACTTGACTTCAAGCTTACCTCGAAGCCAAGAAAGCCCTTTTTGGAGATTTGATTCAAAAAAGCAACTTTTCCCTCCTAGGAAGGAAATCTTCAAATCTGTCCATACCCATGCTTTGCCTATAAGTAGAGGCACTCCCCACCTCATTCAACACACAAGAACTCCTCTAAAAACCATAGAAGTTGCAAGCTCTCACTCTATCACTCTTTGCTCCAAATTCACAAAAATCTCAAAATCCACCAAAACCATAAAAAAAACTATCTTGACAGTCTAGCTGCCATACTCAGTTCCCTACACTCAAACTAACCAAAAACAATCTACACAATCCATAAATATTGTGTAGAAGGTGTTCCAACCATTGAACCACTCAAAAACCTCATTCTCCAAAAAGCCAACTTCCATAACAAGTAACTTTGACCACAATGCATAAAATATGCCAAATCATGTTCTAGGAATTTGCTTGATGTTCTAATCACTCAAACACTTCATATATATATATATATATATATATATATATATATATATATATATATATATATATATATATATATATATATATATATATATATATATATATATATATATATATATATATATATATATATATATATATATATATATATATATATATATATATATATATATATATATATATATATATATATATATATATATATATATATATATATATATATATATATATATATATATATATATATATATATATATATATATATATATATATATATATATATATATATATATATATATATATATATCATATCTCAACTGTCCAAAGCATTGAGGATCATTGGTACAACCTATTTCTCAAACTGTCACAAAGTTTGCATTCTTGCTTCAAGAGGAAGAAATCTCCAAAGCTAGGGGCCATTTGAAGTTCCTCTGGATTTCTTGGTGTTTCAATCTGCTCAACATAGTCTACAAGAGGTATGTAGACAATCAACTCCCTTCTTTATGTCATAAATCTTATATTTGGCATTTTGAGTATTGTTGTATTAAAAAGGTGTCATTTTCATGTCATATGTCAAAATTCTATTTTAGAGGCAATATGTTTGATGGGTGAGTTGGATCATGCTCAATTCCTTATTTATGATGTGTATATGTGATTGGTATGACCTGTTTCAATTGTTTTTTTTACTTTTCACACCCAAATGCCTCATTTGCATCTTAATGGCCACCAACATGTCAAAATTGTTTCCATTTGAAGTATGCTTGTTTTTTGAGTTTGGTTACACTTAACTTCATATCTATGATGTGTATGCATGACTAACATGATTTTGTTCTCACCTGCTTTGCTTTCCACTTCTAAAAATGCATCATTTTCATTCAACAAGCCATCAACACAACAATTTGGTTTTTAAAGGAAGTTTGCTTGGATTTTGAATACAAAGCTAAATGTTATCATGTATATTATGTGTGCGCATCATTGTCTTGATTTAAGCTTCATCATTTTTGGAAAATCACACCTGCTGCCACAAAATAGTTTTTTTTTTTGCATAACATCAACATGTCAATTTTTGTTTGGGTTGAAATGTGCTTGAACTTTAAGAGCGATCTCTATCATTTCCAGGAATATGATGTGTATGTGTGATCTAATTGGACTGATTTTGCTTTCAACCTGAATTGTACTCTTTGATGCTTCACACTTGTCAAAATTTACACTTTGAGCATCACTTTTCATTACAGACCATTTTGAACTATCCTTGGTGTTTGAAATCATCCATCAACATGCATATAAGTTGCAGGCATAACTTGTTTGATCAGAATATGTTTAGAACCTGGTGTTCAACTTTTCATGCATTGCCTCAAAATACCATTTGGCAGCCTGTGTATCATTTTTTATGCCAAGATGTTTTGAATCATTTTTCTTGCTTGAAATCACTTTTCTACATGTATGCAAGATGTATATGTGATCTATTTGGTGTAAAGGTGCCTAGAATTAATTTTTAACATCCTACTATTTTGCAAAAACACCAAAATGCAATTTGAAAGTCATTTTTTATGCCAAGCTGTTTTGAATCATTTTTCTTGCTTGAACTCACTTGTCTACATATATGTGAGATGTGTATGTGATTCATATGATCAAAATGTGCTTGAACCTGATTTTGAAGTTCCTACTGCTCTCATACATACCAAAAGCAGCTTGAATACCAGTTTTCACAAACAGTCATTTTGAGATCAATTCTTTTGTGTAAATTCACTCACCAACATGTATGAAATATGTGTATATGTTTTATTTGGTCTGAGGTTGCCTTCAACATGAAATGAACATCTTTGTGCATCATACTTGTCAAATTTGCAACTGGAAAGCCATTTTCTATCACAGACCACTTTGAACTATTTTTGGTGCCTAAACTCATTCAATAGCATATATGTAACTTGCATGTATGATTCATTTGATTGGTATGTGCCTAGAATCAGAACTGAACATCATGATGCATTACATATGTCAAAGTTACCACTTGATGACCACTTTTCAATACAGACTATTTTGGACCTAATCTTTTTCCTAAATTCACTCAATGACATGTATATAGTGTGTGTATATGACTTGTTTGATCTGAAAATGTTTGGAATTGAAATTGGACATCATCATGCATTTTCACAAGCACAAATTGCAAATTGACAGTCAGTTTTCATTACAGTGTGATTTGAACTCCATTTTGTGTTTGAGATCATTCATTGGCATGTTTATAGTGTGTGTGTGTGTGTGTGTGTGTGTGTGTGTGTGTGATTGGTTTGAATTGAAAGTGATTAGAACAGACCATGAGTTTCAAAATGCATTCCAAATATCTCCAAAGCATGTACTATCGTTTTTTCAAATGGGGAGGGTATTTCAAAAAACCAATGCCACCATCACGTTCCTTGTGAAATTCTACACAATTTAGACTAAAAGTTTGTAAAAATCCATTAAGAACTGATTGAGTTACATCCAAAATGCAAATCCAAGTTTTGTGTGTTTTTCTTGCCCAGCCTGCCATGAAATCTTACCCTATATGTTTAATGGGGTGGCTTCATCAATGTATGTATAGCCACCCCAGTGGTAAGCACACTTGCCAAAACGCGCCTTGTACCAACTGAACCTGGGTTCGACCCCTGAGGAGGGCAACCCTTTTGTCATTTTTACCATTTTTCATCCAAACTTCCAAAAATCATATCTCACTCATTTTTTATCATTTTGTACCCATTCTTTTTTAATTGTGTTTATTTTTATGTCTACTTTCGTGTCATATTTTAAAATTCCATGATTGCCTAATTTTTCATCCTTTTTAACCACTTGCAAGTTAAGTATGTTTTGTGATCGTTTTCACGTATGCAGATGAATTCTTTCTTGTTATACTTGTGATTGTTTGTGATATTTGTTTACATTCATATCCTTAAATGTTATTCAACGTGCTAGGATTTTATTTTTGGTTATTACCATGTTCATTTTGCTTCCTCTGAGGAATTTACTTGAGCTTGATCTGTCGTCACATTTCCTGCTTAATCAGTTGCTTTGATTGTCATCAATGCCTATTTTGTGTTTACTTTTAACAAGTTCATTTAATGGTTGTCACCATGATTTTATCTTCATCATGCCTAGTACTTTATTAATTGTTTTCCTTTCCCCAAGTGATGAAACTTGTTAGTTCTCATCCAAGTTGCCTCCCCTATCTCTTTCCAAAGGAAAAATCTTTCCATTGACCCTCATGTCATGGATAGCTCATTCACCTTTCTCTCGACTTTGTTAAGTCACTTTAACCTTAACTTAGAAGCCATTAGACTTTGCTTTAAGTCTAAAAAACCCACCTGTACTAGGAGTGTTCTTCAACTAGAACCCTAGGATAGAGTTTGTCAACTTTATGTAAGAATCATTGTTATGATTTCTTACTTCCCCTCTTGAGTGTTCAATTTAGATTAGGGAGTTTTGTCAAACTCCACACAAACGTTGTCATGTTTGTTCCCCCTTGAAACTTGATCATAATCAAGTGTTCTTTATCCCTTGTGAGGTGAACTACGATTGCTCTGATTCTATCCTAGTTAGGATACGTAGGCAGAAGATGCGATGTCTTTATGAGCAAACTTAGAAAACCATCATTAGGTCTTTACTTATGCTTTATCCCAACTCAAACCTGAGCATATTTCACAAACTTAGCAAGCAATCAAACAAAAGGTTCCTGTAGAGTACTACAGATGCTTAGGGTGCTAACACCTTCCCTAGGTATAACAACCCCCGATCCCCGAATCTCTTAGCGTTGTTTTTACATTGCGAAAAGGGCTTTTCTTGCTTTAGACCTTTCCTTTGGATAAATTAAAGTTCGGTTGTAAAAGAATTAAGGTTCAAGTTAATATAATAGCTTGATATCCGATTTTCACCGCAACAGAAATGGCGACTTCACTGGGGAAAGTTTAAAACTTGAGGGTTTAGCCAATTTTGTTTGTTTATGTGCTATATTTGTGAATAGTTTTCTTTACATGTATATTTGTGTATATTTGTTTGTTGGATCTTGGGATCTTCTGAGTGGTGAGATGGTCCTATACCCGGACTTGAGCGTAATTATGATAGGATGGTGGTATATTCAAGAAGGCTTATAGGGAGTTGATTCCCGACCAAGCTAACTTGAGAAACCACCGCTCAGTGTAGGCCCTTTTTGAGAGTTTAGTATTTTTGATCGAGTATTCGTGAAAACAATGCTACTTTCAACGAAGGAGCCCATGACACTGTGAACTTTTAGATTACATTTTACCCCACTTTGACCTTACTAGGATGTAGTGCGATGGTTATAAGGAAGTATTTCCGAAATAGTTGATACGCGATACTACACTCAGACGAGACTCTCTTGAGAATATTATCGATTACCAAGTAATTTGGGAAGTTGACGATATCCGAAATATGGGTTAATGACTCTGGGAACCATTTTAGAACCTTGTTCTACAGGTTTGAAACCCCTAGTACATACCTTTTGGGGATGGGTAGACCTTGGATCCACGCTTGACCTTAAAACCTAGACTTGTGCTTGTGCATATATGTGATCTTTTTGCATTTACTTATGTTTGTGCATCCTTGCATTCATAACATCATCTCATAAAGTTTCATGGAACTCAGATTCTTTTTGTTTGTAAACATCAGGGATCACTATGAATAATGAAAGAAAGAAAACATTAAAGTACAGTTACAAAGGTTTTAAACTAGATGACCTAAGAAGGTTGGGTACCTTGGTGACAGATCCAGAGGGTTTCCAGAGTAGGTATGGGAAGTTGTTGTTATTATTGAAGATAAAAGTGGATAATGGACTTCTTTCTACGCTTCTTCAGTTTTATGATCCGCTCTATCACTGTTTCACTTTCCCTGATTATCAGTTAGTGCCTACACTAGAAGAATATTCTCAGTTGATTGGTTTGCCTACTCTTGAAGACTCTCCTTTTCCAATCATGGAGAAGGACCCTAAAGAACAAGATATTGCCAAAGCCACACGTTTGGGATTAGTGGATGTTCAAAAGAACATGATCACAAAAGGAGGAGTTTTTGGGTTGAGTGCAGTATTCTTGGTTGAAAAAGCTCAGTACTACGCTGATCATTTGAGTATGGATACATTCGAGGCTATTCTTGCCTTACTCATTTATGGTATCTTTTTGTTTCCCAGCTTTGAAAACTTTGTAGACCTCAACGCCATTAAGATTTTCTTGAAGAAAAACCTTGTACCTACTCTGCTAGCAGAAGCGTATCAATCTGTTCATCTTAGGAATTTTCACAAAGGAGGGATGATTACTTGTTGTGTTCCTTTATTGTACAAATGGTTCACGTCACACTTGCCTAAAGCCCATGCCTTTTGGGATCCGAAGAAGGGGTGGTGGTCACAGAAGATTATGGCTCTCACGCACTCTGATATTGATTGGTATAGTCGCGAATATGATGGGATGATGATCATTGACAGCTGTGGGAATTTTGGTAATGTACCTCTTCTTGGTACCAATGGAGGAATCAGTTACAGCCCCGTCCTCGCCCGTCGACAGTTGGGATACCCTTTAAGAGATAGGCCCAACAGTGTTCATGTGGAAAACATTTTCTTTAAAGAAGAAGGTAATAATCAAGAGCAGAAAGAGAAAATTCTAAAAGCCTGGGGTTATTTGCACAAGAAAGGAAAGAAGGACTTGGGAAAGCCTAATTGTGTCTCCTTGGAACCTTATCTCCAATGGGTTCGAAAGAGAGCCGTTGAGTTGAAGATGCCCTATTCTCGACAAGAACATATGGCTTTAAAAGAGGAGCCTACCCTGATCTTCATGTCTGAGGAAGAGAAGTTAAGGATTGCTTTGAGAAAGTCACGACAAACCGAAGACGCTTGGAAGCACAAATACCAAGTGGTTATTGAAGAGAACGCAGAGCTCCAGAAGCAATTAGAGTTGAAAAATGAAGAGGTGCTCTCCAGCAAGAAGAGAAAAGCGCAAGAAGATTTATTTTCTTCTAGCCCCCAGTCAACTCCATGGAAGTTAATCGTGGACAAGCTCATTCTTGAGAAGACGCAGATGGAGAAAGAGATTGAGAAGCTCAACTTGAAGCTATTAGGAGAACCTTCTTAGGGCTTTTTGTTAGATTTTATTTAGCTTTCTGTTTAAGACTTTTGTTAGATGTACTAGAATTTTGTAATCCAATGAATTTAAATCAACAATGTTTTGATGTTTACCGAATCTGAGTTCCATGACACTTTGCGCATTTGCATTTATTAATCATTCAAGGAACTAAAGATTGTTTTGCAGATATTATAGGATGGATTCTGGAAAGAAAGCAGAGATTGTGTTCCGAAGCCCAAAATTGGAGAACTTGAAGAAACTGGGAAGTTTAGTAGAAGACCCCGAGGCATTCAGAGGGAAGTATGGGAATATGCTGTCTTTGCTAGAAGTTCAAGTATATGAAGAGATGTTGTCCGCACTCGTGCAGTTCTATGATTCAACCTATCATTGTTTCACATTTCTAGATTATCAGTTGCTGCCAACCTTGGAAGAATATTCCACCCTGATGGGAGTAGGCGTCACTCCTAGACCATTTTCTGGAAAAGAAGGGACTCCTAATGAAAGAGCAGTTGCAGAGGTCCCGTATTTGGAGGTGGACGAAGTACGATCTCATATGATTGCTAAGGGAGGGTTGTATGGATTTCAAACTATGTTCCTGTATGAAAAAGCTCAAAGATATGCCATGTCGAAGAATTCTGAAGCCTTTGAGGCCATCTTGGTTTTACTAATCTACGGATTGTTCCTGTTCCGACTGCTAATGATTTTGTAGATGCAAATGCAATCAACCTTTTCTTAATCAAGAATCTTGTACCTACCTTGTTGGCTGATGTGTACTTTTCCATCAACCATAGGAACCGTTATGGAGTTGGTCAGATTGAGTGTTCCACCGTTCTCTTGCACAAGTGGTTTATTTCGCACTTGCCAAGAATTCCAGTCCTCTGGGATAAGCAGAATGGGCTCTCATGGATAGAAAAGCTGTTGTTACTCAAACATTCAGATATTAAGTGGTATGACCCTATGTATGGGGGGATTGCCATGATTCCAAGCTGTGGGGATTTCCCGAATGTACCACTTATCAGCGTTAATGGTTGCATCAGCTATAATCCTATTTTAGCTTGTCGACAGTTGGGGCACTCGATAGAGAATGAACCGGACCCAAACATTTTGAGAAGCTTCTACATTGAAGAGGGGAAGAATCCCGCTTATAGGGCTCGAATTGTGTATGCTTGGCGTCATGTCCACACGAGGGGAGTAACTGCCCTAGGTTACCACCACACTATTGTTTCAGAAACTTACTTATCATGGGTGAAAGAAGTAGCGTTGAAGATGTTCTATACTCACTTTGAGCCTGACTCACCCAGACCTACTCTCGTAGAAGAATTGAAAGCTGTTTTGGCAAAAGCTAAAAAAGAAGGAAAGACTTAGAGGGATAAGTATTTCAAGGTTATGCAAGAGAAAGAAGAACTTCAAGAATTGATCCGTCAAGGTGGAAAGAAAAGCCAGCCAGAAGACGAAGGGCCATCCAACCAGAAGATCTAAGATCCTTTTGTTTTCCGTTTTATTTCATCATGTATCTGTATTGAAGACTTGTATTTCAGTTTCAGAATCGTTGTTGTAAAACTCTCAGTTATTAATCTATGAAGACTTTGAATTTGTTTTATTTCCCCATTGTTATAATGTTTGCAAATATTTCTTTGAATTCCTTGAATGATTAAATTTCGCATTTTGCATTTTTTGCATTCATAAGCATTACATGTGCATATTCTTGTGTTGTGTCTCATCTCGCTGTCTTGTCTCCAGAGAGAATCACACTGAATCCTCAACACCGATACAATACCCGAGCCCAAGCTCGCCTAAGGATGGAAGGACAAAATTTGGATGTGGACATGATTGATAATGAACTCGTAGAGCTACGAGGAGGCATGGGGCAGATCATGGAAGCCCTACAAGTCATACGTGCAAAACTGGACACTCAAGCCACTGTTGTTTCTGAAATCACTGGTATAGCTGTGGATCCAATCCCGACGGCAGTCACTGTTGAAAATGTTCCAACATACGGGTTACCACCTGGCTTTGTACCTCCACCAGCAGTCAACCAACAAGCAGTTCCCCTAGGGGCAGAATTTCCTCAAGATGTTCCTACATATATGTTGCACCCTAAAATTTGCCCAACCTTATTCACTTGGTTTATATTTCAATGTCATTAGCATTTGCATATAGAGTCATGTACATAGACTAACCATCTGCATAGCATAAGCATAGCAAGTCATTCAGCAGGGGACCAATCATTATTTTCATCTCTAGAGGCCTATCAAGAGGTTGTTATCCCAAGTCAATCTCATTCAAGCCATCAGGAAAGAATTTGAAAGCAAAGAGTTCAGTAGATCAAGCCTTGAGTCCATCTCCTAGCTGAGGGTATATGAGGGTCAACAAGAGGGTTGTGAGCTGTGAGTTGAAGGCATGGAGAGTATCTAGACATTATGAGAGACTTAGAAAGTCATTTGGAGAAGGAGACAAGTCATTGATGAGAGCACAAGAGCTATAGTTGAAGACAGTCAACTAGGGTTTCATCTGGGTCAACCCTAGGTCAACCCTAGGTCAATTGACTGATTTAAGGGGCATTCAAGTCTAGTGGAGAGATGTGGGGTTCATCATTTGACATATAGAGAAGGATATGGAGATATGCCAAGGAGAATTCAAGAGAAATCAAGGAGAAGAGGAGTTTCTAAATTAGGGTTTCTGTGTAAGATCCCCTAGTTTAGGTCAAATTTCCAAGCAAGATAAGTCAAAATGCTAGCTTCAAATGGCTTCTTGGCCAACATGAAACTTGTAGAGGATCGCAATACCTTTAATTTGAGTGGTGGAAGACATAAAGGAGATTTATAGAACTCAAGTTATGGTCCTTGCAAGTTACAGGTCATCTGAGGTATCTGAATTTTTGTCTGTGAAAGTGACTTGACTTCCAAGCTAGTTTTACCCCTCAAGGAGATTTCAAATGAATTCTTGGTCAACATAAGAATTGTTCCTAATTGTCTTAGCTTTCTAGAATGGTATAGCATGCCTTCATATGATGTGTGGAACTCAACTTATGGTCTTGGCAAGCAAAGGGTATTTTGGGCATTTGTGAATTACAGGTCATTTTAACCTATGTCCAAAACTCATACAAGGAGGCCTCAAATGGAAAAACTTACAACATCAAACTTGCTCCAAATGGGATTTTAAGTCTAGAAAGAAGGTCACAAATTGTTGGAAAAGCTCATAACATGAAGTTGCATAATTGGTCAAAAGTTGAACTAAAAAGGCTTATAACTTGAATAAAGTCAAGAGAAAAAATGGTTTGGGAGATTTCTAAGTCCAAATGGAGACTTCCAATATATGATTTTGAATGGAAAAGACATTTCAAAGACAATGGTTCAAACACGTTTTTTGAGTTTAGAAGGAAAAAAGAAAGATATTCTTGGTTGCTTGCATTTTAAGAAACACTTCAAAAATGGATCAAAGTTGGAAGGCAAGGGAATGTGTAAGATGGATCTAGAATGTTCATATGAGGTCTATATATTCATGAAATGTAGATTGATCAAGGGTTGGCTTCATTTTCACCAAGAATTTCCCAAAAATTCTCATTCTTTTCTCATTACAATTTCACTTCAATCTCACAAAATCTTCATCAATTTTCATCCACATCAATTCAATCTCATTCAATCATCATCCTGGATCATAATTGAAGCAAAGGTTTGGTGGTTAGAATCCATTTTCGAGCACTTCCATCATCAACATCAAAATTGAAGTTTCAAGTGGTTAGCACAATTCAAGTCAAGAATCATCAAAGTATTGCATACAGAATCAATCACTGAGTTAATTGATCAGAATCCAAGCATCACAAGTCTCAGATCCACAAGTATCATCATCATCTTCAAGCTTTTGCACCAGGTACATTTCCTCTGCCACAGCTTGATTCAATTAGATTAGCATGATTTTCTTAGTTTAGATGTAATGTAGGTTGTTAGTAGAGCAGTTAGGGTGAATTTGGAGTGGTTTAGAGACAATTGTTAGCAGGTTGCAGAAACTGTTAGGGTTTGAAACTTGTAGTAGAATGCATTAGAATCTTAGCTTGATAGCGCAGGTTAATCACCATTATGCATAGAGCAGATTAGGATAGGTTTGATGGAGAATTGTGATGGTGAGTTGCAGAGTGCTTTCATGGAGTCAGAAGTTGTTGCTATCGGGTTTGTTGATGTGTTGAATTTCAAAGCAAACTAGCGCCATAGGATTGTAGAGGGAGAGATTTAGAACATTTTTCATGTTGAGATCGTGTTGATTCATGGCCTGTAGAGGGAGAACCGATTGGTGGAATGGAGCTCGTGCATGAGCTTCCATGGAGGCAAACCCTAATTCATGTGAACCAAGGAGGAAGATGTAATCTGGACCTTTCATTTCGTGTGAGACCTTTGACTTGGAGAATGATCCTAGGGCTAGCATTCAATTCAGAATTTGGAGGGAGTTTAGTTTGGTGCCAAACGCACCGTTTCATTAATTGAAACGGGCGGGCCTAAGATGATGTTGATATCCCCACCCCCAGTTACGAGCCCAATTCCAATTTGCGTGTGAATCTGTTTCTATTTTCACCCCCCAGCGCTCTTTTATTGTTTCACTAAGTCTGAGTGGTTCTGGGCCTAATTCAAATTCACTAACCGCACCCCCTGTCTGCCTGGCCCATCCAATTATAACTGGGCGTGCTTGCTGAATAGACCCCCCTCCCTTTATTTCATTATTTTTCTTTTATATTCTTTAATTGTTTTTATGCATTTTCATAAATTCATAATAAATTCATAGAAAATCATTTTCACTTCATTCTTTTTACATCATTTTCTTTAGGATGTGTAGAAAATTATAAGAAAATAAAATTGCATTTTTATTTTTATTTCATATTTTTTTCATATTTTCTAAATAAATGTCATTTTACATAGATTCATTTCATGCATGGTTTTGCCAATTTTTGTTCTATTACATGCTTTCATATTTTGTGTTCATTCTTTTTAGGGTGTTTAGATGAGATATTGAACTTGTAGATTCAATTTAGTTCCCATTTTTAGGAATTAATTTTAGGTGGTTAATGTAGGCTTGAACAACATGAACAAATTAGGGTTTTTAGGTGATGACTCAGGAAGTTTGATTTTTTCCCTTAGGACTCAGGATTTAATTAGATTAGTTATGGGACTATATGGGCTATGGGTAGTTATTAGATCCCTTAGAAAAAGTTAGGATTCCCCTACTGCTATTAATACTGTCTGTATATCTGATTGACTGGTGTGGTGTGCCCTCTGGGGATTATTGCTTGCTTGCTTGGGTATTGGGGTTGTCTGGGGACCTTGGGAGAGCTGAAGACTTGAGGAGATGAAGACCATTGGAGATTCAGATGTTGAAGTTCAACTTCCAGAGTTGAAGAGAAGATTCTTGCTAGCAGATGCTGAGGAGACTAGGGTTTAGGAGCTAGGCAGAGTTCTAGGATAGAGGGTTTGTTTCTCAAACATGGATTGCCTTGTCTGCATCCATTCTTCTCTGTGATTCAGAGTCTCTCTAAGACACTCACCCCCTTCCTTTGGAAGGCTTGGTGATTGGGTCTATGAGATAGAACTTTTGAGAGAAAACTTTCTGTTTAATGTTAACAGTTGATGAACCACCTTTGGTAGGTAATCAGCTGTCTAACATTCATTCACTTCACTCTTGTGACTAATCCCTCATCCTGGAGGTTTGAGCATGAAGAAAAGCCATAGAAGACTGATGATCAAAGCCCTTGCCTGAAGGCCATGGAGATGGAGATTGATGCTTGTTGAAGCCTGTAGCTGATTGGAGATTACTTGGAGCCAGATGTTGATTCAGAGCTGCTGTTGCTGTTTGTTTTATTGCTGTATTTCATTTCTGATGTATTGATTGGTTTTCTGGGTTGTATTGTTTGCTGTTTACCCTGTTGGGTTGAAAGTGAAGCCTGTTCACTTTCGCCTATTGTTTTCTAGGTTCGAGGTTGAGTGGGACTCCCTTGCCTCGCTTGTGCTGTTGCATCCATGCATTTTATTGCTTTCCTGTATATATCTGATATTGTTTCTGTTTCTGCCTATCCCGTAGGATCTCTGTTTCTCTCTGTGCAAGAGAGGAGCATGATAGACACTAGGTCTTAACCCATGCATGATAACATTAGGTTAGTTTGTTTCCCTTCGCAACCGTAGGTTAGAGTTCTGTCTCTTCTTCCTCAAAACAAACAGAAAAACACGTAAAGATTTCAAACACAATAAAAGACACTTCTTCCGTAAAAGAATGTGAACTCATCAAGACGTCATTTTTGTCCTCTCGGACTGCTAATCAAGAAAACCCTTTTTCAGAAGGAATAAAATCAATCAAGGACAAGCTTGTGTCGTCCGTAGCCCGAACTACGTTTGCTCTGATCTTTCATGCTGTATGAAAGTACGTAGGCATAGGATGCGATATCCTAGCGAGCAACCTTCCCCTCCTTTCCCGTAGGTAGGCGAACTACGTTGACTCTGATTTCTCGTTCCAGGCGGGAATACGTAGGCATAAAGTGCGATACTTTGCCGAGTCATTTTTATTTTCATTTTCTTTCCTTTTAACCCCTGACCCTTAGCGTAGATAGAATAACAATCCATACCCGAAAACAAGCGTGGATCCCGTCGAGTACGACGGACGTGAGGGGTGCTAATACCTTCCCCTTGCGTAACCGACTCCCGAATCCAGGTTTTGGTTGCGATGACCATACCTTTCCCGTGTTGTGCGAGGTTTACTCTGAGCGTTTCCTTTCCCTCCCGTGGGATAAATAACGCACGGTGGCGACTCTTCTGTTCAGCCGGCGCCGATTTTCGCAGTAGCGACAATATACTCCAGCTTCTGTTCAAGCCCAAGTACGCCCTGTTTTCCATAACCCTCCACAAGTGTATGAAGGTATGGATGGGTCTGAAGAAGAGAGTGGACGACATGAAAAGTTGAAAGAGAGTGTAGAGACCATAGGCAGAAAAGTCAGAGCAATGGAAGGGAATGACACCTTTGGTACTGATGCCAGAGATATGTGCTTAGTGTCTGGATTGGTAATTCCGCCGAAATTCAAAGTTCCCAATTTTGATCAGTATTCTGGTGCTACTTGTCCTCGAACACATCTGATTATGTATTACCGAAGAATGGCCGCACACGTAGAAGATGATAAGTTAATGATTCATTGTTTCAAAGATAGTTTGAAAGGAGCTCCTTCTAAATGGTATTTGGGTCTGGATCAGTCTTGTATTCACAATTTCCAAGACTTGGCTGATGCTTTCATAAAACATTACAAATACAACATGGATTTGGCCCCTGACAGAAGACAGTTACTGAGTATGTCGCAAAAGAGTTCAGAATCCTTCAAAGAATATGCACAACGGTGGAGGGAGACTGCCTCTCAAGTAGAACCTCCTTTGAGTGAAAAAGAGTTGACAAATTGGTTCGTCAATACGGTAAGACCAGAGTTTTATGAGAAGATGATCAGTAGTGTAACCGCAAGTTTCTCAGATATAGTGACAGTGGGGGTGAGAGTGGAGTTAGGAATGAAGAATGGAAAGGTGGCTAGTGGTTCCAACAGTTTCGGTAACAACAATGTCAAGAAGTTCAGCAGTAACTTTCATAAAAAGAAAAAAGGGGAGACAAATGCCATAACTGTGGGAAGAAAGAGTCGCACATGGAGACAACCTTACCAACAATATCAGCAACCTCATCAAGGATTTGTTCAGCAGCCTCAACCAAGTTATGTTCAGCAATCTCAGCAAGAACGACCAATGTATCCGTTGCAGTATGCCCAACAACCATATGTGGCGGCTGTAACCCTGGCTTTCAATCATCCTATTCCCAATTATCAGGCAGTGCCAGCACCCGTATATCAGCCAATTCAGCAAGCGTAAACGAGCGCCCAATGCTCCACCCTATCAGCAACATCATCATCCTAGAGCTCAGGCACCCAGACAGAACTACCAGAATCAGAGACCAACAACAAAACCTCCACTTCCTCAGATACCGATGACTTATACAGAGTTGTACCCCTTCTTGGTGCAGCAAGGATTGGTAACAACGCGACCGTTAAATCCAGACACTACATCTCCTCACTATAATCCAAATGCTCATTGTGCCTTTCACGAAGGCGCTGCCAGTCATGATTTAGAAGGTTGTCTTGCCTTAAAACATCTTGTCAGGGAGTTGATAGAAAATAAGATCTTGTCTTTTGATGATGTACCCCCTAATGTTAAAAGTAATCCATTATCGAATCATGGAGGGGTTAGTGCGGTAGAAGAAGTTTCAGATGAAAGGATAGTCTGGAGTGTGTCAGAGATAAAGACTCCGTTAAGGTTACTTCAAGAGAAGCTACTGAAAGCAGGATTGATAGAGGATACCCATAATGATTGTGAAGAATGTTCTAGTGATTCTAAAGAGTGTGATGCGGTACGAGGAGATATACAAAGATTGATTGATGATGGAGTATTGCAAGTGTGTAGCAAGGTGAGGAAAGAAGAAGTTTCGGTAATTTAGCCTGTTTTTAATTTACCAAAGAAAGGTGAGAAAGTTCCGGTGTTCAAAATGACCAACAAAAGTGTGAAGCTTGTTTTCAGCAAGTCGGCTATCGATCAACCTCGACCGGTTATTATTCAGAAACCAATACCATTTCCTTTTGAAAGCACAAAGGCCGTTCCATGGAAATATGACATGACTGTGATAGACCGAGGATCTGGGAGGGTTAGTCAGAAAGAGACAGTGAAAGACAACCAAGTGGACGTGACAAATATTGCAGGTACAAGTAAAATGACTCGTAGTGGCCGAATTTATCAGCCAAAAATAACAGTAGTCACTCCAAGGATTATTCTTAAGGATTACCAAGTACTGAGGGAGATGACGAGGAATTCTTAAGGATTATTCGGAAAAGTGATTACAGGGTTATTGATCAGCTTCACCAAAGCCCATCGAAGATATCGATCTTGCCACTCTTGATGAACTCTCCAGCTCATAGAAGGCTCTGTGTCGCTACTGCGAAAATAAGGTGCTGGCAAAACAGAAGAGTCGCCACCTTTAGTTATTTATCCCTCAGAACGGGAAAGGAAACGATCAGAAAAACATGACGAAAAAGGTATAAGACAAGGTCATCGCAACCATTGTCTGGGTTCGGGAGTCGGTTACGCAAGGGGAAGGTATTAGCACCCCTCACGTCCATCGTACTCGATGGGATCCATGCTTGTTGTTTTTATCTGACGGGTTTATTTACTATCTACCATTCAAGGTTGGTCTGAAAAGAAAAGAAAATGACTCGGCAAAGCATCTCACTTTATGCTTACGTATTCTCATCAGAGAATGAGAAATCAGAGTCAACGTAGTTCGGCTAACTATGGGTGATGGGGGAAGGTGGCTCGCCAATACATCAGTATTGTACCTACGTACTCTCAACATGTATGAGAGATCAGAGTTTACGTAGTTCGGGATAATACGGATTACGGGAATTCAGATTCATCTGTTTTATCGAGTAGGGTTAATAAACAGTTCCAGCAGTTTGGCGTACGCAGCTCGACCCTTGGAGACTTAGGCGTTACCATTTGTGGTAGAACTGGGAGTTAACGACACTCTTTTCTTCAAAAATGCTTCCTTTGAATTATGGGCCCACGGGGAAAAAAGATTTGAAGTTTGTTTTCTGTCTTTTACGGAAGAACTGTTTTTTAGTTGTCTGTAGTTTGTACAGCACTAGAGACTATGACCTAGGAATGAATGCGTCGCATATCGTCCAAAGGACGTATACTAAACATTCTAAACGATTGAGAGGAGGCCGCTCAATTATCATTACCCAAGTAGCTTAAGGCTCGTATCGCGCTTATACTAACTTGCCTTTATTACGTTTTTTACTGTTGTTTCAAGATGAGAAGAGAGAGGGACAACTACGGGGAGACTATCAAGTCCTACTGTTGTCATGCCAATGATTCATCCTATGGTTAAGGTTTGAAACAAGGAATTCCTAGAAGTGATCATGCATAGGTTTCAACCTAAAGTTCTAATCATCACTTCCTTATCAAAGGAAGTGAGATTCCTATGGGATCATGTCAATGATAAACGGAAACAGATAAAGCATCAGCTTAAACAATAAACAGTAAACGACTGTAAAATGCATGCAATGCAAGTGAGGGAGGAAATGTGTGTGGGGCATCAGCCTCCACAAGCTCGTCTCAACCTCAAGCCAGATATGAATAACTGCAATCATGAAGGAAAATAAAATGCCATCAAGCAAACTCACAAACCACATAGGTAAGGGAGCAGGGTGTTGCGGTGAGAATCGTGATACCAAGCTATTGATTAACTTGAATCTTAATTCTTGAATTCACAACCGGACTTTAATTTATCCAAAGGAAAGGTCTAAAGAAAGAAAGAACCTTTTGCGCGATGTAACAACAACGCTAAGAGATTCGTGGATCGGGGGTTGGTTATGCATAGGGTAGGTATTTCACATCCTAAACATCTGTAGTACTCTACAGGAACCTTTTGTTTGTTTGCATGCTAAGTTTGATAAATGTTTGCTATGGATCGGGATTGGGTAAAAGGGTGTAGGTTAAAACCTAAAGATAGTTTCTAAACTTGCTCGCAAAGACATCGCGTCCTCTGCCTACGTATCCTTACTAGGATAGAATCAGAGCAATCGTAGTTCACCTCACTAGGGTTAAAGAACACTTGATTATGACCAAGGTTCAGGGGGGAAACAAGTATACCAATACTTGCGTAGAGTTTCACAAAACTCTCTGGATCTATGTTGTAACACTCAAAGGGGAAATAAGTAATTATTACTATGATTCTTATATAGAGTTAACAAACTCTAACCTAGGGTTCTAGTTGAGGAGTACCCCTAGTAAAGGTGGGTCTTTTAGACTTAAGCAAAGTCTAATGGTTTTATGGGTCCTAATATTAACTAAGATTCAATATGACTTTACAAAGTCAAAAGGGGTAATAAGCTATCCATGACACAAGGTCCAATGGAGAGACTTTTCTTTTTGAAGGAGAGAGGGGAGGCAACTTGGATGAGAACTAGAGAGTTCCATCACTTGGGGAATAATTTAACAAGGTATAAACATATTCAAGCATGAGAAATATAGAAGACAATGATTATGATCAAGGATTAACCAACACATTACAATGAGCAAGTATTTTGAGTAGGGTGAATGGTTACGACCAAGCATAGTAAGCATATTACAATAAGCATGTCTTGACAAAGATATAGGCATATCTTAACAAAGATTGAAAGTATGGTCTTAACAGAGATTAGGAAACATGATAAAGGTGACAACCATGTAAACAAATAACAGTTGAAAACAAATCATGTTATAAACTCAAAGCGTAACAACAATATGCATAGATAACAATCTCACACAATTAAATTAGTTTAGCCTCGTAATTTAGGAGGTGCTATGATAAAGGCCTACTTGACAAAGTAAAGATGGAAAAAAACACATGGTAACAACCAGACAAGAGAGTGATACCCTAATATGCTAACCAGCATAAAGGAAATAAATCTTACAAGATAAAAATAAACATGGTATGAAGGAAGTTCAAGTCGAAACACATGGTAAAGACCTAAGAACAGATTTACTAACAAGTAAGAAAAAAGCTTTGTAAAAACAAGCAATTATGATATTACATTCCATTAAATAAAACTAGACATTGCAATGAAAAGGTTGCAAAAAGAACGGGTTAAAACTGATAAACAACGAATAAGTTATGGATATTTGAAGTTTGATTGATTTCATGATAATAAAATAAATAATCAAACAAACAAAAAAGGAAGGGGCATGGGTAGGGATTGAACCCACGCCCTTGTGCTTACCAACACAACAAACCAACCACCACGCCACAACATGCGCGTGTTGAAAAGTAATGGAAAGAATAAACAAAAAAACATAAAACATGAGGTAAGAAAATAAATGAAGCAAAAATGCCTCGCTGGGGCTCGAACCCAGGACAGAAGGCATGAGGGGCGTTTTTATGGCAAGGCAATAACCACTGGGGTGGCGATACATTCGTTATGTAAAGCCACCCCATAAATATATGTACTTAACAAGGCGCGTGAAAACTGGGCAACCAACAAACCAACAAAACCAAAATGCGTGAGAGATTGAAACTCCATCAAAACAACATGGATTTGAGCGCAATCTTAGTCAATTTCATGTGATTTTTAATGAGGAATCCAATGACATGATTAATTTCTTGAAATAACATCCATAAATGCAGATACAATAGAACATGCAGACCTAAGCTTCAAAATGCATTTTGGTGTCTCATGATTAAAATAGCTACAACCAAGGGTATATGAAAGTCTGAACAAACTCTAAATGTGCTAATGAAATGATCCTAACCAAGAAAAAGATTTCAACAGTCACGAAGCAAGAATTTGCATGCGAGTTGCAATTAGTGGTGAGAATGATATGAAAATGCAAATCTGAATTTCAAAGATCAAAAACAAAGTGTTCTACATCAGCCAAGCACCTGAGCATGATGTCAATATGATATATAATGAGTTCTAACAAGAGTTTTAATAAAATCATCACTGATTCAAAAGGAGGTATATGAATTGTAAAATGCACTTATGGAACAAAGAACTTAAAATAGTCATGCTATGGTTAGGAGGAGGGCCCAAACACACATCAAATGTCAAACATATCATGCTCATGTATCCATATCAATCATTTATGATGTGCAAGACCAGCTGTCATGTGAATGTGAAGTGAAAATTCAGTTTTCTGCAAGTGAAATAATGAATTCATGGAACAGATCAATTTGAAGTGAAGAAAACACATATACATGCTCTATATAACATGTAAGATGTATCTAAACCAGGAGGAATTTAAGAACTAGTGAATTTTAAAAAAAACATGACAGCTACAACTTGGTGATTGAGGTGCATAAGTTCTGGCAGCAACAATATAAATTGGTACAAAGATGTTAAGGCTCATCCTCCATTTCAATAGTGTATAACATTGCTTTTATAAAAGCAACAGACTGCATATATAGCCCTAGAGACAACCTAATCAGTAGTTGTGTAAATTCACAAGAGCAAATGCTATCACTAAAACCTCTAGCACAGGTATTTGCAGCAATGAACACAAGCTGAGCATGTCAAAATTTATTTTAAAACAAACAACTAGCACTTGACAAACCAAGCATAACAAGTTAATACTAAGAAAACTGACATCTTAATGCCAAGGGAAGCAGACACAAAGAGTTGAAACTCTAAACATATGACTGGTTCCAACCTACTACAAATCCTGGTGTGATAGATGCAGCAGTTAATCATCTCATTATGGCAAATGTTGACATAAGGGAAACTTTAAAGTAACATGGTTGAAAATGATAAGAACAACAGTTTGGATCTCTTTATGCCTTAACATGTGAGAATTCTCAATAATGGTCATGATCAAATGTTTTGTTTTTCTTGAAATGAAAGCCATCAGATTGTAAAATACCCACCAACTTAGTTTGGGGACCAGTTTTAAAAATAACAAGGCACTGGAAGCTGACAAGCTCTCTTTCACATAGTTTTGGTATGCAAAAACATGAGTTCAATACTACACATACCAATGCTTACACACCTCACCAGTCTTAGCAGAAACAAAACTATATTGCCCTAGTGGCAATCTAAACAGGTTGATAATCTTAAATGAAAACAAACAAACTTAAGCAGAATCAAAACAGCTTTATGAACATGTTGCTACAGATTACCACATACTGTTTATGAAACAACAATTAACAAGCTATCAAAGATAACAATCAAGATCTTCAACGTGAGCTACACACTTTGTACACACCAATTTTGTGAGGATTGTGAAAGTGGTCCTTGCTGGTAGGATAGGTGACACAACTTGAATTAGAACAGTTTATGACAGTAAAAACTCATGATATCCAAATATTTGGCAGTAAGGTAAAACCGAGAATAACAAACTAAACCACATCTCATCATCATTGACAAACCAAACAGTTTTGCAATTAGAACCCTTATGCCAACAAACTTGTATGAGATAACAATCATTCATAACAGCATGATAAACTAAAAGTGATGTGGTGTTGATGTGATTGTGTCAACCAGTGTATTTTTGATATTATGCACAAAACAGCCAAGTAAGTACACAGACATATTTCAAATGCATTTAAAAACATGTTAGGATGATGAATTCAGCTTGGTATAGCTCTATGCAAGATATGAGTGTCAACTGCTGTGCATAATCCAAAACAGACTTTGATGCCAATATATGATAACAATCATTCATAGTAGCATGAACTGTAGATACCAACCAAGTTAAACTAGCAAACCCAATTCCTATGCCAGCAGTGAGATTCTAGTGGTTTGTAGCTCAGACAAATTTGTTTCCTGATTGTACACTAATTGTAGATTGGTGCAGTTCTCAAACAGTGGCAATGTTAGATCTCATGCTATTGGTAACCTTATCCCACAGTGGACATACACTTTCTAGCCATCAATCATGAATTAGCATACTTTGGCATGACAAAAGGGATCTTAGAGTGACAACACAAATTAAATGTCATAGTTGAATACATCCATTCACTAACAGACTTACGGTTCTAAGTACAACAGAAAATTAGCAGCATCACCACATAATCATGAAACCAACAATAGTCAAGATGCTCATATGTTCACAGCACAACAGTTGAATTAATATGACAGAAACATGTTCAAATATTTGTACTAATGCCTAGGAGAACCTCCATCATTCCCAACAGCAAACAATCATGCAAATTACCAAAGTGTACATAGCTTAAAGTCTAAAAAATACTCAAAAATGCCAATTTATGAAAGATAATGCTAAAGCCAATAAGAATCAATTACATACCTTTTGTAGATCCTTAGGAGTAGGTTATATCAGTTGAGAAAACCAGAGATTGCTTGCTCCAATTTTTGCCCTTTTGAAATTTCTTCCACTTTAAGCCACAATACACTTTCAATGCCAAATGGAGATATGTGAGTTTCTAATGATTGGTAAGTGTTTGAACAGTTGAGGAATGCTGTTTATGAGGTGTTAGAGGGATCAAAACTTCAAGAACATGTTTAGAACAAGATTTGGTGATTTTTGTAGCTTTGGTCAAAGTATGGTGGAATGAGAGTTGACTTTTTGATTTTTTGTGGTTCTTGATGTTTTAATGATTCATACACCTTCTATATGTCATTTAGGAGATGTGTGGATGGTTGTGAGAGTGTTGGAAAGTCCCTTAAAGTTAGCAAAAAACAAGTTTTGATGCAGCCAGATTTTGAGAAATTCACTAAGTGTTTTGTACTAAAACATGACTTTGATGATAACTCCAATTCCATGCATTTTCTGAGTGTGGACTAGTATAGGACTTTTGTAGGACTTGTTAAGATCTTTCCGACGAGCTTTGAACCACCTCATTTGGGTGTGTGGTTAGGGAGTTAGGGTTTAGCCCCTTTCGAAACCCTAATTTCCCGATTTTTCGATTACTCTCATGTCCTTGATCCGATGATCATGAAAATTGATATGTAGGTCCCTCATGACATAAGGAACAACTTTGATTCACAACTTGAAGTCCAATTTCTAAACTTTGGGGGGGGGGGTTGACTTTTCAGTCAACCGTACGATCGATCGGCGATTACCGGACCGTCCGTTCATGTTTCGGAGCTTCCAAGACTTTAAAACTCTTTGAGGGGAATTCACTAAGCCATATGAACTTTTTAAACCATAATTTTGTCCTTGAATTATTTCTCAAATCTAAAGTCAAACTACAGTTGACTTTTTCAACCCGAAAAATCCTAATCGGGTGCCTTGAACTGCACTGCACCCCATCTGTTGGTGATTACCTCAAATTGAACTCACACATGGCCCAATATGGTATTCTTGATCTCATTTCATAAATGATTAAACCCAAAACATTGGTTGACCAATCCTCTAACCTTCGATTCTATCAGTGCGGAGCCCCGTTTCATCTGTATCTTGACAAAAACACACTTCGAAACTTGTTAAGGTTAGATAAATAAATGCATATGATATGAAGAGGATATAAGGGGTCAAAATTTGGGGTGCAACAGATGCCCCTATTTAAATATCTTCATTAGATGGTAATGAGAGATGACAATCCTCATAGAATCGTAGTGAAGGGTATTTAAATATAGCAAACCAGAAATTTTGTCCCTTAGATCCGATGGTATGCAAAAGGACAAATGCAAATATGCCATGAATCTAAATGATGTTATATAATGTTTGAATGCCAGACAGATGCAAACACACGAACAAATATGAAAGAACGGCAAAACGACGAGTAACCACTCATGGGTACCCAACACACTGGGGAAAGATTCCCAGCGAGGTAAACAAGATAATTCAAATATGACTAAAGATGCTTGTTCAAAGAAATCTTTCATGCAGGGGACACAAATTCCACCAGGGAAGACACATCTCCATCGGGGAAAGGAGATCCGAACCTTATTGGGGGTAACCAGAGGAGGAAAAACCACCGGGGAAGATGATAACTCTTCACTGGGGAAACGAAAGAAGAGAAATGCAAAACACATTGGGGAAGAGACCCACTGGGGAAAGCTTTGCTGGGGAACAAAATCCACTAGGGAAGCACAGCTTCATCGGGGAAAAGACGGAACAAAGACACGAATCTCACTGGAGATGACCAGATTGAAAAAGATTTCCTATAACGAAGAGTTCAAACGGGATCTTCAGGAAGAGGTTAGAAATAAGATCGGACGTTCCAGAGAAACTAGTATCCACTAGTTCTCCGAGACTCGACTGGAAAAGCAAAAGCTTCAACTTGGGAGACAGATGACCAGAATAACAAATAGCTTCGAACAGTGCTAGTTTCCACTAGACTTACTGGGGATATGGTGACGACCAAAACAAAAACGGTTTCCAAGAAGTGTTAAATATCACTAGACTTCCTGGGGATATGGTGACGACCAAATCGAAGTTCCAATTACAATTGGGGAATTCCAAGCAATGTTGTCAAAACGACAGGACTCTGGCTGGGGAAGTTGGCAACAATCAACTTTCGGTACTAATAACAATTAATTTTCAAGCAATGCCAGTAACCACTGGTCTTAGAGGGGACTGGTGATGACCAAATCAAGATATACCAATAACAATTGGTTCTGGACAATGCTAGTAACCACTAGTCTTAACTGGGGCTTTCGGTGATAACCGAGTCCAGGGAGACCAATGACCATTGGTTCCTTCTTTTACAAAGTTTGGTAACGACCAGAGGATAACGACCTGCTTCAAGCGATGCCAATGACTATTGGACTTAGGTCAATTGGTGACGACCGAATTAGGCATACCAATATCAATTGGTTCTGGATAGTGCTAGTAACCACTAGATTTTCCCAACAAAGCTAGTGACCTCTAGACTTATAGAGATTGGTAATAACTGAATCAAGGGGTACCAATGACAATTGGATTTGAAGGTGATGCCAATAATCATTGGATTTTTAGGGAATTTTGGTGACGACCAACTCCAATGTTAATGATCATTGGTTTTTTATAGGGCAATACTAGTAACCACTAGATTTTTAGCCAAATTTGGTGAAAACCGAATCATAGGGACTCCAATAACAATTGGTTTGCTTTATAACAGAATCAGTATCAACTGAGTTTAAAAAACGGTTGGTGACGACCGAATCACTGTACCGAACGTAGTTAGTTCTGAACACGTGCTAGTGACCACTAGTCTTTCAAAGTTTGTTGGTGACAACCAAATTGAAGGTGAAAATTGGTAATAACCCCTTGTTTGTGTAACATAGATATTGCTAGTCACCACTAGCTTCCCAAAGCAGATAAGGAAACCCCCGAATGTCAACTTTGAAGCGAACTTGTAACAACAAAACAAAGATAAAGGTAACGACCAAAGGATCTCGACGGCGGGAATGCAAACAAATGCGTATGCTGGCATGATGTTGTATGCAAGACGCAGAACGACCCGTAGGAACAGAGGAAAACCAAATAAAGAGAAAACTCGTCACGCTGAGCTTCAAAATGCCTCAAGTCAGGCGACACTTCCTTCTTTGGTGCAGATAACGATCTTTTCTCAGTAATATCCCCGTAATTTTGCAAGGAAGAAGTCTTAGCTTAATAGCTAGAACTGCTGTCGGACGCATCTATCTCGGTCAAAGGTAACAGCGATTTCCACAACTTCAAGAACTGTGTAATATCATCATATTACCTTTTGGAACTCTTCAATCATTTTGTCAAATTGTGCTTTCTTTTTAAAACAAGACTTAAGTTTTTCAAAACACTTTGCTTTCATGAAAATTCTTATTAACAAACAAGTGAAATTGCATAACAAAAATAGCAGATCATAACAATGGTTTGGCCAAAAAAGAACTGATTTTATTGATAGACAAGAACTTTACAAAAGGCAAAGCCTTGGGGATTTTTATGAGTTTTGAAAAATGGCAACAGAAAAAAAAATTACAGAATCCTATGATAATCGGTCCTTCCGATTGCCAGTTCACTTGCTTTGCTGCTTCTGACGAGAACAACAAGCGTTGACCTTTCTTCTAATATTCTGCACAGGAGTCTGCCCCAGCGTCTGTCATCTTTCAAACATTGGGTTTTCATCTTGTCGAGGCAATGAAATCCTCCTTCCATGTATTTCGTTTCAGGCGTAGTATTTTCTTACTGCGTCTGAGTTGATGGGATACTTGAGTGGTTCACCATCCATGGTTTCGAGAATCAGAGATCCTCCGGAGAAAACGGTCTTCACGATAAAAGGGCCGTCGTAGTTGGGCATCCGCTTGCCACGCATGTCTTTTTGTGTAGGTAGGATTTTTCTAAGCACAAGTTCTCCTTCCCTATACTCTTTGGGACGAACCTTCTTGTTGAACGCCCGGGCCATCCTTTGTTGATAGATTTGACTGTGACACATGGCCGTCATTCTTTTTTCGTCGATGAGATTCAACGAATCGAATCTTTCTTTTATCCACTCGTCTTCACCCAGCTTTGCTTCCGTCAAGATCTTCAAGGAAGGTATTTTGACTTCAATGGGTAGCACAGCGTCCATCCCGTACACTAAAGAAAAGCGAGTTGCCCCTGTCGAAGTGCGTACGGATGTTCGGTATCCGTGCAAAGCAAATGGTAACATCTCATGCCAATCTTTATAAGTTACGACCATTTTTTGTATTGTCTTTTTGATGTTTTTGTTTGCAGCTTCAACTGCACCATTCATCTTAGGTCTGTAAGGGGACGAGTTGTGATGTTTGATCTTAAAATCGTCACAAAGTTCCTTCATTGTTTTGTTGTTCAGATTTGACCCGTTGTCAGTGATGATCTGGTTAGGAATACCATATCGGTAGACAATCTCCTTTTTAATGAAGCGTGCGACCACTTGTTTCGTCACGTTTGCATATGACGCTGCTTCCACCCATTTGGTGAAATAATCGATTGCGACAAGGATGAAGCGATGGCCATTAGAAGCTTTTGGCTCTATTGCCCCGATCATATCTATGCCCCATATTGCGAAAGGCCAAGGTGACGTCATCACATTGAGAGGATGTGGAGGGACATGCACTTTATCAGCATAAACTTGACATTTATGACACTTTCGAGCGAAGAGTATGCAATCAGTGTCCAAAGTTAACCAGAAGTAACCCGCTCTTAAGATTTTCTTAGCCATGGTGTGGACATTTGCATGGGTGCCGAAGGTTCCTTCGTGTACTTCGGTCATTATGAGATTCGCCTCATTTTCATCGACGCATCGGAGTAAGACCATATCATGGTTTCTTTTGTACAAGATGCCATTGCTGATGAAGAATTTAGATGACAACCTCCGTATTTCTCTTCTGTCAATTATGGACGCGTTAGCGGGATACTCTTGGTTTTGAAGGAAATTCTTGATATCATGAAACCATGGCTTCTCCCCAGATTCTTAGTTTATTGCCATGAGGTATGCGGGTACTGTCCTTCTTTCGATGCGAACCCGAGGTGCCTCGTTAACAAACTGGACTTTCCACATGGATGCCATCATGGCCAACGCATCGGCAATGTGATTTTCTGCCCTTGGTACGTGCTTGAAGGTAATTTCATCAAAATACTCAGCCATCTCTAAGATGTGGGTCTTATAAGGAATCAATTTTTCATCCCTGGTTTCCCATTCTTCTTTGAGTTGGTATATCACCAAAGCAGAATCACCAATTACTTCCAAGATTTTGATACGGAGGTCAATGGCAGCCTCCAATCCTAGGATGCAGGCTTCATACTCTGCTATGTTGTTTGTACAGGAGAAACAAAGTCGGGCTGTGACCGCAGTGTACCCTCCAGTTGGATTTTTCAGAACAGCTCCGATGCCATGTCCATATTTGTTTGACGCTCCGTCGAACATCATCTCCCAACAGGATCCCGGCTCGGGACCTTCCTCCGGACCAGGCTTTGGTTTCGTGCGCTGAATATACATCACATCTTCATCAGGAAAATCGAACTTGAGCGGTTGATAATCCTCCATAGGATGCTCTGCAAGGTGTTCTGACAAGATGCTCCCTTTGATGGATTTTTGAGCGACATACTGGATATCGTATTCTGATAGGAGCATATGCCATCGGGCTAATCTTCCTGTTTGAGCTGGCTTATCAAAGATGTATTTGATGGGGTCCATCTTAGAAATCAGCATCGTAGTGTGACAAATCATGTACTGCCTCAGACGTTTGGCAGCCCATGCTAACGCACAACAAGCTTTTTCCAAGGGAGAGTAACGACTCTCGCAATCAGTGAACTTCTTGCTTAGGTAATAGATTGCATGTTCTTTCTTCCCTGACTCATCAGTCTAGCCCAAGACACAGCCCATCGAATTTTCTAACACGGTCATATACATGAACAAAGGCCTTCCAGGTACCGGAGGAATCAGCACTGGAGGTTCTTGCAAATACTGCTTGATTTTCTCGAACGCCGCCTGATAGTTTTTATTCCATACGACCGTTTGATCTTTTCGTAACAACTTGAAGATCGGTGTGCAGGTAGGAGTCATATTGGAGATGAACCTGGAGATGTAATTCAAACGTCCAAGGAAGCCTCTAACTTGTTTCTCAGTTTTGGGAGCAGGCATCTCCTGGATTGCTTTAACCTTGTCAGGGTCTACTTCAATTCCTCGCTGACTAACGATGAAACCAAGTAACTTGCCTGAGCAAACGTCGAAGGTGCATTTTGCTGGATTTAGTCTCAATTGATACTTTTGGAGTCTCTCAAATAGCTTCAGTAGATGATCCAAGTGGTCTTCCTCACTTTGGGATTTTGCAATCATATCATCCACGTACACCTCGATTTCTTTGTGCATCATATCATGAAAGAGTGTGACCATAGCTCTCTGATACGTTGCCCCTGCGTTCTTCAAACCAAAAGGCATTACCTTATAACAATAGGTGCCCCATGGTGTGATGAAAGTTGTTTTCTCCATGTCATCTGGATCCATTTTTATCTGGTTATAACCCGAAAATCCATCCATAAACGAGAACACTGCAAAGCTTGCTGTGTTATCCACCAAAGTGTCAATATGTGGTAGCGGGAAATCATCCTTCGGACTTGCTTTATTTAGATCCCTGTAGTCGACGCACATCGTGACCTTGCCATCCTTCTTCGGGACCGGTATAATGTTTGCCACCCATTCTGGATACTTGGATACTGCCAGAAAGCCGACATCTATTTGCTTTTTGACCTCATCTCGGATTTTAAGTGCCATGTCTGGTCTCGACCTGCGAAGCTTTTGTTTGACCGGAGGACATTCTGGTTTCAGGGGGAGCTTGTGCATGACAATGTCAGTATCCAACCCTGGCATATCTTGGTAGGACCAAGCAAATACGTCAACAAAATCTCTGAGGATTTTTATTAGCTTGTCTTTGATTTCTGGCCTTAATGATGCCCCAATCTTGACTTCTCTTCTGTCCTCCTCTGACCCCAAGTTGATGACTTCCGTCTGCTCTTTATGGGGTTGGATATAATCATCTTCGTATTCAGCCATTCTCTTTAACTCTTCTGGGACTTCCAACTCTTCTCCGTTCTCTTCTTCAGCTTGAAAGACAAACGAACCGCTAGTAGAAGGAACCGAATGATCATAGGATTATGTGGTTGATGGGGGTATTCTGCATGTTTTATTTAAGAACAATCAGGCACTCACACACAAACATGCAGATGAAGGGTGGTTTTTATCATTATTTTTTTTTAAAAGAGATTGCCATTTTTTTTCAAAAAGAGTGAAAGTGATGCGCAAACAAATAATAAGAGTTTTAACAAAAACACTTTTTCATTAATGATTTTCAAATTTTGCAAAGTGGCCTAATACAAAATAATTCGTAGGTCTTGGGCAAGGCCAGGAAATTTTTAAAGAAAAACACAAAGCTAACAGGCAGAATGAATTACTCTAAAGGTAAAAAGATGGGAACTTCCACAGCCTTCCAATTGCGCAATGCTCCTCCTCCTCTAGTTATTAGATGATCCAGATTACCGTCCTCATCTTCAGCAATAATGGCATTGACTTGCACACCGCCACTAGTGAATATCTCTTTTAAGGACTTCTTCTTCATGGTGCTTTCTTCTGGCTCGTCTTCCGGAGTTGGTTTGTAACCCAACCCTTGTCGATCATTCTTGGCTCGAGCATTGACCTTGATGACCTCTCCCCATCCCAGTGGGACTCCGGCCTTTAGTACTGCCTTAATACTTTGAGCAGAGGTAAATGATGGCCCTTGGGTTATGTCTGATTCATCAACTAGAACAGCGTGAGCTATTTCTAGTGCTTGGAAGGCTGACTCGAGAGAGTCTTCATCAGCCTCAATATACCGGAAAGATGACAAGTTGCTCACCATTAAGTCTTCTTCTCCATGGACAATGACTAGCTGGTCATTCACGACAAACGTCATTTTTTGGTGGAGCGTGGAAGTGACAGCGCCAGCTGTATGAATCCATGGTCTTCCCAATAGGCAACTGTAGACCGGATTTATGTCCATCACCTGGAAGGTGACTTTAAAGATTTGTGGTCCAATTAGAATAGGAAGATCAACTTCTCCTATCACGGTTCTCCTAGATCCGTCAAATGCCTTGACTATAAGAGAGGTTGGTCTCATGGTAGCGCCTTGATATGCCAGCTTGGCCAAAGTCCTTTTAGGCATTACATTGAGTGTTGATCCCGTATCAACAAGAACTCGGGACATTGTATCCTCTTCACACTTGACTGACACATGCAAGGCACGATTGTGCTTACGCTTCTCAGCTGTCAGGTCATTATCGTCAAAGCTCAAAGTGTTACAGGCAGTGATATTTGCTACAACGGAGTCAAACTGCCCCACTGTAATATCTTTAGTGACGTGGGCCTGTGTCAGGATTTTGAGCAATGCTTGGCGGTGTGCTGGAGAACTTAAGAGCAAAGCCATGACCGAGATCTTGGAGGGTGTTTGATTCAATTGGTCCACTACCCTATAATTGCTTCGTCGAATGATTCTCAAGAATTCTTCTTCATCGTTCTTGAGACTTTCTTTTCCTTTAACTAAAGGTTCTTTGGCGGTGGTTGTCTCCGGAACAGGCTTCTGAGGAACAGGCGTCTTTTGAACAGAAACTGCTGGTGGAGGAGCCTCGTTGTACGTTCGAGGTTGATAGACACGACCACTCCGGGTCATTTTGCTTCCACCGGCAATGTTGGCCACACTTACTGGTTTCTTTTCTTTGAAAATCCCTTCACACCATGAATAGTCTTGTTTTGGTGTCACGGCTCTTAGGTGAGGCTGGGATCCTCCCATTGGCTCAAACCTAGTCTGTCCCCTCCCGAATTTCGGGGGTGCATCATTATGAAATACTGGTCGCGCGTTCTTGTAGTTTTTGTTACTGTTATCATCTCTGAATACGGCTCCTTTGTTGGATTCTCCTGGTATGTTAAACACAGGTTCGATGACCGCCACATCTTCTTCCTTTTTTCGGTGGGCAATTTCTATCATTCCCTGTTCAATCATAGCTCGAATGTCCTTTTTCACAGCGTCACAACCTTCAGGATTCAACATACATTCTTTGCAATCTTCGTGAGATGTCTTGAGTGACCACGCCTGAGCGAGGCGTTTGTGTAGGTCTGCTAGTGGCACTTTGATTTCACCAACAGTAGTAACTTTCTTGTCTTCTGACCCCTCCCCTTCTTCAGTAATGGCATTGACTCCACCATGATTTGGAAGAGGGTTGCTCTTAACGTTGGGCGGATTGTCTTCGAAGGATAGAATTCCCTTTTCAATAAGTTCACGAACTAGGTGCTGAAGGGCGAAGCAACCTTCGAGATTGTGGCCTGGAGCATTCTCATGAAATAGGCAGCGGGCATTTGCATCGTAATAGAACGGGAGTGGATTAGGTGGAGCACCTAATTTTCTCGTTTTAACCAAACCTCTTTCTACTAGCATGGGAAACAGGTCGGTGTAACTCATTGGAATAGGCTGTATCTTTAGCCTATTTGCTTGATAACTTGCCCTCGGGGCCCTGTTCTGAGGTTGTTGACCCTGCGGCTGCTGGTATTGTTGTTGATTATTGGCGCGATATTGTTGCTGACTGCCAGACTGATACTGGTGTTGATTGTTGAAGGCCCCAGGTTGGGGACTATGTGTCGCTACTGCGAAAATCGGCGCCGGCTGAACAGAAGAGTCGCCACCGTGCGTTATTTATCCCACGGGAGGGAAAGGGAACGCTCAGAGTAAACCTCGCACAACATGGGAAAGGTATGGTCGTCGCAACCAAAACCTGGATTCGGGAGTCGGTTACGCAAGGGGAAGGTATTAGCACCCCTCACGTCCGTCGTACTCGACGGGATCCACGCTTGTTTTCTAGTACGGATTGGTATTTCTATCTAAACTAAGGGTCAGGGGTTAAAAGAAAATAAAATGAAAATAAAAATGACTCGGCAAAGTATCGCACTTTATGCCTACGTATTCCCGCCTGGAACGAGAAATCAGAGTCAACGTAGTTCGCCTACCTACGGGAAAGGAGGGGAAGGTTGCTCGCTAGGATATCGCATCCTATGCTTACGTACTTCCACACAGCATGGAAGATCAGAGCAAACGTAGTTCGGGCTACGGACGACACAAGTCTGTCTTGGTTGGTTTTATTCCTTCTGAAAAAGGTTTTTCTGATTAACAGTCCCAGCGGATAAAAAATGACGTCTTGATGAGTTCACGTTCTTTTACGAAAGAAGTGTCTTTTATTGTGTTTGAAATCTTATTGTGTTTTTCTGTTTGTTTTGAGACAGAAAGAGACAGAAATCTAACCTACGGTTGCGGGGGGAATCAAACTAACCTAATGTTATCATGCATGGGTTAAGACCTAGTGTCTATCATGCTCCTCTCTTGCACAGAGAGAAACAGAGATCCTACGGGATAGGCAGAAACAAAAACAATAACAGATATAATAAAGCAGTAAAATGCATGGATGCAACAGTACAAGCGAGGCAAGGGAGTCCCACTCAACCTCGAACCTAGAAAACAATAGGCAAAAGTGAACAGACTTCACTTTCAACCCAGCAGGGTAGACAGCAAACAATACAGTCCAGTAAAATCAAACAAGTACATCAGGAATGAAATACAACAGCAAAAGAAACAGCATCAACAGCTCTGAATCAACATCTGGCTTCAAGTAATCTCCAATCAGCTACAGGCTTCAACAAGCATCAGTCTCCATCTTCATGACCTTTAGGCAAGGGCTTTGATCATCATTCTTCCATCTGCAATGGCTTTTCTTCATGTCTCCAATCTTCAGGGATGAACATCAATCAACAAGAGGAGAGGAATGTTAAACAGTAAATTGCCTACCAAGGGTGGCTCATTAACTGTTAACATTATACAGACAGGTTTCTCTCAAAAGTTCTATCTTCCAAATACATTCACTGATCCTTCCAAAGGAAGGAGGTGGATATTTGAAAGAGACTTTGAATCATAGAGAAAGGATGGATGCAGACAAGGCATTCCATGTTTGAGAAACAAGCTTTCTAATCTAGAGCTCTGCCTAGCTCCTAAACCCTAGTCTCCTCAGCAGCTGCTAGCAAGAACCTCCTCTCCAACTCTGGCAGTTGATCTTCAATCTCTGGCTCTCCGATGGTCTTCATCTCCTCAAGTCTTCAGCTCTCCCAAGTCCCCAGACAATCCCAATACCCAAGCAAGCAAGCAATAATCCCCAGAGGGCACACCACACCAGTCAATCAGATATATACAGAGTATTAATAGCAGTAGGGGAATCCTGACTTTTTCTAAGGGGATCTAATAACTATCCATAGCCCCTATAGTCCCATAGCTAACCTATTCAATTTCTAAGTCCTAAGGGAAGTGAATCAAATCTCCTAAGTCATCACCTAAAAAAAACCCTAGTTTGTTCATATTATTCACACCTACACTAAGCCCCTAAATTTAATTTCTAAAAAAGGGAACTAAATTGTTTCTACAAGTTTAATGTCTAAACTAAACAACCTAAAAATAATGGACAAAAAATATTAAAGCATCTAGTAGAACAAAAATTAACAAAATCATGCATGAAATGAAACTTTTTAAAATGCTATTTATTTGGAAAATATGGGAAAAATATCAAATAAAAAATAAAATTCAATTTTTATTTTTTATAATTTTCTAGACTCTTTAAAGAAAATGATGCAAAAAGAATGAATTAAAAATATGCAATTTCTAATTTGTTATGAATTTTCAAAAATGAAATGTTGAAGTTCAAGTATACTACTTAACCCTAATTAAACTATCCTAAGTTCAATTATCTAAACTAACCAAATTTTATTCTAACAAATCTAGTAATAAATTCTGGGAATACTACAATTCAATATTAATCACCACAAAAAAGAATGGGAAAAAATCTATTTCTAAGTGTAAGAACAAAAATCTACAAGATCATGTATGAAATAAAACCTTCAAAATATGCATTTATTTGTAAAATATGGAAAAAATGCGAAAAAAATATAAAATGCAATTTTTATATTTTTTTAATTTTCTAGACATGTTAAGGAAAATATTAAAAAAAGAATGAGTTAAAAATATGCATTTTCCATTTAGTTATGAATTTTTGAAGTTTAATAAAATCTAGGCCGCTGGATTGAGGGACAAAGTCAAATATCCCAACATGAATCAATGGTAGAGATTATCTCTTCTACCTTGGACACTTAGGGTTTCTAAAAAACAGAACTCATGCAAGCAACTTCCACCCTCTCTAACTCTCTCATTTCTCCACCATTTTTCACGATCCAAAGATGAAAACTCATCTACTCTTCTCCCTCTACACAGCCATGGTACTAGAATTCTCTAACTCTCCCTCAAGAAAGAAATACGAAGGCTACAAGGGGTGGTCACCATTTTTGCACCTTAGTTTGCATGGTAATCAAATGGTCTCATATTAACCTATCATGTACTACATCTTATGGGGATTATCCTAAGCCTAATACCTAAGATTATAGTACACTAAATCGTGAGTTCTTGATCATTAAAGAATTGACACCATGGAAGCAAACCTCACAAACAGCCCTTAAACTCATCATACAACATCCCTAATTGGTCTCTATTAGATTTCTCCTAACAACATGCTTGAACTATGGATAAATAGAGAGTTTCATGAGAAAATGCATACCTTGCAAGTGATGATGGTGATGATGGTTCTCCTCCAATTCAGACCTTGCCAATTGCTTTGTATGGTCTTTGATGAATGTTGAAGCCTCTGGTTGCAGTAGTTCTTGTTCTATCTTCTTGAATCAACCTATTCAACTCTTCATGCAAGTTGGAGTGAAGTTGGAGATCTCATAATCCAGCCACGAATTCTTGAGCCTTTCCTTTGCCAAATGCTCAATGTTGATTATAGATGATGATGATGATCAGAATTGTAGTGATTGATGGTGTTTTAATGGAGTTTGGAATGAAAATGCAATTTTGGAGTGAAGGAATCAAAGTGTAGCATGCAAGCTTTTAGAATCACCAACCAATGCATGGAGTCACTCTAGGGCTTATATAGATGAGAATAGAAATGTGTGGAAGTTTGTAGAACCTTCCATGAAGTTTCTAGAATGTATCACGTAATGAGATTTTGAATTTGTCATCTTGAGTGAATCTCATGCCATCTCATGATAAACCATGCAATCTTACTTAAATTCTCCTCATATGGTATTATGACATGAAAATAAGGTCTTACAAACCTTTATGTAGCATTTTCTCATCTTTCCTTTTGATGCCTTAAAGTGCAAATAACAAATTTACAAAGAAACTCCAATTTTTAAGCCTAAACTCAAAAATGTGGCTAAACCATTGTTCTCAAAATGATGTTTCCAATCAAAATCATCTATCATATGCCCCATTTTGGATTTGTAGATCTCTCAAACCAAAATTCAATTCCAACTTTTTCAACTTATAAGCCATTTACAAGCCATTTTGACCATTTTAAAATATCCATGCTCCAAGCTATTTCAACAATTCATGACCTTCTTTCTAGACTTAAAATCACATTTTGAACAACTTTCATGTTTTGAGTTTTTCCATTTGAGGCTTGGAAATAGGAGATATGGCATTTGCTTAAAAATGACCTATAACTGACAAATGACCAAAATACCCCTGTCTTGTTCAAACCATAAGTTGAGTTCCTTAAATCATATGAAGGCATACCATACCTTTTTGGAAAGGGGATACAATGAGGAACAACTCTCATGTTTGTCCAAAGTCCATTTGAATTATTCTTGAGGGTCAAAAGTTTGTCAGAAGACAGTCAACTTTCACAGACAAACTTCAGTATCATCCGGTGACCCCTGACTTGCAAGAGCCATAACTTGAGTTCTAGAAATCTTCTCAAGGACTTCCACCACTCAAATTAAAGCTAATAACATCCTCTACAAGTCTCATGACCACCATTAGGTGAGATGAGGCTTGTATTTCAACTTATCTTCTTTGACAAATCAGTGAAAAACAAGGGATTTTACCCTAGGAACCTTGACTTTTCACCCTCTATTCTTCTTGATTTTTCTTGAATTCTTCTTAACATAACAATATATCCTTGTTCTCCATGTCAAATGATGAACCCCACATCTCTCCAACAGCCCTTAATGCCTTTCAATCAGTCAATTGACCTAGAGTTGACCCAGATGAAACCCTAGTTGACTGTCTTCAACTGCAATACTTGTGATCACACCAATGACTTGTCTCCTTCTCCAAATGGCTTTCTAATTCTTCCAAGATGTCTAGATACTCCCCATGCTCTCCATTCACCACTCATAACCTCTCTGTTGACCCTCAGATGCCCTCAGATAGGGGATAGGCTCAAGGCTTGATCTGCTGAACTCTCTGCTTTCAAATTCTTTTCTAATGACTTGAATGAGATGGAATTAGGATAATAACCTCTTGATAGGCTTCTAGAGATGAGAATAATGATTGGTCCCCTGTTGAATGACTTGCTATGCTTATGCTATGCAGATGGTTAGTCTATGTACATGACTCTATATGCAAATGCTAATGATATTGAAACATAAACCAAGTGCATAAAGTTGAGCAAATTTTAGGGTGCAACAGCTGCCCCTATTCAAGCGACTTGGACCCGATTGGGTGAAGGGCCTGGAGCCTTCAGACATTCGCGGTACGAGACGGTTGAATACTAGTGAACCCAGAAATTTGCCAACCGCAGAAATAAACTGCGCCACTGCTTGGGGAACGACATTCATCAGCTGAATTTAACTGTTACGGCAACCCACTGATCTCGTGCGACCGTGCTGGGGATTCTTCTCATCATCCTGAAAAAGATTGAATTATCGGAAACTTCGTCCTTTGCTTGTCCACGTCAGGACTCTATCTGCTGTCAACTCGGAAAAAACTTCAACAACTTTGCTGGGGACGGCTCGTCTGCCTTCTCGTCAGAGATAAATCGTCCACGTTAGGAATAAACTCTTCCACGTTAGGAATACCACCGTCCAGGTTAGGACTCACCTTTCCACGTAAGGAATACATCGCTTTTCCCCATCAGGGGTGACTTTTCTCTGCTTTGTCAAACTCTTCCACGTAAGGAATACGTCTTCTTTTGCTTTGTCCACGTAAGGACTCTTTCTTTTTCCACGTTAGGAATCACAAATTTTCCACGTAAGGAACCCCAATCTTTCCACGTGAGGAATACTATATCGATCTTTCTTTCCACGTTAGGAATGCTTCTTCTTTCCACGTTAGGAATACCGTTTCTTCTTTCCGTCCACGTCAGGACTAAACTTTCCACGTAAGGAATCTATCTTCTTCTTCCACGTTAGGAATAACTTCTTTGATCTGTCCGCGTCAGGACTAAACTCTTCCACGTCAGGAATAATCTCTTTCTTTCCACGTCAGGAATCAATCTTGATATGTCCGCGTGAGGACTTAATCTTTCCACGTAAGGAATAACCTTCTCTTTCCACGTCAGAAATCAACTTCTTTTCCATCTGTCCGCGTCAGGACTAAACTTTTCCACGTTAGGAATGCACTTATCTCCCCGTAAGGAATCTATCTCAATATGTCCGCGTAAGGACTCAATCTTTCCACGTAAGGAATACCAACTTCTTTCCCCGTAAGGAATAAATTCGTCTTTCCACGTAAGGAAACCATCTTCTTTCCACGTAAGGAAACATTGTCTTTCCACGTAAGGAGAACGTCGTCCACGTTAGGACCCACCTTTCCACGTCAGGAACACCATCTTAATCTGTCCACGTAAGGATTCCAATCTTTCCACGTAAGGAATGATCTTGATCTGAATCTGTCCACGTCAGGACTAAACTTTCCACGTAAGGAATCTACCTTCTTTCCACGTTAGGAATCTCCTCTTGATATGTCCGCGTAAGGACTCTAATCTTTCCGCGTAAGGAATCAATCTTGATATGTCCGCGTGAGGACTCAAATCTTTCCACGTAAGGAATCTCCATCTTTCCACGTTAGGAATCTCCTCTTGATATGTCCGCGTAAGGACTTCAATCTTTCCACGTAAGGAATGATCTTTATCTGAATCTGTCCACGTCAGGACTAAACTTTCCACGTAAGGAATCTACCTTCTTTCCACGTTAGGAATCTCCTCTTGATATGTCCGCGTAAGGACTCTAATCTTTCCACGTTAGGAATCAAACCTTGATATGTCCGCGTGAGGACTCAAATCTTTCCACGTAAGGAAACACCTTCTCTTTCCATGTCAGGAATCAACTTTCTTTTCCATCTGTCCGCGTCAGGACTAAACTTTCCACGTAAGGAATCAATCTCTTTTCCACGTAAGGAATCACCATTTTTCTTCCACGTAAGGAATGCTCTTGATATGTCCACGTAAGGACTCTGATCTTTCCACGTTAGGAATCAAACCTTGATCTGTCCACGTCAGGACTAAACTTTTCCACGTAAGGAAACAACTTCTCTTTCCACGTCAGGAATCAACCTTTTTTCCATCTGTCCGCGTCAGGACTAAACTTTTCCACGTAAGGAAGTACAATCTTTTTTCCATCTGTCCGCGTCAGGACTAAACTTTTCCACGTAAGGAAGTACAATCTTTTTTCCACGTAAGGAATACCTTTTGATGTGTCCACGTAAGGACTCCAATCTCTGATCTGTCCACGTCAGGACTAAACTTCTTTCCACGTAAGGAATAAATTCGTCCATGTCAGGACCCATGTTTCGCCTTGATTTGTCCACGTCAGGACTCAGGCATCTTCGACCCGCTGGGGAAATACAACTTGTCCACGTCAGGACTCACTTCTTCATTGGTCCTGATCCACAAACTTCTTAGCACTGACGTGACAGCGACTTTGAGGCGGACTCTACTAGGGATATCTGGAAACCAAACTACCGGATGCCTGTTCTGATGCCCGGAGGCCACTTCTGAAATTCTGGTTCATGAAACCTTTTGATGACAAATAACTCTGCTTGGGAATAAAGAGAGACTTATCCTAGTAACTCTGTGGGGAATACTGCCGAAACTGACATTATCATTGAATATCTCATGCCGAGATCTTGAGTGTTTGGTAGTTCATTTGAGCAAGTGCTCTCCCCACCTGCTGGGATACAGGAACCGCTTCAGCAAAATAAATGCTGAAGATAATGCCAACTCCGCTGGGGATATCCAGGTGCTACAGAATTATTCCAGCAAAATAAATGCTGTAAGAGTGAAGTCGACTCAGCTGGGAAATTAGGAACTTAAACCAAACACCTTGTTGAAGTAGCATCCTGCTGGGGAATATAACTCTGCTGGGGAATAGCAGATGTGCACAGTACGATTGGATTTCTGCTGGAGAGTGAACTGATATTACACAGTATCCCTGACAAAATAAATGACAGGACCCACCACCAACTCTGTTGGGGAGAGTCTTGATCTTCGAGTTCCACTGGGAGGAAAGAACACTTGCTGAAAAGAGAGAACTCCGCTTCGGGGATACTAACGTGCCCCCAGTCTGTATTTTGTATAGCTTGCCCCTGAATCTGCAACCATTTTGGAATGGACCCTACAGTCCTTGTATCTTGACAACCAGACATGGACGGCTTCTACATTTCGGACCTCGAAGGGGTGTTTCAAGAACATAACTTTCGTGCTTCTAGGGTGACCTGCCCCGGTCTTGCAGCAACCTTTTGTCTCTGATCGACTGAGTCGTGGAGTACTGCCCATAGCTATGAGAGATTTGCCACATCTTGACCTGACTGCCCCAGATTTACTGATTCTAGGATGACTGACTCTACCTGAATTAATCAGTATAGCTTGCCCCAGTTCACGAAACATTTGGGCATTTCTGCATTTTATCCCGGTCATACCTTCCACTGTAGGAATCTTTCCTGTCGGCATGCGCTTACTCGCAAGTAACACAAGTTGTTCTGCATAAAAGATATACTAAACGCAATGCATATGACAGTTTCAAAGTCCAAGTCTGTTCACTGAAAAAAATTTGTGACATGTAATGAATCAATTATCAAGATGTCAATATGAAAGCTGGTAAGAGGAACCCTTTTAGGAGTCAGAATTGACGAGATCTTTACTGACGTATGCTCTTGACCAAAACCTGTTTCAATTAGGACTTTTTCGGGTTGTAACGTGGTCAGGTTCACGGTTAACAAGGAAAGATATAGGCTCAAAATTTATTTCGACTCACCCATTCTTCGTGATGTTCTCCAATCCTATGTTCAGCTAATCCGACCTCAGCGTTCACCTATTAGAGGTGGCATGATAGGAGTGATAGTTCAGGATACCACACATTTTTTGTTTTAGAGTGACGGTCATTTGCTTTTCGTCTTTGGGTACCCAGAATCACACGACTTTTGTCCCTTTCGAGGATTTTTCTTTTTCTTTGACAATCCTTTCCGTCTTTTGTTTTGTTTTTTTTTTTCTTTTTCATTCCCTAACTTTTGCCTGGACTGAGTATCTTTTGAGATTCTTTTGATTTTCCAGTCCAGCGGGATGCCCTAATTTTTTCTTAAGTCGCTTGTTTTCAAGTTTTGACTTAGCGGGCTTTTGATTCTTTTTGCTTTTCGTTCTCTCTTTTTTTTTTTGAACAAGTCGTGTGACACTGGTTTGTCTGACTTCTTGTGGGGTAATGTGACTGTTTCACTCTTTGTCGGCACGGTTTAACCATTGCGGTTCTTTAGGCACGACTTATACAAGTGTGATTTATCCTCAACCGGACACTCCTTTCACGATTTGAACACTTGGCCGACCTAACTGACGCCTACCCTGCCCCGGGTTGAGATTTAGGTTTTTTTTCATTTTCAAAAGAAACTCCTACTACTGGCTCAAAGGGGTTATCAAGGGATTATCTTCCTTATATCTCCGGTGTTTATGGATTGAAACAATGCCTGTATCTCATCAACAGGTTCTTTATCCAAAAGCATACGATCGGAATATTATTCGTCATCTGTTTTCGTCATCCTCCCCAGATTCCTGCTAAAACAAGCATTAAGCATTAAAGTAAAACAAAGAGTGAACACGACTGGATTAATTCAAAACATGCATATTCATTTCGTTTATTAATATCAATTGAAAAACAACAAGTTTTAAGAGCGAAATTTGCAATTACACAGAAAAGAAACTACGAATGCGCGGACATGAACAAGATAACATGAAAAATGTCGGTGTCTCAGAACTGGACTTCCTACACTTTGACTTATTGGCGAGTCAACCATTCTCAGAAGCTATCATCAGGGGTAGTCTACTGCTGTCTCGATCTTCTTTCACCGGCCCGATCAAATCTGGGAAACTTTTTCATCACCCCGGTTTTCGCTTGTCGATGGCCTTGCACCGCCTTGGGAACCCTGTCAGAGAAATTAATGACCCTGCTGTCGATTAAATCTTGGACGTTATGCTTGAATGCGTGGCAACCTTCAATATCATGTCCGGGAGCCCCGGAGTGGAATTCACAGTGCCTGCTCGCATCATAGCCATCCGGCAGAGTGCCGGTTATTGGCGCCAGAGTTCTTTTCTCCACCAAGTTCAATCTTAGTAGTGTCTGTAACAAATCTGCGTACGTTGAGGGAGGCTTCTCAAACACCCTCCTTGGCTTTTTTTCCCGAATTCTTTGCTGAGTCGTATACTGGCGTCTTGTAGGCTGCTGGCTTTGCTCGGGCGATTCCTTGGGCTCACGCATTATCATCCTTAAGTTCAACCCTGGCATCGGCAACTGTTGTGGACATGGAGACTTAGCTTCCAGTGGCTCTGGGACATACCTCGATTCATCTGCAACCTCCGGCGGAGAAATGGGAATGTCAGTCCCTGAAACTTTTATACCCCCCGGTACAAACTCAATTACTTTCTCATCCAGCAAATCTTGAATCTTATGCTTAAAAGCTTTGCAGTTTGCAATGTTATGCCCCGGTGCTCCGGAGTGGAAGGCACAATGGGCGTTCAGGTCATAGTCTGGTGGCGGCTGCCCTGTCAGTGGAAGCAAAATGCGGGGCTCAACCAGTTGAAGTTGGAACAAGAGTTGCACCAGCTGATCATAATCCACAGGGATCTCATCAAATACTCTGTTAGAAAACCTCATTCTCTTACCCCACCTCCTTGAGTTATCCTGCAAAATCAATTGCGACTGCTGACGAGGAGACTCCTGAGCTTCGAACCGTGGAGAGGGTCTCTTAAGCCTATCCTGCGTGGGTAATGGTTCTTCAGACCCCTGAGGAACAGATAAGCCAGCCGCGTCTTCCAACATTTGCCCTCCTTCTCTCCTGAGTACGTTCCTTAATACTTCAGCCATCAACCCTATCTGTGCCTTCAGTCGGCAGTTCTCTTCTTCTAGCGTCTCTTGATTCGAGCGCAACTCTTGCATATCTTTCGTGAACTGCCCCAGCTGGCCTCGAACATCCGTTAATTCTGCTTGAACCTGTTTGATGGCTACCCCCACAAGTTGGCGTATGCGGCCTGGGAGAAAACCTTGATTCTCTAGCTGAGCAAAGTCGGCAGCCCTATCATCAGCCCGCGCAATCAGAGGATGCACCATGTTCTGCAACTGTTTCTGACTCTCGGCCATGGCTTCCATTACCTGTATGAGCCGCATTATGTTGTCGTGCACCTCTTGCATCTCAGTCGGATCCTGACTCATGACTTCCTTGCTGCTGCTTCTGGTTGAATGCTAGGGAATTCTTCAGCCGATAATCCTGGGGGACCTGAGAGATACAGGAGATGAGCTACAGTTTAATAATTACCTGTAATGCAATATGAATATGAATGCAATGCAATGTGTGTGTCTGTGCATTAGGGAAATTCATTCCCCGATTCTAGTGTGGAGGTGCCGGTGCAGGCATTACAAAGATCGGAGTTGAATCATAGAAAGCCTCATATATTGCTGAGAAAACTAATAGGCCAAGAATACAATATCACTGAGTACAATAAGAAGGCATGACCTCAACCAACAATCCTGGTGATGGTCAGCAATATGCAAATAAAGCATACAAGCTACTACATGAAGTGATCAAATCCTCCTAGAAGTCTGGTACTCTTCTAGCAATTTCTTGGTTTTCGGATGACTTGGTCGATCAAGCAGCTCTTCAACAAGTTGGTTTCTCTTCTTAAGAACATGGCGCACGTCTTCAGCAGTTTCTTCCCATGCCCCGTCTCCGAAGCGATCCTCTAGTTTACGCTTCTGAGACACGGCTTCATCTCTGCCTTTGATGGCCTTGTTCAGTGCGTTCTGGAGACTGTATCGGGTCATCACTTCTTCTTCACACTTCTTGATGCTGGACTTCAACTGCTCTTCGAGGTCGGAGATTTGCTGCTTCAACTTATCCTCCCTCTTCTTGTTGTTAGTGAGCGTAGCATTCCAAGTCTTATTGCAAGAAGAGATCTCTCGGTGAGCGATGTCAAGCGCTTTCTTCTTGGATTCAAGCATGTCATGGGAGCTTCTGAACTCTTGCCCCAGACGTTCGCGCTTCTTCTTCTCCTCAGTCAACTCAGCCCCTAACCTGTTTAACAGCTCGATCTGTTGTTGGAAAGCATACACAACCTTGTTTTTCTCACTGCGTATCTGAGCTAGCTCCTGCTCTAACCCTTCGTTGATCTTCATCAAGGCTTCTTTTTCTCTCACCACTTGCTCGTAGGCTTCCCGAGAAACAGTAGTTGGCTCCGCTACCGGAATAGGAACAAGAATTGGTGCATCCGGAAACGGCATCCTCAACTGACTGGCTCTCTCCTGAATCCAAACTCTATAAGGTGCATAGGCCTGACAATCATTCTTTCCTAACAACGGCTTCCCCCTTCTGATAATACGCGTCCAGGCATGTTGCAGCTTGGCTAGTAACTCCCCCTTCACGTCTCCGGTGAAGTACAGAGATTCCTGTACTTCCTCCTCCTTTGGCGGGTTCTTCAGCGCATATCCGAACTGACGGACGAACAGAGATGGGTTGTAGTTGATACACCCTTTCCTTCCAATCAACGGGACGTTAGGGTACCCCGAACAACTGAAGATAAGTTCAGATCCCAGTAGGTCTCTGTCAAACCATCTAATGTCTTCGGAAGATAGCCTCATCAGGCGTTCAGACCAGCTAGCAGTGGTTGCACTTTCCACAAAGGACCCCTTCATTGGAAGATGACTTTTAAACCACATATTCAATAAAGGAGCACAGCAGTAAACAACTTTTCCCCTTCGGTTTTCGTTCTTGTAGTGCAATGAGTGGTAGAAGTCTCCGATCAACGTTGGCACTGGATTGCCGACAGCGAATAGATGGAAAGCATCCAGGTCTACGAAGTTGGGCAAGTTTGGAAACAGCACAATTCCATAAATGCACAAAGCCAAAATAGCATTGAAAACCACCCAACAACCGTTCTTGGCGTACTCTTGAGCTTTGCCAACCAGAAAATCTAGAGAGAAACCGGGAACCCCAAGCCAAGAAGTCACTAATAACTCAGCAGCATTCATATGCAAGGCTTTGGCTAAGTCCTCCAACTTGGGCTCAGCAGCAGAGTGAATAAAGGGAACCTTGTTCTGCCCCACTGTAATATCTTTAGTGACGTGGGCCTGTGTCAGGATTTTGAGCAATGCTTGGCGGTGTGCTGGAGAACTTAAGAGCAAAGCCATGACCGAGATCTTGGAGGGTGTTTGATTCAATTGGTCCACTACCCTATAATTGCTTCGTCGAATGATTCTCAAGAATTCTTCTTCATCGTTCTTGAGACTTTCTTTTCCTTTAACTAAAGGTTCTTTGGCGGTGGTTGTCTCCGGAACAGGCTTCTGAGGAACAGGCGTATTTTGAACAGAAACTGCTGGTGGAGGAGCCTCGTTGTACGTTCGAGGTTGATAGACACGACCACTCCGGGTCATTTTGCTTCCACCGGCAATGTTGGCCACACTTACTGGTTTCTTTTCTTTGAAAATCCCTTCACACCATGAATAGTCTTGTTTTGGTGTCACGGCTCTTAGGTGAGGCTGGGATCCTCCCATTGGCTCAAACCTAGTCTGTCCCCTCCCGAATTTCGGGGGTGCATCATTATGAAATACTGGTCGCGCGTTCTTGTAGTTTTTGTTACTGTTATCATCTCTGAATACGGCTCCTTTGTTGGATTCTCCTGGTATGTTAAACACAGGTTCGATGACCGCCACATCTTCTTCCTTTTTTCGGTGGGCAATTTCTATCATTCCCTGTTCAATCATAGCTCGAATGTCCTTTTTCACAGCGTCACAACCTTCAGGATTCAGCATACATTCTTTGCAATCTTCGTGAGATGTCTTGAGTGACCACGCCTGAGCGAGGCGTTTGTGTAGGTCTGCTAGTGGCACTTTGATTTCACCAACAGTAGTAACTTTCTTGTCTTCTGACCCCTCCCCTTCTTCAGTAATGGCATTGACTCCACCATGATTTGGAAGAGGGTTGCTCTTAACGTTGGGCGGATTGTCTTCGAAGGATAGAATTCCCTTTTCAATAAGTTCACGAACTAGGTGCTGAAGGGCGAAGCAACCTTCGAGATTGTGGCCTGGAGCATTCTCATGAAATAGGCAGCGGGCATTTGCATCGTAATAGAACGGGAGTGGATTAGGTGGAGCACCTAATTTTCTCGTTTTAACCAAACCTCTTTCTACTAGCATGGGAAACAGGTCGGTGTAACTCATTGGAATAGGCTGTATCTTTAGCCTATTTGCTTGATAACTTGCCCTCGGGGCCCTGTTCTGAGGTTGTTGACCCTGCGGCTGCTGGTATTGTTGTTGATTATTGGCGCGATATTGTTGCTGACTGCCAGACTGATACTGGTGTTGATTGTTGAAGGCCCCAGGTTGGGGACTATGTGTCGCTACTGCGAAAATCGGCACCGGCTGAACAGAAGAGTCGCCACCGTGCGTTATTTATCCCACGGGAGGGAAAGGGAACGCTCAGAGTAAACCTCGCACAACATGGGAAAGGTATGGTCGTCGCAACCAAAACCTGGATTCGGGAGTCGGTTACGCAAGGGGAAGGTATTAGCACCCCTCACGTCCGTCGTACTCGACGGGATCCACGCTTGTTTTCTAGTACGGATTGGTATTTCTATCTAAACTAAGGGTCAGGGGTTAAAAGAAAATAAAATGAAAATAAAAATGACTCGGCAAAGTATCGCACTTTATGCCTACGTATTCCCGCCTGGAACGAGAAATCAGAGTCAACGTAGTTCGCCTACCTACGGGAAAGGAGGGGAAGGTTGCTCGCTAGGATATCGCATCCTATGCTTACGTACTTCCACACAGCATGGAAGATCAGAGCAAACGTAGTTCGGGCTACGGACGACACAAGTCTGTCTTGGTTGGTTTTATTCCTTCTGAAAAAGGTTTTTCTGATTAACAGTCCCAGCGGATAAAAAATGACGTCTTGATGAGTTCACGTTCTTTTACGAAAGAAGTGTCTTTTATTGTGTTTGAAATCTTATTGTGTTTTTCTGTTTGTTTTGAGACAGAAAGAGACAGAAATCTAACCTACGGTTGCGGGGGGAATCAAACTAACCTAATGTTATCATGCATGGGTTAAGACCTAGTGTCTATCATGCTCCTCTCTTGCACAGAGAGAAACAGAGATCCTACGGGATAGGCAGAAACAAAAACAATAACAGATATAATAAAGCAGTAAAATGCATGGATGCAACAGTACAAGCGAGGCAAGGGAGTCCCACTCAACCTCGAACCTAGAAAACAATAGGCAAAAGTGAACAGACTTCACTTTCAACCCAGCAGGGTAGACAGCAAACAATACAGTCCAGTAAAATCAAACAAGTACATCAGGAATGAAATACAACAGCAAAAGAAACAGCATCAACAGCTCTGAATCAACATCTGGCTTCAAGTAATCTCCAATCAGCTACAGGCTTCAACAAGCATCAGTCTCCATCTTCATGACCTTTAGGCAAGGGCTTTGATCATCATTCTTCCATCTGCAATGGCTTTTCTTCATGTCTCCAATCTTCAGGGATGAACATCAATCAACAAGAGGAGAGGAATGTTAAACAGTAAATTGCCTACCAAGGGTGGCTCATTAACTGTTAACATTATACAGACAGGTTTCTCTCAAAAGTTCTATCTTCCAAATACATTCACTGATCCTTCCAAAGGAAGGAGGTGGATATTTGAAAGAGACTTTGAATCATAGAGAAAGGATGGATGCAGACAAGGCATTCCATGTTTGAGAAACAAGCTTTCTAATCTAGAGCTCTGCCTAGCTCCTAAACCCTAGTCTCCTCAGCAGCTGCTAGCAAGAACCTCCTCTCCAACTCTGGCAGTTGATCTTCAATCTCTGGCTCTCCGATGGTCTTCATCTCCTCAAGTCTTCAGCTCTCCCAAGTCCCCAGACAATCCCAATACCCAAGCAAGCAAGCAATAATCCCCAGAGGGCACACCACACCAGTCAATCAGATATATACAGAGTATTAATAGCAGTAGGGGAATCCTGACTTTTTCTAAGGGGATCTAATAACTATCCATAGCCCCTATAGTCCCATAGCTAACCTATTCAATTTCTAAGTCCTAAGGGAAGTGAATCAAATCTCCTAAGTCATCACCTAAAAAAAACCCTAGTTTGTTCATATTATTCACACCTACACTAAGCCCCTAAATTTAATTTCTAAAAAAGGGAACTAAATTGTTTCTACAAGTTTAATGTCTAAACTAAACAACCTAAAAAGAATGGACAAAAAATATTAAAGCATCTAGTAGAACAAAAATTAACAAAATCATGCATGAAATGAAACTTTTTAAAATGCTATTTATTTGGAAAATATGGGAAAAATATCAAATAAAAAATAAAATTCAATTTTCATTTTTTATAATTTTCTAGACTCTTTAAAGAAAATGATGCAAAAAGAATGAATTAAAAATATGCAATTTCTAATTTGTTATGAATTTTCAAAAATGAAATGTTGAAGTTCAAGTATACTACTTAACCCTAATTAAACTATCCTAAGTTCAATTATCTAAACTAACCAAATTTTATTCTAACAAATCTAGTAATAAATTCTGGGAATACTACAATTCAATATTAATCACCACCAAAAAGAATGGGAAAAAAATCTATTTCTAAGTGTAAGAACAAAAATCTACAAGATCATGTATGAAATAAAACCTTCAAAATATGCATTTATTTGTAAAATATGGAAAAAATGCGAAAAAAATATAAAATGCAATTTTTATATTTTTTTAATTTTCTAGACATGTTAAGGAAAATATTAAAAAAAGAATGAGTTAAAAATATGCATTTTCCATTTAGTTATGAATTTTTGAAGTTTAATAAAATCTAGGCCGCTGGATTGAGGGACAAAGTCAAATATCCCAACATGAATCAATGGTAGAGATTATCTCTTCTACCTTGGACACTTAGGGTTTCTAAAAAACAGAACTCATGCAAGCAACTTCCACCCTCTCTAACTCTCTCATTTCTCCACCATTTTTCACGATCCAAAGATGAAAACTCATCTACTCTTCTCCCTCTACACAGCCATGGTACTAGAATTCTCTAACTCTCCCTCAAGAAAGAAATACGAAGGCTACAAGGGGTGGTCACCATTTTCGCACCTTAGTTTGCATGGTAATCAAATGGTCTCATATTAACCTATCATGTACTACATCTTATGGGGATTATCCTAAGCCTAATACCTAAGATTATAGTACACTAAATCGTGAGTTCTTGATCATTAAAGAATTGACACCATGGAAGCAAACCTCACAAACAGCCCTTAAACTCATCATACAACATCCCTAATTGGTCTCTATTAGATTTCTCCTAACAACATGCTTGAACTATGGATAAATAGAGAGTTTCATGAGAAAATGCATACCTTGCAAGTGATGATGGTGATGATGGTTCTCCTCCAATTCAGACCTTGCCAATTGCTTTGTATGGTCTTTGATGAATGTTGAAGCCTCTGGTTGCAGTAGTTCTTGTTCTATCTTCTTGAATCAACCTATTCAACTCTTCATGCAAGTTGGAGTGAAGTTGGAGATCTCATAATCCAGCCACGAATTCTTGAGCCTTTCCTTTGCCAAATGCTCAATGTTGATTATAGATGATGATGATGATCAGAATTGTAGTGATTGATGGTGTTTTAATGGAGTTTGGAATGAAAATGCAATTTTGGAGTGAAGGAATCAAAGTGTAGCATGCAAGCTTTTAGAATCACCAACCAATGCATGGAGTCACTCTAGGGCTTATATAGATGAGAATAGAAATGTGTGGAAGTTTGTAGAACCTTCCATGAAGTTTCTAGAATGTATCACGTAATGAGATTTTGAATTTGTCATCTTGAGTGAATCTCATGCCATCTCATGATAAACCATGCAATCTTACTTAAATTCTCCTCATATGGTATTATGACATGAAAATAAGGTCTTACAAACCTTTATGTAGCATTTTCTCATCTTTCCTTTTGATGCCTTAAAGTGCAAATAACAAATTTACAAAGAAACTCCAATTTTTAAGCCTAAACTCAAAACTGTGGCTAAACCATTGTTCTCAAAATGATGTTTCCAATCAAAATCATCTATCATATGCCCCATTTTGGATTTGTAGATCTCTCAAACCAAAATTCAATTCCAACTTTTTCAACTTATAAGCCATTTACAAGCCATTTTGACCATTTTAAAATATCCATGCTCCAAGCTATTTCAACAATTCATGACCTTCTTTCTAGACTTAAAATCACATTTTGAACAACTTTCATGTTTTGAGTTTTTCCATTTGAGGCTTGGAAATAGGAGATATGGCATTTGCTTAAAAATGACCTATAACTGACAAATGACCAAACTACCCCTGTCTTGTTCAAACCATAAGTTGAGTTCCTTAAATCATATGAAGGCATACCATACCTTTTTGGAAAGGGGATACAATGAGGAACAACTCTCATGTTTGTCCAAAGTCCATTTGAATTATTCTTGAGGGTCAAAAGTTTGTCAGAAGACAGTCAACTTTCACAGACAAACTTCAGTATCATCCGGTGACCCCTGACTTGCAAGAGCCATAACTTGAGTTCTAGAAATCTTCTCAAGGACTTCCACCACTCAAATTAAAGCTAATAACATCCTCTACAAGTCTCATGACCACCATTAGGTGAGATGAGGCTTGTATTTCAACTTATCTTCTTTGACAAATCAGTGAAAAACAAGGGATTTTACCCTAGGAACCTTGACTTTTCACCCTCTATTCTTCTTGATTTTTCTTGAATTCTTCTTAACATAACAATATATCCTTGTTCTCCATGTCAAATGATGAACCCCACATCTCTCCAACAGCCCTTAATGCCTTTCAATCAGTCAATTGACCTAGAGTTGACCCAGATGAAACCCTAGTTGACTGTCTTCAACTGCAATACTTGTGATCACACCAATGACTTGTCTCCTTCTCCAAATGGCTTTCTAATTCTTCCAAGATGTCTAGATACTCCCCATGCTCTCCATTCACCACTCATAACCTCTCTGTTGACCCTCAGATGCCCTCAGATAGGGGATAGGCTCAAGGCTTGATCTGCTGAACTCTCTGCTTTCAAATTCTTTTCTAATGACTTGAATGAGATGGAATTAGGATAATAACCTCTTGATAGGCTTCTAGAGATGAGAATAATGATTGGTCCCCTGTTGAATGACTTGCTATGCTTATGCTATGCAGATGGTTAGTCTATGTACATGACTCTATATGCAAATGCTAATGATATTGAAACATAAACCAAGTGCATAAAGTTGAGCAAATTTTAGGGTGCAACACTATGCTGTGAAGAAGGTTAAAAAACCGGGGTCACTGCCGCTATATATGATGGTTGGTACTGTTGGTGGTGGCTTCGTGAACTTTGTACTTTCTTTCCATATGTGATTGCGCTCACCTCTCCCTCTTTCTTTTTGTGGAACGTGTTGACTGGTTTCTTTGCCGTGCTGGCGCTCGAGGTAACATTTGGAGTAGTCACTTTTCCACTCTTTAAACCTGCTTCCACCTTGACCCCCACTGCCACAATATCAGAGAAATTTGTTGTAACGCTGCTGATCAAACGTTCATAGAATTCTGGTCGAACTGTATCCACAAACCAGTCTGCCAACTCCTTCTCAGTAAGAGGAGGCTCTACTTGTGCTGCAGTTCTGCGCCATCTTTGCGCATACTCCTTGAAGGTTTCGGTATTCTTCTACGTCATGCTGAGAAGCTGACGGCGGTCGGGCGCTAGGTCCATGTTGTACTTGTACTGTTGAATAAAAGCATCTGAAAGGTCTTGGAAACTGTGAATCTTAGCTTGATCTAAACCAAGATACCACTTGGCCGAAGTCCCTTTTATACTATCTTGGAAACAGTGTACTAACAGTTTATCATTTTCAATATGCGGAGCCATCCGCCTACAGTACATGATTAAGTGCTCTTTAGGACAAGCGGTCCCTTCATATTTGTCGAAGATTGGCGTTTTAAATTTCTGAGGAAACACCAATCCAGATACCAGACATAGATCCTTGGCATCAGATCCAAAGACATGGTTTCCTTCAATGGCCCTCATCCTTTTGGCCATGATGTCCATCTCTACTCTTAACTTTTCGTGTTTTTCGTCCTTAGCTTCGGATCCATCGGGTATATCAAAGATTGACTGTTGATTGGCGAAGACTGGTCGTACTATGGTGGGTCCACCTGCTGGAGTAAAAATGGGGTTTCTGATTGTTGAGTCGAACAATGGATTGAGACCTGAAGACTGCATGTTATTGAAAGGTGGCACAAAATCCCGGGACATGCCATAGGGAAACTCCGCTGAAGTAACAGGAGCCATTGTGACATTGGCTGCCGCTGTGGCAACTTCAGAGATCACTGTAGGTTGTGTATCCATTTTTGCTTTGATCATGTTGAGGGCTTCCAAGATCTGGTTGACATCCCCTTTGATCCCTTCAATGTCATTATCCATTCGATCGAACCTTTGGTCGTTATCTGCCATCTTCTTTTGAGCTTGGGACCGTGTGTTGTATCTGTGGGTACTCAGCGTGACTCCTTATCTCCTCTTTCTGGACAAGAACAAAAGATGAGCTGCGAAACCTCAAATGCAAGATTGATGTAGGATGATATGCAAATGCGGATGCATAAACCATTCAAGGAAACTCAAAATTTTTGTTTACAAACAAAAAGTTAGACCAACACGTAACGACATGCTTAAAAAGCGTTTTTCATTTGATAGCTAGAAATCTATTACAATAGAGTGGCCTTTGCTAAAAAGCAAGACTTTTATTACAATGAAAGTAAATGCAACAAACAAGATTTCAATCCTTCTTTAGGGGAAGCAGGGAAATGGTGAAACAAAAATCAATCTAACAAGACGACCCTTCTCCTTCTTGGACTCTGACATGAACTTGATCCTGACGGATGATCTCCCACAGGTCTTCATTTTCTCTTTGCGCTTTAATCAAAGCGTATCTTAGCTCTTCCCTAGTTGCGGGGACCTCAGGTTCCATGGTTATCTCATAGTCATGAGTGTAGAACATGATTAAGGCAATTTCCTTTGACCATAGCAGGTACCCCCTGGTGGTTAAACAACTTGCATTCTCCATTGGAGTTGGGCCCATGAGGTGTGGATCTCTTTGAGCATATTGAGCATCTTCTTCTAGTTCCTGGTTGCGACCTGTCTCACAGAAGCGAGGCCTTAACAGTTCTGGTTCAGGCTCGGGCCCGGTAGGATACCCATGCTGACGCCGAGCGAGAATAGGGTTATAAGTGATCACCCCTTTTATCCCAATGAGAGGCACATTGGGGAAATCTCCGTAGCTGGAAATCATGACTTGGTCACCGATGCTAGTGTCATACCATGTGATATCATGGTGTCTGAGAGTGACAAGTTTAGAAACCCATGCGCTTTTGGTAGGAAGCCTCCAAAGGATATGGGTCCTTGGCAGATGAGAAGTAAACCATCGGTCGAGTAGTGCAAGACAACATGAGAATCGCCCACAATCATACAAGGCAAAACAGTGGATGACTACATAAGTATCAGCCAGTATTGTGTTGACCGGATTTTTGAGGATGAAGAGGCGGATTGCTTCTTCGCTGATGAAGTCGTAACTGCTTGGGAACAGATACAGTCCATATATTAGTAGTGCCAAAATCGCCTCAAAAATGCCCAGGTTTCTGCTTTCATTAGTGATACTCGGCCATTTCCATTAGAGGCCCGGCATCCATTCCATACCACCCTCCTTTCGCCCTCATTGGTGGTAAGTCTTCCAGCTTGATATGCAGAGCTTTAGCTAAGTCCTTCTTCTTTGGCTTTCCATAAGGGAGCGTAAAATTCCATGGGATCTTCAAGTAAGCATTATACTCTTCGAGGGTCGGGAGTAGCTGAAAATCTGGAAACACAAAGCAGTGGTAAGTGGTATGATAGAATTCCACCAAGGCTTGCAACATGGGCTCATTGATCGGAGCGCTTATTAATGGCAATAGGTCCCCATATTTGGCTATGAAAGCAGCAGGATTTCGGACAAGTCTGGTTAACATTCTTAGACGGCCCAATCTCAGATCCGGGACTCGAAGCATGTCTCTTCTTACCATGTTGTTGCCTGCAAAGAAAAAGATGAATTTCCTTGAATGGTTAGAAGAAGTGCAAATGCAAATGCACATGATTGTCATGGAACTCAGATATTTTCGAACATCAGAACTCGTCATTTCATTAACAAACAAAACAGACTACAAAACATTGTTTCCTCTTACAAGAGTTTTAACTAAACAACTTGGTGAATCCTATCAAGGTTCTCCTAGCAGCCTAATGTTGAGCTTCTCGATCTTTCTTTCCATCTGAGTCTTCTCAATGATGAGTCTGTCCACAATTATTTTCCATGGATTAGACTGAGGCTCATAAGGTTCTTCTAGTGCTTTCCTCTTCTTACAAGAGAGGATTTCTTCATCTTTTGACTGGAGTTGTCTCTAGAGCTCCGCATTTTCTTCAATGACTATCTGATACTTGTGCTTCCAAGCTTCTTCAGTTTGCTGTGCTTTGACCAAAGCAATTTTCAACTTTTCTTCTTCAGACATGAAGACCAACGGGCGTTCTTCCTTTAAGGCCATAGGCTCTTGTTTAGGATACGGCATCCTTAGTGTGACGACTCTTTTCCGAACCCATTGAAGGTAGGGTTCCAAAGAAACACAGTTGAGTCTTCCAAGATCTTTCTTTCCTTTCTTGTGTAGACGCTTCCAAGCTTCTAGAATTTTCTCTTTTAATCGTTGACTATCTTCCCCTTCTTTGAAGAAGATGCTTTCTACTTGAACACTTTTGGGTTTGTCCTTTAGAGAGTATCCCAATTGTCGGCGGGCGAGTATTGGATTGTAGTTGATCCCTCCATTAATGCTGAGGAGAGGTACATTGCCAAATTCCCCACAACTGTCAATAATCATTATCCCATCATAATCATGACTATACCAATCAATATCGGAATGGGTAAGAGCCATGATCTTTTGTGACCACCATCCTTTCTTTGGATCCCAAAAAGCGTTGGCTTTGGGTAAGTGTGAAGTGAACCATTTGTACAATAAAGGAGCGCAACAAGTGATCATTCCTCCATTATGGAAGTTCCTCAGATGAACAGAATGGTACGTGTCTGCTAACAAGGTAGGCACATGATTCTTCTTCAAGAAAATTTTGATGGCATTGAGGTCCACAAAATTCTCAAAGCTTGGAAACAAGAATATACCATAGATGAGTAAGGCAAGGATAGCCTCGAATGCATCCATGCTTAAATGATCTGTGTAATATTGAGCTTTCTCAACCAAGAATTCTGCTTTTAACCCAAAGACTCCCCCTTTTGTAATCAGATTCTTTTTTATATCATCCACTCCCAAACACGTAGCTTTGGCGATATCTTGCTCTTTAGGGTCCTTCTCTACAATCGGAAAAGGAGAATCTTCAAGAATAGGCAATCCGATTAACTGAGAATACTCTTCTAGTGTGGGTACTAGCTGATAATCAGGGAATGTGAAGCAGTGGTAGAGCAGGTCATAAAACTGGAGGAGAGTAGAAAGAAGTCCACTATCCATCTTTATCTTCAAGAGTAGCAACAACTTCCCATATCGGCTTTGAAATCCCTCTGAATCTGTCACTAAGGTGCTCAACCTTTTAAAATCATCTAGGTTAAAACCCTTATAAGCGTACTTCAAAGTTTTCTTTCTTTCACTGTTCATGACGACCTCTGATATTTACAAACAACAAAGTCTGAGTTCCATGAAACCATATGATGATATGATGACATGATGATATGAATGCACAAAACACAAACAAGATGCATATGCACACAACACAGGTTTAGGGTTAAGGACAAGCATGAGTCAAAGGGTCTACCCATCCCCAAGAATTGTACTATGGATTGATCTGTACCTGCCGAACGGGTTCTACAAAGTTCCCAGAGTCATCAACCCATCTTTCGGATATTATCAACTTCCCAAATTACTTGGTAATTGATAATATTCTCAAGAGAATCTCGTTTGAGTGTAGTATCACGTATCAACTATTTCAGAAATACTTCCTTATAGTCATCGCACTACGTCCTAATAAGGTCAAAGTGGGGTAAAATGTAATCTAAAAGTTCACAGTGTCACGGGCTCCTTCGTCGAAAGTAGCATTGTTTTCACGAATACTCGATCAACAATACTAAAACTTTCAAGAGGGCCTACACTGAGCGGTGGTTTCTCAAGTTAGCTTGGTCGGGAATCAACTCCCTATAAGCCTTCTTGAATATACCACCATCCTATCATAATTTCACTCAAGTCCGGGTATAGGACCGTCTCACCACTCAAAGCACCCAATACCCAACATACAAACAAATATATTGACAAATATACATGTTAAGCAAATATTTACAAATATAGCATGCAATTAAACAAAATAGGCTAAACCCTCATGAAAAGTCACCATATCCCCAGTGAAGTCGCCATTTCTGTTGCGGTGAGAATCGTGATACCAAGCTATTGATTAACTTGAATCTTAATTCTTGAATTCACAACCGGACTTTAATTTATCCAAAGGAAAGGTCTAAAGAAAGAAAGAACCTTTTGCGCGATGTAACAACAATGCTAAGAGATTCGGGGATCGGGGGTTGGTTATGCATAGGATAGGTATTTCACAACCTAAACATCTGTAGTACTCTACAGGAACCTTTTGTTTGTTTGCATGCTAAGTTTGATAAATGTTTGCTATGGATCGGGATTGGGTAAAAGGGTGTAGGTTAAAACCTAAAGATAGTTTTCTAAACTTGCTCGCAAAGACATCGCGTCCTCTGCCTACGTATCCTTACTAGGATAGAATCAGAGCAATCGTAGTTCACCTCACTAGGGTTAAAGAACACTTGATTATGACCAAGGTTCAGGGGGGAAACAAGTATAACAATACTTGCGTAGAGTTTCACAAAACTCTCTGGATCTATGTTGTAACACTCAAAGGGGAAATAAGTAATTATTACTATGATTCTTATATAGAGTTAACAAACTCTAACCTAGGGTTCTAGTTGAGGAGTACCCCTAGTAAAGGTGGGTCTTTTAGACTTAAGCAAAGTCTAATGGTTTTATGGGTCCTAATCTTAACTAAGATTCAATATGACTTTACAAAGTCAAAAGGGGTCATAAGCTATCCATGACACAAGGTCCAATGGAGAGACTTTTCTTTTGGAAGGAGAGAGGGGAGGCAACTTGGATGAGAACTAGAGAGTTCCATCACTTGGGGAATAATTTAACAAGGTATAAACATATTCAAGCATGAGAAATATAGAAGACAATGATTATGATCAAGGATTAACCAACACATTACAATGAGCAAGTATTTTGAGTAGGGTGAATGGTTACAACCAAGCATAGTAAGCATATTACAATAAGCATGTCTTGACAAAGATATAGGCATATCTTAACAAAGATTGAAAGTATGGTCTTAACAGAGATTAGGAAACATGATAAAGGTGACAAACATGTATACAAATAACAGTTGAAAACAAATCATGTTATAAACTCAAAGCGTAACAACAATATGCATAGATAACAATCTCACACAATTAAATTAGTTTAGCCTCGTAATTTAGGAGGTGCTATGATAAAGGCCTACTTGACAAAGTAAAGATGGAAAAAAACACATGGTAACGACCAGACAAGAGAGTGATACCCTAATATGCTAACCAGCATAAAGGAAATAAATCTTACAAGATAAAAATAAACATGGTATGAAGGAAGTTCAAGTCGAAACACATGGTAAAGACCTAAGAACAGATTTACTAACAAGTAAGAAAAAAGCATTATAAAAACAATAAATTATGATATTACATTCCATTAAATAAAACTAGACATTGCAATGAAAAGGTTGCAAAAAGAACGGGTTAAAACTGATAAACAACGAATAAGTTATGGATATTTGAAGTTTGATTGATTTCATGATAATAAAATAAATAATCAAACAAACAAAAAGAAGGGGCATGGGTAGGGATTGAACCCACGCCCTTGTGCTTACCAACACAACAAACCAACCACCACGCCACAACATGCGCGTGTTGAAAAGTAATGGAAAGAATAAACAAAAAAACATAAAACATGAGGTAAGAAAATAAATGAAGCAAAAATGCCTCGCTGGGGCTCGAACCCAGGAAACAAGGCATGAGGGGCGTTTTTATGGCAAGGCAATAACCACTGGGGTGGCGATACATCCGTTATGTAAAGCCACCCCATAAATATATGTACTTAACAAGGCGCGTGAAAACTGGGCAACCAACAAACCAACAAAACCAAAATGCGTGAGAGATTGAAACTCCATCAAAACAGCATGGATTTGAGCGCAATCTTAGTCAATTTCATGTGATTTTTAATGAGGAATCCAATGACATGATTAATTTCTTGAAATAACATCCATAAATGCAGATACAATAGAACATGCAGACCTAAGCTTCAAAATGCATTTGGGTGTGTCATGATTAAAATAGCTACAACCAAGGGTATATAAAAGTCTGAACAAACTCTAAATGTGCTAATGAAATGATCCTAACCAAGAAAAAGATTTCAACAGTCACGAAGCAAGAATTTGCATGCGAGTTGCAATTAGTGGTGAGAATGATATGAAAATGCAAATCTGAATTTCAAAGATCAAAAACAAAGTGTTCTACATCAGCCAAGCACCTGAGCATGATGTGAATATGATATATAATGAGTTCTAACAAGAGTTTTAATAAAATCATCACTGATTCAAAAGGAGGTATATGAATTGTAAAATGCACTTGTGGAACAAAGAACTTAAAACAGTCATGCTATGGTTAGGAGGAGGGCCCAAACACACATCAAATGTCAAACATATCATGCTCATGTATCCATATCAATCATTTATGATGTGCAAGACCAGCTGTCATGTGAATGTGAAGTGAAAATTCAGTTTTCTGCAAGTGAAATAATGAATTCATGGAACAGATCAATTTGAAGTGAAGAAAACACATATACATGCTCTATACAACATGTAAGATGTATCTAAACCAGGAGGAATTTAAGAACTAGTGAATTTTTAAAAAAACATGACAACTACAACTTGGTGATTGAGGTGCATAAGTTCTGGCAGCAACAATATAAATTGGTACAAAGATGTTAAGGCTCATCCTCCATTTCAATAGTGTATAACATTGCTTTTATAAAAGCAACAGACTGCATATATAGCCCTAGAGACAACCTAATCAGTAGTTGTGTAAATTCACAAGAGCAAATGCTATCACTAAAACCTCTAGCACAAGTATTTGCAGCAATGAACACAAGCTGAGCATGTCAAAATTTATTTTAAAACAAACAACTAGCACTTGACAAACCAAGCATAACAAGTTAATACTAAGAAAACTGACATCTTAATGCCAAGGGAAGCAGACACAAAGAGTTGAAACTCTAAACATATGATTGGTTCCAACCTACTACAAATCCTGGTGTGATAGATGCAGCAGTTAATCATCTCATTATGGCAAATGTTGACATAAGGGAAACTTTAAAGTAACATGGTTGAAAATGATAAGAACAACAGTTTGGATCTCTTTATGCCTTAACATGTGAGAATTCTCAATAATGGTCATGATCAAATGTTTTGTTTTTCTTGAAATGAAAGCCATCAGATTGTAAAATACCCACCAACTTAGTTTGGGGACCAGTTTTAAAAATAACAAGGCACTGGAAGCTGACAAGCTCTCTTTCACATAATTTTGGTATGCAAAAACATGAATTCAATACTACACATACCAATGCTTACACACCTCACCAGTCTTAGCAGAAACAAAACTATATTGCCCTAGTGGCAATCTAAACAGGTTGATAATCTTAAATGAAAACAAACAAACTTAAGCAGAATCAAAACAGCTTTATGAACATGTTGCTACAGATTACCACATACTGTTTATGAAACAACAATTAACAAGCTATCAAAGATAACAATCAAGATCTTCAACGTGAGCTACACACTTTGTACACACCAATTTTGTGAGGATTGTGAAAGTGGTCCTTGCTGGTAGGATAGGTGACACAACTTGAATTAGAACAGTTTATGACAGTAAAAACTCATGATATCCAAATATTTGGCAGTAAGGTAAAACCGAGAATAACAAACTAAACCACATCTCATCATTATTGACAAACCAAACAGTTTTGCAATTAGAACCCTTATGCCAACAAACTTGTAGGAGATAACAATCATTCATAACAGCATGATAAACTAAAAGTGATGTGGTGTTGATGTGATTGTGTCAACCAGTGTATTTTTGATATTATGCATAAAACAACCAAGTAAGTACACAGACATATTTCAAATGCATTTAAAAACATGTTAGGATGATGAATTCAGCTTGGTATAGCTCTATGCAAGATATGAGTGTCAACTGCTATGCATAATCCAAAACAGACTTTGATGCCAATATATGATAACAATCATTCATAGTAGCATGAACTGTAGATACCAACCAAGTTAAACTAGCAAACCCAATTCCTATGCCAGCAGTGAGATTCTAGTGGTTTGTAGCTCAGACAAAATTGTTTCCTGATTGTACACTAATTGTAGATTGGTGCAGTTCTCAAACAGTGGCAATGTTAGATCTCATGCTATTGGTAACCTTATCCCACAGTGGACATACACTTTCTAGCCTCCAATCATGAATTAGCATACTTTGGCATGACAAAAGGGATCTTAGAGTGACAAAACAAATTAAATGTCATAGTTGAATACATCCATTCACTAACAGACTTATGGTTCTAAGTACAACAGAAAATTAGCAGCATCACCACATAATCATGAAACCAACAATAGTCAAGATGCTCATATGTTCACAGCACAACAGTTGAATTAATATGACAGAAACATGTTCAAATATTTGTACTAATGCCTAGGAGAACCTCCATCATTCCCAACAGCAAACAATCATGCAAATTACCAAAGTGTACATAGCTCAAAGTCTAAAAAATACTCAAAAATGCCAATTTATGAAAGATAATGCTAAAGCCAATAAGAATCAATTACATACCTTTTGTAGATCCTTAGGAGTAGGTTATATCAGTTGAGAAAACCAGAGATTGCTTGCTCCAATTTTTGCCCTTTTGAAATTTCTTCCACTTTAAGCCACAATACACTTTCAATGCCAAATAGAGAGATGTGAGTTTCTAATGATTGGTAAGTGTTTGAACAGTTGAGGAATGCTGTTTATGAGGTGTTAGAGGGATCAAAACTTCAAGAACATGTTTAGAACAAGATTTGGTGATTTTTGTAGCTTTGGTCAAAGTATGGTGGAATGAGAGTTGACTTTTTGATTTTTTGAGGTTCTTGATGTTTTAATGAGTCATACACTTTCTATATGTCATTTAGGAGATGTGTGGATGGTTGTGAGAGTGTTGGAAATATTAGAAATGAAAATGGTGTGAAAGTTGCAAAATGACCATTTTTGGTGTTTTTGAACTTTTCTTCACTTATAAGTAAAAAAGAGAATGAGAGGGAGAGCTGTGATGCTTTGATCTTATGAGCAGCTCTGGTGTGAAAAACAAATGAGGGTGAGGCCTCTATTTATAGGAGAAAGAAGGATGAGGGCAGCTTTGTATTTTCCATTTTTGGAGGGAGTTTCATGATGATTCTTTCAAAATCTTGCCAATATCTTCATATCAGCTTCTACACATCAAACCCTTGGCTCAAGATATGCAAGTATCAGCTGACATGAGGGATTTGAGATGACTAGAGAGAGCTATGAAGGTAGGGGCCTACAGCTCCCCCAAATTGCTTGAAAAGTTTCTCTTTCATGACTTAAAAATGATTATTTTAATTGCAACTAGCCATCAACTTGCTTGGCTCATCATTTAAATCTTTTTTCTAGTTTTCTATTCATTCATACCTCATATTATCAGATTGTAACATGATCCAATGGTGGAGAGTGCCTCAAGTTGTAGAAATCCAACTTTGAGATGTTGAAGCAAGTGAACTTTTAGTGTGACAGACCCAACTTCAAGACACCATAACTTCCAGCTCACAACTCCTCTTGGGGAGTTCTTGTTCTTTTTGTAAAGCCCTCATATAGCTCTACAACATTCATGTTTGTCAAAAGTTCCAAATCTATGTGCATCTTGGTTGAAAAGTCCCTTAAAGTTAGCAAAAAACAAGTTTTGATGCAGCCAGATTTTGAGAAATTCACCAAGTGTTTTGTACTAAAACATGACTTTGATGATAACTCCAATTCCATGCATTTTCTGAGTGTGAACTAGTATAGGAATTTTGTAGGACTTGTTAAGAGCTTTCCGACGAGCTTTGAACCACCTCATTTGGGTGTGTGGTTAGGGAGTTAGGGTTTAGCCCCTTTCGAAACCCTAATTTCCCGATTTTTCGATTACTCTCACGTCCTTGATCCGATGATCATGAAAATTGATATCTAGGTCCCTCATGACATAAGGAACAACTTTGCTTCACAACTTGAAGTCCAATTCCTAAAATTTGGGGGGGTTGACGTTTCGGTCAACCGTACGATCGATCGGCGATTACGGGACCGTCCGTTCACATTTCGGAGCTTCCAAGACTTTGAAACTCTTTGAGGGGACTTCACTAATCCATATTAACTTTTTAAACCATACTTTTGTCCTTTAATTATTTCTCAAATCTAAAGTCAAACTACAGTTGACTTTTTCAACCCGAAAAACCCTAATCGGGTGCCTTGAACTGCACTGCACCCCATCTGTTGGTGATTACCTCAAATTGAACTCACACATGGCCCAATATGGTATTCTTGATCTCATTTCATAAATGATTCAACCCAAAACATTGGTTGACCAATCCTCTAACCTTCGATTCTATCAGTGCGGAGCCCCGTTTCATCTGTATCTTGACAAAAACACACTTCGAAACTTGTTAAGGTTAGATAAATAAATGCATATGATATGAAGAGGATATAAGGGGTCAAAATTTGGGGTGCAACACAGGGCTCTACCGAATACCCGCAAGCAAAGCCATACAGTAAAAATACAAGCAGAGGGAGCAACTCAACCTCTAGTGCAATCATGCTCCTAGCTTAAAACAATTTAAACATGAACTTATTCTAATGCATCAAGCAAATCAAACAAGTCACATCAATACAGTTGCACAGAAAGAAAACAGACAGGAAAGAAAGCAGATCAACAGCTTCCACAGCTTCACAGCAAAGCAATCCTTCTGACAGCAGTTCAGTCCACAGTCTACAGCTGTTCTTCAAGTCTATCCTCTTCATGGGAATGAAAGGTATTCCATCTTCAAGCTTCAATCTTTAATAGCAAGTATCAACTTGCTTCTTCAAGTTTTCAATGCATCAAACACAAGTATCAACTTGTTCTTCATCTTCTTCAAGCTTCAGCTCTTTCTTCAATCTCAATTTGATCTTCTTCACACAAGTATCAACTTGTTCTTCTTGATCTTCAAGCTTCAGGTTCAATGGAAGTCTTCAAACAAAGGGGAAGTGCAACCTCTAGCATCTTCAATATTCTAACAAGGAACTCCATCCTCTAGCAAAGGAGAAAGATTCATCTAACAAGAGCAAGGTGGGATAGGGAGAAGCAAGGTGAAGACTAAAGGTCACCACTAAGCACTCCACCATCAAAGAAAGGAACCCTCAAAGGTTCTACCAACTTGTGAAGAGCCACACATCCTACCAAAGGAGGGATGAGGCCTTCACAAGGGGACCATAGGGAGGAATGGAAGTGATCAACATCTTCCATGTTTCATGAAGGAAGAAAATCTATTCTAACAGATCTCCCTAAAAACCCTAATCCTTAACCCTAAACAAACTACACCAAAAGGGAGAGCAATCTTCAAGTCCAAGCTCCACCATGCATTCCACATCAGCCCACACAAGTCTTCATCATCATCCAAAAAGAAAGAGAAGAAAAACCCTAGTCTAAGGGAACTAATGAAGTCATTCTAGTTGAGTTAGCAAGTTAGGATCACCTAAAATCTAGTATTAAAGTTAATTCTAACTAAAATACTAAAATCAATTATAAAATCCTACAAAAATAACTATGGGAACCTATGTCAATCATGACTCTACCATGTTAATTCCAGAGATCAAATCCCCAAATAAGACCTAGAAATAAACTATAAACTACAAGGTACTAAACTTAAACCCTAAAAGGGAGCACCTAAGGTTTCAACCTAAAAAAGCACCTAATTTCATCACAAAAATGTGAGAAAAATACTATAGGAGCATACATGTCTAAGCTAATCACAAACAAAATCTCAAGCAAAAACTCATCACCAAATGATCAAACTAAATTCATCAAACAGAGGTATCAACCATGGTAATTTTATTATCAAATAAAATGTAAAAAATGCACATAAAATAAAAATGCATGGTTTTCCTAATATTTTTATTCCATAAAATTCTAGATTCAATCATGAATCAGGGGGAAAAACCTGGAATTAATTGACCTATTTTTCTATTTTTATGAATTATTTCTAAATTAATATGAAGTGAAGAAAATAAAAGAAATCAAAAGAAAATAAGAAAACTTGCGTGCCAAATAGCAATCCATGTTAGTTCATTGCGCTGGGTTGGGCCAAAGTGGGGGTGTAAGTAGCAATCAGATCCTTAAGCCCAGGTTTTTAACTTAAATGAAACGGGGCGTTTCAATGGGAGAGTCAAAGTCTGACTTCAAAACTTAATCGTGGTCGTGCGTTTCATTTACTGAGTCAAAGTCCAAGACTAATCCAACGCTCATAGTTCATCGTCCCAATTTAATTCAGATGGAGGGAGATTCTCATACGGTGGCCTGAGCAGCAGCGCTACCGTCTTCTCCGGTGAGGCTATGTTCACAGGTCATCAAACAACACATAACTATACATCATCATGTCTAATTTTTCATCCTGATCGCGAATCTCCACTCAAAATCATCTAACTCTCTCTCTAATTCAAAACACGATAACAATTTCAGAAAGTGTCAAAATCTTGATCATGCCTATTCTCCAAATTAAAGGCATCAACCCAATCCTCATCTCATGGTGATCAATTTCCCCTATCTAATCTTGATTATCTATCCAAGAACTGCAAGAATTCAGCCTCAACAGAAATTGGTCATCATCCTAACTTGTCTCTATTCCACGATTTCTTGTTCTAGAATCCAATTACACATTGCCAGGATCCTAACCACCTATAGATTTATATCTATCTCCTCCTAAATTATGCACAAGGACGAAAGTTACCAACCTGAGTTCAGAGGAGTAACAGAAGCACTTCTTGCTTGATTCAACCTTCAAGATGATGCAGATTCACTCTAAATCACCTTCTGAAGCTAATGCCACCCTCAATTTGCCTTGATTCCTCCTTGAACTCAAAACACGATCTCCACTTGCAACTCTGAATTTTCAATTGCTCTCTCTGCTACCAGCTTAAAACTCCTCCAAAAAAATGGTTGAACACACTTAGTGGTTTATATAGAACTTGATAGAATCATCCAGAAGTTTCTCAAAGCTTTAGAATGAGATTTTGGAATTTCAAATTCTCACCAAAATCTCATTCATGGCAGTCATGGTTCCCTCTCTGTTTTGGCCTCAGCTAGCTTGCATTCAACTTCTCATGAGATATTGAACATGAATGGTGGTGATTCTCCCCTTGTTTCAATCCAATGGCTCATGTATGTTATGTTACTTCATCATGAAGCAATGAGATAAAAGTCCATGAAATTGAACTCAAATCAAAAATATAATATTTCCAATGTTTCTAAAATGTATTTTCCATTCAAAAAATGCTATTATTTTGCCTCATTTGCACACAAAATGATTTATTTGAATTTTTGGTCTTTAATTCTCTTTAATTCTTCCTTTTTCACAATTTCTTGAATCAAGTCTCTCCTTGAGACATTTCAATGCCTCCTTGATACATGGTCAAGGTTAAAACCCCATTTTGAGAAACTTTCAAGTTGCACCCAATTTCATTTGAGATGTCTAAGTTGGTGAAAATGACCCATAACCAAAAATGACCCATAATCACAACTTCCCAAAATACCCTTGACTTGTCAAAGCCATAACTTAAGTTATACAAATACTATCATGGACTTCTAGTACTCTATAGAAAGCTAATAGGATAAGGAACAACATTCATGTTAACCAAAAGTTCATAGGAAACATCCTTCTTGGGCAAAAGTGTCATGCAAGTTGGGTAACTTTCAAGCTCCAAATTCACATGCCTCAGATGACTTGTAACTTGTCTGGCTCATAACTTGAGTTCTATAAACCCTATCAAAGACTTCTAGTACTCATATTAAAGCTAATATCATGCCCTACAACAATCATGTTGAGGTCAAGATGAGATGACAATCATATCTTGAGCTACATTTCCTTGAAGACAGGGGTCAAACTAGGGGATTTTACACTGTCAAGTCTTAGAAACCCTAGCCTGAAACTTCTCAAACTCTTCAATCATGATGAGTTGACCTTGGGATCATACTTAGAACATCTCAATGTATTAGTCCATGATCACATGGCTCTTGAATTAAGTCTCAACTTCCTTCAAATCATCAGTTGACTTAGGGTTGACCCAGTCAAACCATGATTGCACCACTCATGGCTGAGTCTTCTTAATCTTGCACAATGACCTGTCTAGGCCTCAAAGTGATCTTAAACACTTCTCATGAGCTCTCTCAAGACCTCAAGTCCATCCTCATGGTCTCAGAATCATCTGATGGCTCTCCACAACTTTCAAGTTAGAAGACACGCCTTCTTGGTTTCAACCACTCTTTCTGAGGATCTTTAACTTCTCTGACAAGGATATCAACCCTTGAACATCTGAATAACCTTCTTAGCTAGCCTCATTGTCTTGTATAGCTCTTGATTGGTAATCATACCTCTTGATCTCCTGCATACATGTCAATGAAATGCAAATGATAATGCTAATGTGAATGAAATGAAACACAAGCTAGGTAAAGAAAAGTTGGGCAAATTTTGGGGTGCAACACTCTGCAAAAATTATTGAGGCAGGCACATGTGACAAAAGATGTAACTCTCGACCAATTTGACTCAGTGATAGCCAACATTACGGCATGTAACACCCTGAGTTTTAGTGATGCAGAGTTGCCAAAAGAAGGACGTAATCACAACCGTGCGTTGCACATATCTGTCAGGTGCTAAGAAGACACAATGGCACGAGTTTTAGTCGACATTGGATCCTCATTGAATGTATTTCCCGCAAGGTCGCTCGCAAGGTTAGCATATGCAGGGGCAGAAATGTAGCCGACGTCGTTGATTGTAAAAGCTTTTGACGGTTCAAGAAGAACGGTTGTTGGAGAGGTAGAATTGTCAATCATGATAGGACCTCATCTGTTCGATATTACATTCCAAGTCATGGACATTAACCCAGCTTATAGTTGTTTGTTGGGACGACCGTGGATTCACGCAGCTGGGGCAGTGACTTCCACTTTACATCAAAGAATGAAATTTGTTGTGAATGACAAACTGGTGATTGTGCATGGTGAGGAAGACCTAATGGTAAGCAATCTGTCATCATTCAGGTATATCGAAGCAGATGAGGGTGCATTGGAAACTTCTTTCCAAGCACTCGAGATAGCTAACGCAGTGATGTTATAGGAAACAGTGGCTAAGAGCGGTCCATCTTTTGCATCCGCTCAGGGCATCAAGTCTACACTAGAAGAAGGTACTCCTGCAGGATGGGGAGAGGTTATTGAAGTGAAGCAAAAAACGAATCGCCAAGGGTTGGGTTACAAACCAACTCATGTTGAAGCACCGACACATGACAAAGGACGCCCAAAGATTATACAAGAAGTATTCATCAGTGGAGGATTCCAAGTCAGTGTTGTGGAAGAATATTTTGAAGATGAAGACCTTGAACAGTTAGTGTATCATGGCAACTCTGCCTTGAGCAACTGGGAAGCTATTGAGATTCCTATGGTCTTTCCTGAGTTAAAGTAATTTGTTTGTCTTTCTTTTCTTGTTTTTGCTTTAAATCTCCATAGCCATGCCCAAGGCTATAAGAATGTTTTGTAAGGGCCCCGGGCTTTCAAGAAAATCAATGAAAAATGAACTATTTTGTTAAATTTCTTGTGTTATTTCCTTTACTGCTTTTGCTTTCGTTTTAAAAGAAAAATGGCAATCTTAAAAAACCCAAAACAATTTTCTCTTTTGTGTGATGCATTTGTCTTTGTGTGTTTTAATAAATTAAGCCATTCCAACATGCAGTGATATCCCAAAACCCATTGAATCCTATGACTTGGCATTCCCTCCTGACTTTGATTCACCAATATACCAAGCTGAAGATGAGGACGAGGATTTTGAAATCCCCGATGAACTGGTAAAATGGGCACATCATGAGTACACAGAGCTTCAACCCTACAAAGAACATGTAGAAGTCATTAATCTTGGCACCGAAGAAGACAAGAAAGAAGTCAAGATTGGGGCAGCTCTAGGGGCAGAGGTCAAGCAGCAATTAGAGAAGCTTCTGAAAGAGTATGTGGATGTATTTGCTTGGTCATACCAAGATATGTCGGGATTAGACACAGACATAGTGGTTCACAAATTACCGCTTCGACCAGAATGCCCACCGGTTAAACAAAAGCTCCGAAGAACAAGACCTGACATGGCTCTTAAGATTCGAGATGAGGTGAAGAAACAAATTGATGCGGGTTTCTTAGCAGTGTCCAAATACTCTGAATGGGTGACTAATATTGTACCTGTGCCAAAAAAGGATGGGAAAGTCAGAATGTGTGTGGATTATAGGGATCTAAACAAGGCCAGTCCGAAGGATGATTTCCCTTTGCCGCATATTGATATGTTGGTGGATAATACGGCTCGTTTTGCAGTTTTCTCATTTATGGATGGTTTCTCCGGATACAATAAGATTAAGATGGATCCCGATGACATGGAAAAACTACTTTCATTACTCCGTGGGGAACTTACTGTTACAAAGTTATGTCGTTCGGTTTGAAAAACGTCGGTGCTACTTATGAAAGGGCCATGGTGGCTTCATTCCATGACATGATGCACAAGGAGATAGAGGTATATGTTGATGACATGATCGCCAAATCTCAGAGTGAGGAGGACCATTTGGAACATCTTTTGAAATTGTTTTAGAGACTCAGAAAATATCAGTTGAGACTGAATCCAGCCAAGTGTACCTTTGGGGTAAGATCTGGGAAGTTACTCGGTTTCATTGTTAGTCACCGAGGGATCGAGGTAGATTCAGATAAAGTCCGAGCCATTCAAGACATTCCAGCTCCACAAACTGAGAATCGAGTCAGAAGTTTCCTTGGAAGGTTGAACTATATATCTAGGTTTATTTCTAACATGACTCCTCCTTGCGAGCCCATCTTCAAATTGTTACGCAAGGATCAGACGGTCGTTTGGAATTCAGATTGTCAGCAAGCGTTTAATGAGATCAAGGGTTACCTTCAAGAACCTCCGATCTTGATACCTCTTGTTTCGGGAAGACCTCTCTTCATGTATTTGACAGTGCTCGAGAATTCAATGGATTGTGTGTTAGGTCAGCAGGATGAGTCCGGACGAAAAGAACATGTTATTTATTATTTGAGTAAGAAGTTTACTTATTGTGAAAGCCGATATTCACTTCTGGAGAAAACTTGTTGTGCTTTAGCATGGGCTGCCAGCGTTTGAGGCAGTATATGATTTATCATACCACTTTGTTGATTTCAAAAATGGATCCGATAAAGTATATTTTTTAGAAGACTGCTCAGACTGGAAGGCTCGCCCGTTGGCATATGTTATTATCAAAATACGACATCCAGTATGTAGCCCAGAAGTCTATCAAGGGTAGTGTTTTGTCAGAATATCTTGCAGATTAACCAGTGGAAGATTATGAGTCTCTAAAATTTGATTTCCCAGATGAAGACATTATGTTGGTAAAAGATTGTGAAGAGCCAGGTCCTGATGAGGGTCCACAGACAGGTCTTCGGTGGAAAATGATGTTTGATGGTTCCTCCAACTACAGTGGGCATGGTGTAGGCGTCGTTTTAATGAATCCGGAAGGTGGTTACACTCCATTCACAGCCAGGTTAGATTTTGACTGCACAAACAACATTGTCGAATATGAAGCGTGTATTCTTGGCTTGGAAGCAGCTATTGACCTCAGAATCAAACTTCTTGAAGTGAGTGGAGATTCAGCCTTGGTTATTTATCAAGTTACAGGTGAATGGGAGACCAGACATGAGAATTTGATCCCTTACAGAGCCTATATCATCGAAATGATTGAATATTTTGACGAGATCACCTTCAAGCATGTTCCGAGATCTGAAAATCACATTGCCGATGCCCTAGCCATGTTAGCCTCAATGTGGAAAGTCAGGGATGTCAATGATGCCACTCTCATTCGAATTGAACGCAAGACCGAGCCCGCCTACTGTCAGATGGTTGAAGAAGAAACTGATGATAAGCCCTGGTTCCATGACATCAAGAATTATCTGTTAAAACAAGAGTATCCAGCAGATGCTACGTCACTTGACAAGAAAACTCTGAGACGATTAGCATCCAAGTTCTTTCTCAGTAATGATGTGCTTTATAAAAGGAATTTTGATATGGTCCCACTTAGATGTGTCGACAGACGAGAAGCAGAGTTGTTAATGCAAGATATTCACGAAAGAATATTTGGTACTCATGCCAAGGGATATGCTATGTCTAAAAGGATTTTGAGGGCTGGTTATTACTGGTTGACTTTGGAAACTGACTGTATTCAATATGCCAGGAAATGTCACAAGTGTCAGATTTATGCGGATAAGATGCATGTACCTCCAACGTTGCTAAATGTGTTGTCATCACCACGACCTTTCTCTATGTGGGGCATTGATATGATTGGGGAAATTGAGCCAAAAGCTTCTAACGAACACCTATTTATTCTAGTTGCTATTGATTATTTCACAAAATGGGTTGAAGCCGCATCCTACAGTAATGTTACTCGACAAGTGGTGGCCCGTTTTATCAAGAAGGAGATTATCTGTCGTTAAAGAATTCTAAGTCGAATCATAACGGACAATGGTACCAATTTGAACAAAAAAATCATGAAGGAGTTGTGCGATGACTTCAAAATTGAACATCACAATTCCTCTCCTTATCGTCCCAAGATGAATGGAGCTGTAGAAGCTGCGAATAAAAACATCAAAAAGATTTTACAGAAGATGGTAAAAGCTTACAAAGATTGGCATGAGATGCTACCATTTGTCTTGCATGGGTACAAAACGTCCGTCCGCACTTCAACAGGGGCAACCCCTTTTTCTTTGGTATATGGAATGGATGCGGTACTTCCTATTGAGGTCGAGATACCTTCTTTGAGAGTCATAATGGAAACCAAACTTGAAGAAGCAGAATGGGTGAGAGAAAGGTTTGATCAATTGAATCTTATCGACGAGAAGCGCATGTCTGCAATGTGTCATGGTCAGTTATATCAGAAGAGGATTAAGAGAGCTTTTGACAAGAAGGTTCGCGTCCGAGAGTTCCGAGAAGGGGAACTTGTACTCAAGAAGATTTTACCAGTTCATAAAGACACACGAGGAAAGTGGATGCCCAACTATGACGGCCCGTTTGTTGTGAAAACACTCAGGAGGCTCATTGATTTTCACAACCATGGATGGAGAGCAGCTTACTCATCCAGAAAATTCTGATGCAGTACGAAAATATTACGCCTAAAAGAACCTGACAAGTCAAAAACTCAAAAGAGCGGCTTATGCAAAAATTAGGGTTGAGAAAAAAAAGAGAAAAAGAAAAAGAAAAATAAGAGCTCGCTAAGTTGAAAACCCGAAAGGGCAACTTAGGCAAAAATGAGCGTCCCAGTGGATTGAAAACATGAAAGGGCGATCCAGGAAAAAGTTAGGGACAAAGGCGTTTCACTGCATCGGATAAGTTGTCACTACTGCAAAAGATCCTACGAGAATTCACTCCAGCCGCTCTGTCAGAAGCGAGGATTTTGGGGAGTTTTTTGTCTTTAGGGATAGTCTGGTCATGGGATTCAATGTAACCTTGTCCACATTGCCATTTTTCACTTGTAAAACTTCTATGGAATTTACCATTTCTTTCAGCCATCCTTTCTTTTGCAAATTTACCATTTCCTTTATTTTCTTTGTTATGCAAAATATTGTTCGTTGATCAATGATAATTTTGAAAGCATAGGGGTCAAATTATTGAATAAAACTTGAAAAGATTAAAAAACGTAAAAATTTCAACTCATAGAAAAGAGTCGAGGAAAATCATACTTCCCCGAAACCTCAGGGTAGCAGAAACTTTGATACGCAATCCTATCGCACTCCCTGGTGAAGTGTAAGCAAGTTGAAATGCTTATTTTCCTTTGGTCATGTGTGGCTATCAAGCTTGAAGACTGTCTCTCAAGAATTTCTTATGATGATTTGAAGACTCGTCCCCAGTAGAAGATTTTTGAGCATTTGATTGAATTTACTTTGTCATCTCTGACTAGCTTGTTTAAAGCTCTGTTCCCCTATTAGGATTGGGTTTATTTTCCAAGTCTACATACACCCTTCAGCCTGGGTTCAGTGTGATTCATTTTGTCTCTTGGGTTCGGTGTGCTATCTGTCGATTCCCCGTGAATGTCTAATCGTTACTAGTGAATTTTTGTTTAAAGTCCAGTTGTAACTGGAATTGTTTTAAAAGCCAATCGTTATTGGTATTCTTTTGGTCGTCACCATATTTCTTGTTAAGGCCAGTCGTAACTGGCATTGTCTTAACTCCACTCGTTGGTATCTTTTGATTCGGTTGTTACCACCTTTTTCCTTTAAATCCAGTCATAACTGGCAGTGTTCTAAATCCAATCGTTATTGGTATTATTTTGGGTCGTCACCATATTTTCCTTTAAAGTTCAGTCATAAATGGCTTTGTCTTAACTTCACTCGTTATTATCTTTTGGTTTGGTCGTTACCAACTTTTTCCCTTTGAAGTCTAGTCATCACTAGCAAATCCCCTGTGAAGTCTAGTCGTTACTAGTTGATTTCCATTTAAGTCCAGTCGTAACTGGCAGATGTTCGAAATCCAATCGTTATTGGTATCTTGTGAGTTGTCACCAACCTCCCCCGTGAAGTCCAGTCATAACTGGCATCGTTTGAAATCCAATCGTTATTGGTATCTTTTGGTTTGGTCATTACCAACCTCCCCAGCTGAAACCTAGTAGCTTGCTAGCATTCTCGTGTTGATATACCCTGATTTGGTCGTCACCATGTTTCTTTTAAAGTCCAGTCGTAACTGGCATTACTTGAAATCCAATCGTCATTGGTACTCGGACTTGGTCGTTACCCATCTCCTTTAAGTCCAGTGGTTACTGGCATTGCTTGAAATTTGGTCGTCACCAATTTCCCCAGTCGAAGTCCTATGTGTTAACGATTGGAGTTGAGAAATCTCATTTGTTATTATCTCAGGTTGGTCGTTACCATTACCTCCAGGAAGTCTAGTGGTTACTAGCACTGTTTGAATCATCTGTTGAAACTGGGTGACATTAGTATCCCCAGTAAAACCTTTGATTTTCCAGTCAAACCCCGGAGATCTAGTCATTACTAGTATCCCCAGTGGGTTTGGTCTTGTTTCTAAGTCCATTCCTGAAGATCCCGTTTGAACTCTTCACTATAGGAAGCTCCTCATCTGATCATCCCCAGTGAGGTTCGTGTCTCTAGTTTTTCACTTCCCCAGAAGAAAGTCGCTCTTTTTCCCCGGTGAAGTGGATTCTCTTCCCCAGAGAGATTGTCATCTTCATTGGACTTTTTGCATCCCCATGTGAAATTATCCTCTCAGTTATCACTAGTCATGTTTGAACTATTGATTGTTATACCTCGGTTTTCCCCCAGTGTCGAGTCCACAATACTAGGTCCCCATGAGTAGTTACTCGTTGTTTTATTTTTCTTCCATCTGCATATGTCTTGTATCCAAGCATCATAAAACATCATTTAGAATTCATGGCATATCATGACCTGTCCTTTTGCATATCATCGGATCTAAGGGATAAAATGTTTGGTTTTCTATATTTAAATACCTTTCATTGCGATTCTACGAGGATTGTCATCTCTCAGTTCCATCTAGTGAAGATATTTAAATAGGGGCAACTGTTGCACCCCAAATTTTGACCCCTTAGATCCTCATTATCATGTTAGGAGCATGCTCATGAATTATCTAACCTTAACCCAGTGCAAGTTTGTCTTTGTCAAGTTACAGATGAATCAGGGTTGTGTACAGTCAAAATCAAAGCTCCAAAAAGGTGATCAATCATTATTTTAGGCTAATTCAATCATGAAACAAGATCAACGGTATCATATGATGTCAATTGAGAATCCAATTTGAAGTTGTCACTCCAGAATCAAGAACACTGCGGTACAGGGGCCCCGATTAGGGTTTTTGACCGGTAAAAGTCAACTGTAGTTTGACTTTGGTGTTGGAAGGTGTTTTAATGGTGGTATCATGGTCCATGAAGTTCATATAGCTTAATAAAGTTCATTCAAGAAGTGTCAAAGTCTCAGGAGGTCCAGAGTGTCAACAGGCGACTCGGTAGTCATCAATCGATCGTACAGTTGACCGAAAAGTCAACTCTTCAAATTTAAGGAATTGGACTTCAAGTTGTGAATCAAAAATGTTCCTTATGTCATATTTCACTTTCCTATCAATTTTCATGACCATTGGATCAAGGATGAAGGAGTAATCGAAAAATCGAGAAATTAGGGTTTTGAAAGGGGCTAAACCCTAACTCCTTAACCACACATCCAAATGAGTTGGTTCAAAGCTCATTGGAATGCTCTTGACAAATCCTACAAAAGTCCCTAAGTGGTCCATGATCAGAAAATGCATAGATTTGGAGTTATGATCAAATTCATTTCAAGAAGGGAAAATGACTTAGAGAAATTTCACTTTTAAGCTTGTTTTTTAGCAACTTTGAGAGGCTTTTTGGCCAAGTTCCTTTGAGAATTTAAAACTCATGAAAAAATGAATGTTTTACAGCTATTTTAGGGCTTTCTAAAAAGTACTAGAACATCTCAATAGCATTTGTGAGTTGAAAGTTATGGATTTGGCAAGTTGGTGTTTTCACACTTGAGTCCCACATTGACAATGTTTGAAAAATCCATTCTTTCATCAGTTGGACCAATCTCAGCTTTTGAATCATGTTTTATCTGATATGTAGAGACTTTGTAGCATGTAAGTACAAAGAGAATGCATAGGAAATGGAATTGGCCAAGTTTGCAAGTGGACTTGCAAGTTGCCTTGCAACTTGCATTAAAATATCATAAAACAAGCAAGAGGTGGAAAGTAAATTCTGAACCAGCCATGAGGCTACACACTCTAGCCTAAATTTAGCCACTCTAAACTCATCATGATACTTGACTTCAAGCTTACCTCCAAGCCAAGAAAGCCCTTTTTGGAGATTTGATTCAAAAAAGTAACTTTTCCCTCCTAGGAAGGAAATCTTCAAATCTGTCCATACCCATGCTTTTCCTATAAATAGAGGCACTCCCCACCTCATTCAACACACAATAACTCCTCTAAAAAACATAGAAGTTGCAAGCTCTTACTCTTTCACTCTTTGCTCCAAATTCACAAAAATCTCAAAATCCACCAAAACCATAAAAAAACTGTCTTGACAGTCCAACTGCCATACTCAGTTCCCTACACTCAAACTCACCAAAAACCATCTACACAATCCATAAATATTGTGTAGAAGGTGTTCCAACCATTGAACCACTCAAAAACCTCATTCTCCAAAAATCCAACTTCCATACCAAGTAACTTTGACCACAATGCATAAAATATACCAAATCATGTTCTAGGCATTTGCTTGATGTTCTAATCACAAAAACACTTCATATATATATCATATCTCAACTGTCCAAAGCATTGAGGATCATTGGTACAACCTATTTCTCAAACTGTCACAAAGTTTGCATTCTTGCTTCAAGAGGAAGAAATCTCCAAAGTTAGGTGCCATTTGAAGTTCCTCTGGGTTTCTTGGTGTTTCAATCTGCTCAACATAGTCTACAAGAGGTATGTAGACAATCAACTCCCTCCTTTATGTCATAAATCTCATATTTGGCATTTTGATTATTGTTGTGTTAAAAAGGTGTCATTTTCATGTCATATGTCAAAATTCTATTTTAGAGGCAATATGTTTGATGGGTGAGTTGGATCATGCTCAATTCCTTATTTATGATGTGTATATGTGATTGGTATGACCTGTTTCAATTGTTCTTTTACTTTTCACATCCAAATGCCTCATTTGCATCTTAATGGCCACCAACATGTCAAAACTGTTTCCATTTGAAGTATGCTTGTTTTTTGAGTTTGGTTACACTTAACTTCACATCCATGATGTGTATGTATGACTGACATGATTTTGTTCCACCTGTTTTGCTTTCCACTTCTAAAAATGCATCATTATCATTCAACAAGCCATCAGCACAACAATTTGGTTTTTAAAGTAAGTTTGCTTGGATTTTGAATACAAAGCTAAATGTTATTATGTATATTATGTGTGCACATCATTGTCTTGATTTAAGCTTGGATTTTGAATACAAAGCTAGATGTGTATGTGATTCATATGATCAAAATGTGCTTGAACCTGATTTTGAAGTTCCTACTGCTCTCATATATACCAAAAGTAGCTTGAATACCAGTTTTCATAAACAATCATTTTGAGATCAATTCTTTTGTGTAAATGCACTCACCAACATGTATGAAATGTGTGTATATGTTTTATTTGGTCTGAGGTTGCCTTCAACATGAAATGAACATCTTTGTGCATCATACTTGTCAAATTTGCAACTAGAAAGCCATTTTCTATCACAGACCACTTTGAACTATTTTTGGTGCCTAAACTCATTCAATAGCATATATGTAACTTGTATGTATGATTCATTTGATTGGTATGTGCCTAGAATCAGAACTGAACATCATGATGCATTACATATGTCAAAGTTACCACTTGATGACCACTTTTCAATACAGACTGTTTTGGACCTAATCTTTTGCCTAATTCACTCAATGACATGTATATAGTGTGTGTATATGACTTGTTTGATCTGAAAATGTTTGGAATTGAAATTGGACATCATCATGCATTTTCATAAGCACAAATTGCAACTTGACAGTCATTTTTCATTACAGTATGATTTGAACTCCATTTTGTGTTTGAGATCATTCATTGGCATGTTTATAGTGTGTGTGTGTGTGTGTGTGATTGGTTTGAATTGAAAGTGATTAGAACAGATCATGAGTTTCAAAATGCATTCCAAACATCTCCAAAGCATGTGCTATCGTGTTTTCAAATGGGAAGGGTATTTCAAAAAACCAATTCCACCATCATGTTCCTTGTGAAATTCTACACAATTTAGACTAAAAGTTTGTAAAAATCCATTAAGAATTGATTGAGTTACATCCAAAATGCAAATCCAAGTTTTGTGTGTTTTTCTTGCCCAACCTGCCATGAAATCTTACCCTATATGTTTAATGGGGTGGCTTCATCAATGGATGTATATCCACCCCAGTGGTAAGCACACTTGCCAAAACGCGCCTTGTACCAGCTGAACCTGGGTTTGACCCCTGAGGAGGGCAACCCTTTTGTCATTTTTTACCATTTTTCATCCAAACTTCCAAAAATCATATCTCACTCATTTTTTATCATTTTGAACCCATTCATTTTGCATTGTGTTTATTTTTATGTCTACTTTAATTTCATATTTTAAAACTCCATTATTGCCTAACTTTTCATCCTTTTTAACCACTTGCAAGTTAAGTATGTTTTGTGATCGTTTTCACGTATGCAGATGAATTCTTTCTTGTTATACTTGTGATTGTTTGTGATATTTGTTTACATTCATATCCTTAAATGTTAGTCAACATGCTAGGATTTTATTTTTGGTTATTACCTTGTTCATTTTGCTTCCTCTGAGGAATTTACTTGAGCTTGATCTGTCGTCACATTTCCTGCTTAATCAGTTGCTTTGATTGTCATCAATGCCTATTTTGTGTTTACTTTTAACAAGTTCATTTAATGGTTATCACCATGATTTTATCTTCATCATGCCTAGTACTTTGTTAATTGTTTTCCTTTCCCCAAGTGATGAAACTTGTTAGTTCTCATCCAAGTTGCCTCCCCTCTCTCTTTCCAAAGGAAAAATCTTTCCATTGACCCTCATGTCATGGATAGCTCATTCACCTTTCTCTCGACTTTGTTAAGTCACTTTAACCTTAACTTAGAAGCCATTAGACTTTGCTTTAAGTCTAAGAAACCCACCTGTACTAGGAGTGTTCTTCAACTAGAACCCTAGGATAGAGTTTGTCAACTCTATGTAAGAATCATTGTTATGATTTCTTACTTCCCCTCTTGAGTGTTCAATTTAGATTAGGGAGTTTTGTCAAACTCTACACAAACATTGTCATGTTTGTTCCCCCTTGAACCTTGATCATAATCAAGTGTTCTTTATCCCTTGTGAGGTGAACTACGATTGCTCTGATTCTATCCTAGTTAGGATATGTAGGCAGAAGATGCGATGTCTTTGCGAGCAAACTTAGAAAACCATCATTAGGTCCTTACTTATCCTTTATCCCAACTCAAACCTGAACACATTTCACAAACTTAGCAAGCAATCAAACAAAAGGTTCCTGTAGAGTACTACAGATGCTTAGGGTGCTAACACCTTCCCTAGGTATAACCAACCCCCGATCCCCGAATCTCTTAGAGTTGTTTTTACATTGCGAAAAGGGTTTTTCTTGCTTTAGACCTTTCCTTTAGATAAATTAAAGTTTGGTTGTAAAAGAATTAAGGTTCAAGTTAATATAATAGCTTGATATCCGATTTTCACCGTAACATGTGGGGAAGATGAAATTCTGCATCCTTTCCACTACTGGGGATACATCCGCATCTACCTGTTAGAAAAGATCCTTCTCTGCTGGAGACACCAATCTCGACCTGCTGAGGATGACTCTAACTGTATGAAATTTTAGACTGTTGAAGGGTGAACGCACTTAGCTTGTGCACTTCCTTTAGATGCGGGATTTCTGGAAAAGTTTCGAGGCTGGGAGTCCTGCAAATAACAAATAAGCAAGTACGTTTTGTGCAGCAAGTAATCGCCTTACTTATCACCTGTGACATTATTCAAGCAAAAACATTGTTTCGATTATGGTTAGAAGAGCCCACAAAGTTATGTATGCAAAGTTTTATCAAAAACATCAGGCTTCTTTTGCAAACAAAACGGTAAAAGCTGAATCAAAGACAAAAGTTTTCTAAATAGTATGTTTTATTGATAAATAACCTGTAAATAGGAAAATTTACAAGAGGACGCAACTCCTGAAATGAGAAAGTTGCGTAAGAAAAATACAGAAATGCACAAGGATATACAAAAATGTCGGCAATGTGGCACAAACAACCATCATAGAATGACTCAAGCATGACTCGCATGACTTCGACGCCTTTCCGATGCTTCGTCTTCTGAAGAGATTGATTTGGACGGATGATTCCCATAATCCACTAGGCCTAGAAGTTCTACGCGCGGACCGCAGTCGTTTGCTTTTCAAATCCCTAACTTTTGCCTGAATCGCCCTCACGGGTTTTCGATTCACTAGGATACCCATTTTTGCCAAAGTCGCCCTTTCAGGTTTTCGACTTTGCGGATTTACATTTTTTCTTTTTATCCCTAATTTTTTTCCCGAACCCATCTTTTTATGGTTCGTCGGGATGCCCCATTCTTGCCTGGATTTTCTTTTTCTTTCCAACGGGTCTATTTATGCAAAGTATTTTTTTACTGTGTTCGCGTTCATAGGGGACGTAAAATCTTCACCGTCCATGGTTGAAAGTAGCAAGGCTCCTCCGGAGAAGACTTTGTTCACAACATACGGACCTTCATAATTGGGAGTCCATTTGCCCCTGTGATCGTTCTGTGGTGGGAGGATCCGTTTTAACACCAAATCACCTGCCTGAAAGTTTCGAGGACGTATCTTCTTGTCGAAGGCTTTCTTCATCCTACTTTGGTATAGACGACCATATGTGATGGACGCCAACCTTTTCTCATCCATCAAACTGAGTTGATTCAACCTATTCTTCACCCATTCTGCTTCATCCAGTTTGACATCAGCCAAAACTCTCAAGGAAGGTATCTCGACCTCTAATGGTAGGACATCTTCCATACCATACACCAACGAGAGGGGAGTTGCCCCGGTTGAAGTACGCACCGAAGTACGATATACATGTAAAGCGATAGGTAACATCTCGTGCCAATCCTTGTAAGTTACCACCATTTTCTGCACTATTTTCTTGATGTTCTTGTTGGCCGCTTCCACAGCGCCATTCATCTTCGGACAATAAGGAGATGAGTTTTGATGCTCAATCTTAAAGTTCTGGCACTACTCCTTCATCATCTTGTTATTCAGATTGAAACCATTCTCAGTAATGATCCTTTCAGGTATCCCATAGCGGCAGATGATGTCTCTTTTGATGAACTGGGCTACAACTTGCTTTGTGACGTTAGCATAGGAGGCTGCTTCGACCCATTTGGTGAAATAGTCAATCTCCACTAAGATGAAACGATGCCCATTGGACGCAGTTGGTTCGATCTTTCCAATCATATCGATGCCCCACATGGAGAAAGGCCACGGAGAGGATATAACATTTAAAGGACATGGCGGCACACAAATCTTGTCGGCATAAATCTGACACTTGTGGCATTTCTTGGCGTATTTGAAGCAATCGGACTCCATGGTTAACCAATAATACCCTGCTCTCAACAGCTTTCGAGACATGGTGTGCCCACATGCATGTGTTCCAAAGGCTCCTTCGTGGACCTCTTCCATAAAAAAATTCGCTTCTTTTTCGTCCACACATCTTAGCAGCACTAAGTCAAAGTTCCTTCGATAAAGCACTCCATCTGGATTCAAGTAGAAGTTCCCAGATAATCTACTCAAGGTCTTCTTATCTCGACTGGATGCCCCGGTCGGATATTCTTGATTCTTGAGAAATTTCTGGATGTCGTGATACCATGGCTTACCATCAGAAGCTTCTTCTATTGCGAAAACGAATGTCGGCCTATCGAGACGTGAGATAACGATTCTTGGTGTATCGTTCCAAAAGTTCACTTTGTATATTGAAGATAGTGTGGCTAAGGCGTGTGCCATCTGATTTTGCGCTCTCGGCACATGGTGAAACTCTACGTGATAGAAGAAGGGTAGCAATCTTCTTGCATAGTTCATATAAGGGATCAGATTTGATTGACGTGTCTCCCACTCTCCTTTGATCTGATTGACCACCAAAGCTGAATCACCGTAGACATCAAGGTTCTTGATTCTCAAATCGATTGCTTCTTCGATACCCATGATACACGCTTCATACTCGGCCTCGTTGTTTGTATAGGGAAATGTCGACCTTGCAGTGAAGGGTATATGCGTCCCATGGAGAATGGTAATGATTGCCCCAATTCCACTGTCGTAGGAGTTAACAGCATCGTCAAAGATCAATTTTCACTGGGAACCCAACTCAGGACCTTCATTGGGTAATGACTCATCACAATCTTTCATCTTCAAGTACATAATGTCTTCGTCGGGAAAATCAAACTTCATAGGCTGATAGTCGTCAATTGGTTGCTCTGCGAGATACTCGGACAAAACACTTCCTTTAATAGCTTTCTGAGACACATACTGAATGTCGTATTCTGTCAGAATCATCTGCCATCTAGCGATCCTTCCCGATAGTGCTTGCTTTTCAAAAACGTACTTAATTGGATCCATCTTTGAAACCAACATGGTTGTATGGTTTAGCATATACTGCCTTAGGCGTTTGGCGGCCCAAGCCAGTGCGTAACAAGTTTTCTCTAACATTGAGTATCTGGACTCACAGTCTGTGAACTTTTTACTCAAGTAATAAATTTCATGCTCTTTTCTTCCAGTCTCGTCATGTTGGCCGAGAACACAACCCATGGAATTCTCAAGAACTGTTAAGTACATTATCAACGGTCTTCCAGCCACCGGGGGCATTAGTATTGGAGGCTCCTGCAGATACTCTTTTATTTTCTCAAATGCTTTCTGACAATTCTCATTGCAAATGACCGCCTGAGCTTTCTTTAATAACTTAAATAATGGCTCATAAGTGGCTCTGAGGTGAGATATGAACCGAGCGATGTAGTTCAATCTACCTAAGAAACCACGAACTTGTTTCTCGGTTTTTGGTGCTGGTATTTCTTGAATTGCTTTGATCTTTGCAGGATCAACCTCTATACCTTTCTCACTGACGATGAACCCCAATAAATTTCCTGACCGTACGCCGAAAGTACACTTGTTTAGATTCAGCCTCAACTTAAATTTCCTCAATCTCTCAAACAGCTTTAGAAGATTCACCAGATGCCCCTCCTCCGTTTGGGACTTTGCAATCATATCGTCGACATATACTTCAATCTCATGATGAATCATATCATGAAAGAGAGTCACCATAGCTCGTTGATAAGTTGCCCCTGCGTTCTTCAAAACAAAAGGCATCACCTTATAGCAGAATGTTCCCCATGGCGTGATGAAAGTTGTTTTCTCCATATCCTCTGGCACCATCTTAATCTGATTGTAGCCCGAAAAACCATCCATGAAAGAAAACACTGAGAATTGTGCGGTGTTATCAACAAGCACATCAATATGAGGGAGCGGAAAATCATCCTTTGGGCTTGCTCTATTCAGGTCCCTATAATTAACACACATCCTGACTTTGCCGTCCTTCTTAGGCACAGGCACGATGTGTGCAACCCACGGAGGATAGTTTGTCACAGCAAGGAATCCGGCGTCTAACTGCTTCTGGACTTCTTCTTTGATCTTTACTGCCATATCAAGCCTGGTTCTTCTCAATTTTTGCTTAACAGGAGGACACTCCTCTCGAAGAGGCAGACGATGAACTACAATATCCGTGTCGAGTTCGGGCATATCTTCATATGACCAAGCAAAAACATCCTTGTACTCTTGGAGCAACTCAACCAGTCTTTGCTTGACATCGCTTTGTAGCGCAGCCCCTATTCTGACTTCCTTCTTATCTTCCTCAGTTCCCAGGTTAACGACTTCAACTTCCTCCTGATGAGGCAGGATGACCTTCTCCTCTTGTCTTAACAATCTGGCAAGCTCTTTGGGCAGGTCTTCGTCTTCATCAATCTCTTCTTCTGCTTGAAAGATCGGATTGTCAAAGTCACATCGAGTCATAGACGAGTCTGAGTCGATGGTATTTGAAATGTGTAACCTGCAATGATGATGATTTTGTGCTTAAATGATATGCAAAAAAATAAACACAAACCACATTGCCATTTTACTGTTAAAAAATAAAAACAAGAAAAACAAAGATCACAAAATTTTGAATGAAAAGACGCCTTTTTGATTAATAATGATAAAAGATTGTTTGTGCACATAACAGATAAGGCCCCTACAAAATAAAGACCATTATGCTCTGGGCAGAACATAGGGCGATACATTAATCGAAACAAAGCAATTACTCTTCATAGGTCACAGAGATGACTTCCTCCATAGTCCAGTTCTTCAAACCCTGGCCAGGGACACATGGCTTGATCCATGCATCCATGTCACAGTCGCTGTCTCCTTCCTCGTCAGATACAACGTTGATTTTTTCGAATATCACCCCACCACTAGTGAATTGAACAGGTCCTTTGTAACATGGAACGTCTTGTGAAGAAGGTGCATACGGGCTGTATCCTAATCCAAACTTATCTTGTTTGTTGGGGACGCTTACCACCTTCCCCCATCCTTGTGCTGCTCCAGATTCCACTAGGGCTTAGGATTCCTTGTATGATGACATGGCAATTTCTAGAGTCTTGACCTCGATCAACGCCTTTTCCTTGATTTGGACAGTTTCAAAGGCTTGACACAATGTTTCATGAATCTCCCCATCTACCTCCACATACTTGAATGAGGACAGATGGATCACCATGATGTCTTCTTCTCCATAAACAGTCACAATATTCCCATCCACCATGTACTTCAACTTCTGGTGCAACGTCGATGTTACAGCTCCTGCCGAGTGTATCCAGGGCCGACCCAAAAGGCAGCTATAAGCAAGCTGAATGTCCATGATGTAGAAAACTGCTTCAAACACTTCCGGGCCTACTTGGATAGGCAGAGTTATCTCCCCAAAAATAGACCTTCGGGTCCCATCAAAGGCTCGCACGATCAAATCGCTAGGCGTACAATAAAGACCCTGATGATCTATCTTCATCAATGCTTTCTTTGGCAACACATTCAAGGACGACCCTGTATCAACAAGGACGTGCGACATCACTGTTCCTTGGCACTCAAGTGAAATATGCAAAGCCAAGTTGTGGTTTCTTCCTTTCGGTGTCAAATCACGATCAGTAAATCCCAACCCGTTACCTGCATTAACATGGGCCACCACTCCTTCCAGCTGATTCACGGATATCTCTTGAGGTACATAAGCATTATTCAAAACCCTGAGCAAAGCATTCTTGTGAGCTTCAGAACACAATAGCAACGATAAGATGGAAATCTTTGAAGGAGTCTGTTGTAAGTGATCCATAATTTTGTAGTCACTCTTCCTTATCAAACGCATGAATTCCTCGGCGTCCTTTAGCAAAGATTCCTTTTCTCTAGTCTGAGAACTTTCTTCAACCACTACTTTCCCTTTTCCTTTGTCAGCTCTATCTACATTTGCCTCGGGAGGTGCAAACACTCGTCCACTTCGAGTCATTCCTCCGGTGCCTACCAAACTATCAATCGAGTCCAAGGGCGAATTCTTTAATTCCTGCTTCTGGCCATTGCAATAGACCTCAGCCCCATAGTTCCAAGGGATTTATTTTATGCTCTCATAGGGTACAGGCTCTGCTTTCGTGAATACAATAGTTGGCCTTGTTGGAGGCGCAGAAATTGTAATCGTTTTGTATGGGATGGAAATGGTGGCCACCTCGTCCTCATCTTCAATGACTACCTCTTCCACACTCTTCTCACAGATTCTATCAAATTGCAATAGGCCCTCATCCATTATGCGTTGTATATGGTTCTTCAGATTCTGACATCCTTTGGGACAAATCATACAATCTTCACAATCCTCTCTACAGCCTGGGAACACCCCTCCTTCTAACGACTTGTTCTTCACAAAACCTAACGGTGTCTTCAGATTCTCCACATTGAACACCAAGTTCAGGCCTTCTTCACTGACAATAGCATTCACACCACCACCCCTACCATGGTTAGGCATGGGGTTTTGATCCACGTTTGGCGCGTCTTGATTGAAATTGATAGCCTTACTATCAAAAAGGTCTTGTACCTTGTGTTTGAAATCTTTACAATTATCGATGTTGTGGCCGGGGGGGGGGGGGGGGGCAGAGTGGAATTCACACCTAGCGTTGGCGTCATATCCGGGAGGTGGATGGCCGGTTAGAGGTGCCATTGTCCTTTTCTGGACCAACTGCAACTGAATTAAGTGTTGTAATGACTGAGCGTAGGGCATCGGTGGTGTGTCAAAATGCCTATCCATCATCCTTCTCCGATCTTGGAACTGTCTCGGTGCATAATTTTGTTGCTGAGGTCGTTGTTGGTGTTGTTGCTAACGTGGTTGTTGTTGTTGTTGAGGTTGTATCGTCGGGATGGCAATACTAGCTATTTGTGGAGGTTGCTGATAATATGGTCGTTGTTGACGCTGATTCATATATCTATTTCAATTGTTAAAGCCGGACAGTGCATTTGTCTCGGTATCTCTTTTCTTTGCACCAAAAATATTCCTTCCACCTCCAGAGGAGGTCCCCTCTCCCATCTGTATCTTTCCCATTTTAATATCGTTTTTGACCCTCTCACCGGTAATAATCAAGTCTGAAAAACTGCCAGACATGCTGCTCACTAGCTTATCATAGTAAATTCCTGGTAATGTGGCCACAAACAGATCAATTAATTCTCTCTCCACCACGGGAGGTTGAACCCTGGCAGCAAGCTCTCTCTATCTTTGTGCGTATTCTTTAAAGCATTCATTACTTCTCTGCGATAAATTATGAAGTTGCATTCGATTTGGCGCTAAGTCACTGTTATATTGGTAGTGCTTAACGAAAGCTTCTCCCAGATCCCTCCAACTTCTGATATTAACTGGATCTAAACCCATATACCATTCGAGGGATGGTCCCGACAGACTATCTTGAAAGAAATGCATCAACAACTTCTCATCATCGGAGTATGCATACATCTTTCAGAAATAGGAGTGAATATGCACCCTTGGACACGTTGTTCCTTTGTATTTATTGAATTCTGGCACTTTGAACTTTGGGGGAATCCTGAGTCCAGGAATCAATCCTAGGTTTGACATATCCAGACCCATAGTATTTTGGCTTTCAAGGCTTCTCATCTTCTCCTCAATCGCCTTGAATCTTCTATCAGCGTCGGGTTGCAATCCTGCCCCAACATCTCCCAAAGAGAAAATATCCTCTTGATCATCTTGATCCCACTGGGGACCGTTGTTACCTTGTATAGGGCCTATTGGAACTGGGATGGGAATTTCAGTCGAGTTTCCTCCGCCCTGAGGGATAACCGTTGGGATAGCGTCTGTTCGTGGCGTACTGTTTTCTGGAGGAGGTACAGCAGGGGTTCCACCATGTAAGACTCCACTTCCATCAACTCTTGATACCAGAGGTTGTACCAATGTCCTCAAATGTTCTTGGCCATTGGCTACGCCCTGCATCATGTCCATAAACTGTGTCATCCTCTCGCGAAATTCCTGAAGCTCGACCTGAACTTGCTCCATAATCCTTTGTTGATTCCCCCTCGTAGAGTACCTGTGGAACATCGGGTCTGCTATCCTGTGCACTAAAAACACATAGAGATAAAATCAATGGTCCCAAGAACACCTGCTATGCAAAATGATAAATGATGCGAAAGATGCGGAATGCAGACATGTAAATATGATTCAGGGCCCCTCGATTCTAGTTCCCTAAAGAAGAAGCGACCATGAAAAATCCCACAGACAGAATAACAACTCCTCGTATAATAACAAGCCAATCCATAGTGCACATACGTCAGTTGAGTACAAAATAGAGATGACCTCAATCAACAAGCCTGATGATGGTCGATATGTAAGAAGAACAACAAGATACAAAGAAAAATAAGGACAGTCAAGCTGGACGGCGAGTCCGGAAATCCACAAGCAGCTTTATCGTCTCAGGATGGTCAGATCTGGTAAGTAGTCCCTGAATGAGTTGCTCTCGCTGACTGATGGTGCGCTGTAGACTATCGACGTGGTCGTCCCAGGCTTCTTTTCCAAAGCATGCCTCAAGTCTGCTTCTCTTGGTATCTGCCCTCAACCTACACTCCTTCAGGTCTGCGATAGCTTGGTTCAACTTATGCTCGCTGTGATATCTGAGGGCTTCTTCCACTGAGATCTTCTCGTCTTTTGCTCTGAGTTGACTCTTCAACTTGGTGATTTTTTGCTTCAGCTTATCCTCTCGCTCCTTGTTGTTAGTGACTGTGGCGTTCCATACTGATTCAAACTTGGAGATCCTTGTGTAAGCCTTTTTCAACTCTTCCTTCTTAGTGGCGAGCACACTATAGACATCATGCAAATCTTGGCCCGTGCGTTCTCTGTCGCCGGTCTCCTTTGTCAGGTCTGTACCTAGGTTGTTAACAAGTTCAGTCTGTCTTTTGAAGGCATGAACGACATCAATCTTCTCACTTCGAACTTGGATAATTTCCTTTTCTAATTCTTCATTTGCTCTTTTCAATTCTTCTTTTTCACGCAACAGCTGGTTGTACTTCTGAATATCCACGGTAGTAGGTTCTTCAGGCACGACGGGGTACAAGGGTGCAACTAAGGGAAATGGCATTAGAGACTTGGCAGCTCTATCCTTGATCGTAGGGGTCATAAGCTCGATTGTTGCTCTTTCCTAACATTGCCTTACCTCGTCTGTGAATGTTACTTCATGTATACTCCAATCTGACCAAAATATCGGCTTCTATCAATCCTGTGAGATACAGAGATTCCTGTATCTCTTCTTCCTTAGGAGGACTCTTCAAAGCATACCCAAATTTTCTAATCAGCAAAGAGGGATTATAGTTAATACAACCCTTTCTTCCAACCAATGGAACATTCGGAAAGCCACTGCAACTATATACGATTTCAGTGCCAAGTATGTCATGATCAAACCATACGATGTTTCTGCAGATAAACCCATCAACCTAGCAAACCAATCTGAGGTGCTGGCAGTAGCAACAAACGGACCTTTCTTCGGAAGATGACTGAAGAACTATCTATACAGCAAGGGTACACAACAAGACACATTTTTACCTCTTTGCTTTTCGTTCTTGTAATGGACGGAATGGTAAACATCTCCTAACAATGTTTGCACTGGATTCCCTGAAGCAAGGATATAGAAAGCGTCTGTATCCACAAAGTCAGGCAAGTTGGGAAACAGGATGATACCATATATGCACAGAGCGAGAATGGCATTGAACGCAATCCAACAACCATCTTTGGCGAGCTGTAAAGCCTTGTCAACCAGAAAAGGTAGAGGAAACCCATACGTCCCATTTAGATTGGTCAATCTTCCTGAGAATTCTAAAGCAGCAAGATGAACAATTGCAGCAAGTTTAACTAGATCAGGCTCGGTATCAACATGGTAGAAAGGCGTCTGATCCAACACTGGAACTCCGAGTAACACATCATATTCTTCTAAAGTCGGTGCCAGGACGTAGTCAGGAAAGATAAAACATCTCAACTGAGGGTCGTAAAACTGGAACAGAGCATATAAGCCATTCAACTCGAACACTGAAGGCTTGCACACCAAACTGAGTAACTTCCCATAGGATTCCTTGAACTATGCCTTCACCTTCTGATCTGCTAAAGTAACCAAACTCAACAAGGAACTGATGTCAGGAGAAGGGAGCTTGTAGGTAACTGTCTTCTTCAAGGCCTCCATGTCAGAACAGGAACAAGGTCACTAGAATCAAGGAGGGAAAATTTACTTGCAACATAGATACATGTTAATGATATGCAAATGAAAATGCAAAATGCACATGCAACAGGGGATCAAGATTGATGTGCTGTAGTTTGAGACGACCGGCGCTTCGCTTTAGTCATAACCACACACTAACATTAGGACCCCTCGCAATCAAGAACATAAATCCAAACTGTAAAGAACCGGGTAGTCTGAAGGCTAAAGTTTCCTACACCCCCATCCCTTTCACAGGTAAGGACCTATCCACTAACAAGGTTTGACATCCTATGCATTCATCAGCGTCACAGACTTTCTAGAAATGATGATACGTTCACCATTTCTGGTTTGGCATCATCATCTCTTGAAGAGGCCTCACTTCGCTGACTCACAAGTGATCGGTTCCCAGAGTCGACAATCCTCATATCCAAAATTCCTTCGAGCCCAAAGGGCCAGAAAGAAAATCGTTAAAGAGAATCTCGTCTAAGCGCGAATTTCATGGCTAGCTAGTGCATGCAAAGCATACAGGCTCACCACTAATCTCCGATTCTAATGCTAAGTTTATACTCAAGCCTGGGTCTGGCTTATCTCTCAACAGAATAATCCCTCCCCATAGCACAGCAATAATGAATCATGCGGAAAGTAAAATGCGGAAAGCGAATGAAGATAAAACACATATGTACACACCCCGAAAATAAACAAACAAGCGCTAGGATTGACTCGCATAGGGGATATTACTGTCCCCAACAGAGTCGCCAATTGTTGCATCTGCGAAAATAGAAGGCCGACAATGACAGAAGAGTCGCCACCGTGTATTATTTATCCCAAGAGAGGGAAAGGAAACGCTCAGATAAAACCTAACTAAAAAAGGGGATAAGATCGGTCATCGTAACCAAATCTCGGGTTCGGGAGTCGGTTATGCAAGGGGAAGGTATTAGCATCCCTCACGTCCGTCGTACTCGACGGGATCCACGCTTGTTGTTTATCTAAAAGGGTGATTGAAACTATCTAACTACAGGCTTGAGGACAAAAGAAAAAGAAATGACTCGGCAAAGCAATGACACTTTGTGCCTATGTATCTCCTCTGAAGTGAGAAGTCAGAGTCAACGTAGTTCGGCTAACTATGGGTGAAAGGGGGAAGGTTGCTCGCCAAGACATCGCATCTTGTGCCTACGTACTTTTAACTGGTATGAAAGATTAGAGCAAGCGTAGTTCGGGCTAACTGGAACACAGGTTTGTTCAACTGTCTTTTAGACGAGTAGGGTTAACAAGTAGCTTTAGCAGTTGGTGTATGCAGCTCGAGCATGGGAGACTTAGGCGTTACCATTTGTGGTAGAACTAAAAGTTAACAACACTCTTGTTATGAAAATGATATCTCAAAGGATTAAGGGCCCCAAAGGGCAAAAATAATTTGAATGATTGTTTTTGTATTTTTTAAAGAAGAAGTGTTTTGGAATTGGTTTGCAATTCATATCGCACTAGAGACTATGACTTAGGAGTGATTGCATCGCATATCACCCAAAGGGTGCTATACTAAACAATTAAGTCATTGAAAGGAAACGCTTCAACAACCATTTCCCAAATAGCTTAAGGCTCGTAACGTACAATATTCATTAACCATTATTAGGTGTTTTGGATTGTTTAGGAGATGAGAAAAGAGAGACACAAACTAAGGGAGACTGGACCCTAAAGTTGTCATGCATAATGCTCCTATAGTTGGAATGAAAGGGGAATGAAACTATTCTAGTGTTATCATACATGGTTACGATCTTAATGTCTATCATAACCTCTCTTGAACAAGAGAGATTAGAAGTCCTAGGGAAAAGAGACAACAGAGGAAACAAAAACAACATAAACAATGTAAGAATGCAAACATGGAATGATGGAGGAAATTGGTGTGGGGAAAAGACCACCACAAGCTCACCTCAACCTCAAACGACAATATGAAATGTGCAAGGAAAGAAAAGATAAGGAAATGCACTACTGAAAACAAACAAGTGCACTAAAATGGGATGAAATGGCCTAAACCAAACAACATCAACCATAAGGCACAAAACAAAACACAAATGAAAGGTAAACAAAACCTAAGACAAATTGATGATGGGAGATCATGTAAGGACAACAAGGAACTCACAATAGACACTCAACCATGAGCATCACAAGCAAAAATACAAAGAAGCCCAAAGAAATCAACAGGAAAAGTCCTCAAGGATTCCATTATTCTAGGTATGCTTCAAGTATCTCCAAAGGAGAGACCAAGCCACCTTAAATGATATTCCTAGCTCATTGGATAGCAAAGGACATAAACTAAAAACTCTCAAAAGCCAAAGCAAAACAAAGCACAAAGGAGTCCAAGTCAATTCCCAAAGGAAAGCACACATGTTTCACAAAGAAACCTAATTGAAAGCTCAAATGTAAGCAACCAAAAGAACAAGCTAAACATGATATAATGAGATAAAAATGAACAAGCATCATCATTAACATGTTATCAACATGAATAAAAAGGCATTGGAGGCTCAAAGGATCCAAAAATGTCATATCCCAAGCAAACTAGGTCAACATGTTTGTATGGACCTTCCTTGGAATAGCTTGAATTGCAAGCTACTCTAAAAATAGGAAAATGATCCAAAAATTATCAAATAAAATGCAAGAAGACCATAAATGTATTGGCAATCAGAGGCCAAAAGAACTCAATCAAATTCACTTCACAACATCACCATAGAAATTGATTCACAAGGGTGCTCCATTGTGAAGGAGGATTGCATAGGGTCAAATGTAAGGCATCAAAAGTCAACTCAAAAGTCAACAAGTCAGGGGCAAAATGGTCCTCAAAAATTCATCTATTCATCATTGATATGAGGATCAAATCTTATTCATTGGATCAAAGGGACATGAGAGAAATAAATTCAAGAACAAAGCATGTCAAGATTTAAATTACATAAAACACTTCCAAAGTTAAATCCCATTTTTAATGGAAAAATAAATCATAAAATGAAATAAAAAAATTTTAAAAATAAGAAGACATCTCAAAGATTCTAAAACATATTTTTTTGGGATTTTATGACCTTTGGAAGTATTTTAAAATAAATCAAATCTAAACTGAACTGAAAAATAAAACAAAAGGAAAATAAAATAAATAAATAAATGGGTTAGGGGTGCAAGAAGCAACCCAGAAGCGTTGCAAATTCAAAGGCCCAACCAGAGGGGGGTGCCAATAGCAACCCAGGCCAATCAGCAAAACAAAAATGAAATAAAACGTATGGGCTCAATATGGCATAGTCAACCAAGGCGTGTGGTGGAACTCATCCTGGAACGTCTGATCTATTCGTATGCAGATCAAGTGGCTCACACATTGCCAAATCATTTAATGAGAATTTAAAAAGGGTTACGTGTGACAAGTCAATGCAAGACTATCGTAGGTCTTAATCTGGGCCATGAAATAAAAAGGTAATCAAATCCAACGCGCCAGGGCTAGCCACCTCATCACCTTCAACCTTTAAAAAAGGGAGGGAGAACCAGACGCCGGAACCACTGTTCCGGTCGTCTTCTCTAGCGAAGCTCCAATGGCTAAAACCCATAAATCCCAAATCTCAACCAAAATCAATAAAACAAAAGCCTAAAGTGATCTCCAGGTTACGTGGATCATGAATCCACTAACCATTTTCATTGATCAGGCCTTAAAAGCATAAAACGAACGAAAATGAAAAATGAGCAAAAATAAAAAAAGTTCATAAACAGTTACAAAACCAACCCAGAAATGATATATGATGTTCAAAGATTACAAAGATATAAAAATGGCGTGGTATCAATGCTTGAACAGAGAGAAAACATGAAAGAAAGAAAACCTAAAAATGAAGCTTCCTCAGATCTCACTGAGTGGCCAAAGCTTGTAATAAATTGTTCAGAAACGTTCTACAACACTCAAGGAATGTTTTTGGATGTTAAAAAGTGACTGAAACTCAGTGAAATGCCAAACACGATTTTCACTCTTGCTCTCCCTTTTTCAAAGTTGTTCTTGCTCTCTCTCTCACACAAAACTCACTTCTTAAGGCATGGAAATGATCCTGGGAATATATATGTTGGGTTCAGATTAAAAGCAAGCCCAATTTTGTTCCCTTTGGCCCAATTTGAGTTTTCACTTTTTCACTCCAAAGTCAAATGAATAGTGCACAAAAATGTACTTGCCAAGCTGTAAAAATGGCATAGCTGACATGCATCTAAAGCTGGTGGATCAAAGGGCTGAAAATGATCCCTTGTTTTCATCTTATGGTATGCTTTTGATGTGTAACTTAGTCTTGAAGAAACCATGGAAATGGCCACCAAAATGCACTCAAATTCCAAGTCAAATTATGGCATTGTGTTCCAAATGTGTTTTGCACTCAAAATATGCACAAGGTTGGTTCAAAGTGTTTTCAAATGAATTAATTTTGATTTCCCCCCTTTTAAGCCTTTTTCATGGAAATTGCATTGGGGATTCTTCAATCCAAACCCAATCCTTGACAACTTGATGTTTGACAATGCAAATGACCTCATTTGGAGCAAGTTTTATGTTGGAAAGATTTTCATTTGGAGTTTGCAAAGTGGTGAAATGGACCTATAATGAAAATGATCTGTAATCTTGCTTTCCCAAAATACCCCTGCCTTGCAAGCCTCATAACTTGAGTTCTATAAATCAGATGAAAGACTTCTAGTACTTTTTGGAAAGCTAAGACCATGACCCACAACTTTCATGTTGGCCAAAAGTTAAGGAGAAACATCCTTCTAAGTCAAAAATGTCTTGGAAATGGGTTTACTTTTGTTGACCAAAATCACATCCCTCTGATGACCTGTAACTTGTCTGGATCATAAATTGAGTTCTATAAATCCAATGAAGGACTTCTAGTACTCAAATTAAGTCTATGAACATGACCTACAACTTTCATGTTGGTTAAAAGTTGATATGAGGCTTGTATCTTGAGATAGGTGGTCTTGAAGTTAGGCACTGAATAAGGGATTTCACCCTGAGAACCCTAATTCAGTCACTCCTTATACTCTTGATTCTTGATAAATTGATCTTGAAATGATATCCCATGTATCTTAACACAACATTCCTTAACCACAAAGACTTGGAATTGAGTCTTAATCTCCTTCAATTTCACAGTTGACTCAGGGTTGACCAGATGAAAACCATAATTGTACCAACTTCAACTGTAACTTTCCACACTTATCATAAACACTTGAATGAACTTCACAATGACTCTCAAGGCCTCCAATGAGCTTAAATGAAAATCTCCCCTCATGACCATGGGCTTGGGATCCTCAGGTGACCTTCAAATGGCCTCCTAGACAGGAGGTGAACCACATACACTTATCTGCTTATCCAAAGGGCTTTGCCTTGTCTCTGATGATGATACCTTTCTTGTTGACTTGAATACAACCTCTTGATTATGTTTAGAACCTCTGGAAAATCTATCTTGTTGCTCACACATATCTTGATCCCCTGAAAAAATGCAAAATGCTATGCAATGCAATATGCTAGAACAAATGAAACATAAACCAAGTGAAGGAAAGGTTGGGAAAAGTTTTGGGTACAACACGCAGCTCCTTGAAAATACATCCTCCACATCATATTTTAGCATTGGAGTTACCCCATGACCATTGAATCTTGATTTCTTGCCTTGTCTGAAGCTGCACCTTCAGGAATGACACTTTTGACCTCACCAATTAAAGGATAATCAATTAACTACTTGCCACAAGTAACAATTGATTTTAAATCCCCAATTTGAGACACAAAAATATTCTGCATAGAAAAATAAATTCTCCCAGACAGTAACCAATGTTGTTTCCTAGATCATTTATAAGAAGCAAGCACAGTCATAGTTCAAAACCAACAGTCTCACAAAGCTAGACCCATAGTCACCTTGTCAAGGTAGAAGGGTACACCAGACAGCATAATGTCAAGATATCATGTCTAACATTACAACCTCATCAGTGGTCCAAGAACACAAGCTTGCCTGAGAATCAACAAACTTTGTATAGGTTACAGCAATACAGCTACACACCAGACAGGTACACAGCTTCCTTTGTCATGCATAACCAGCACTCCCCCTAAAAGAGAGAACCCAAACACATGAAGACTTACTTCAACATCTTCATATTTACACACTGGAAGCACATGCAACTCTGCACCCCTTGATTCAAAACCCATACTAGAACAAATAGCATAAGTAGTTGCAGGATTACTATTTGGAAGATTTCTCAGATTCAACTTTGAAAGACTAGAAACATCTCCAAAATGTCAGGGTTAAAGTCCTTCCATATGCACAAGATCAAGTCTAATGATGTCTTGATCTTCATCTTCACCAGTCATAAAATACAAAACACTTGGATATAGGCCCAAATACCTGACTTGATCCATTGATACCCCATGACCCAGAGTAGTAACATAATGTCACAACATCTGGTATGACATTCCATCCTCCTAGAGACATACAATCATAAACTGCTTGAAACCACAAACAATCTTAAGGAATAAATGTACTATTGTAGTAACAGATCCTAGATAAAAGTATAACTTCTCATATCAAGGATAGCCGGTGCTCTTTTTCCAAAAGCACGTGAATGGAAAACATAAGACTCATCTTCATGTCTTCAAGAGTGCACTCCTTGTTCAACACACCTACTGAACTCATTCACTCACTACTTGAACCACAGGAAACTAGTACACTCATCAAACAGAAGCTTTCCCCCTATCTTTTGTAAACGATGCTCCAAGATCACCACAGTATCTCAAGACCAACCTCATGCTCATACAGTAAGAAGGTACCAAACATCTCCACATCTTACCTGCAGTAGAAGAAACCACTTCTCCACAAATATTCTGACCTCAACCTGAGTCAGAGAACAAGATAGGCACCCCATAATCCAAAACATTCTTTCCTCATCATTCTACCATATGATAAGTTAGAACACTTCAGGTTTAACTGGTGACTATTCACTTCCATATAACTCATCATAGTCCAGATTTTTATGTAATGAACCATTCCAGTCTTGTACCATACCTTTACATCATACTCCAAGACAGACCCTTTACCTCATCATTCTCCCGTATGACAAGATAGAGTACTTCTTAGTCAAGATGTGAATCACAAGTTCCACAATAGATCTTCAAGACCAGCTAACAAAATGATGTTATGACATTAGTTAGGACATCCTAACATATCACAGACACAACATCCAATGCTTCTTAATATGCCCACAACTGGACTTACTACTGCATAGTAATCCAAATAAAGATCTTCAGAGAACACAGCTCCACCAGCTTGATAAAAAACAACTCCAAAAGAGGGTAATCTTCCATATGCAACTTAGGGCTTCTACCACAAGCTCCAATATATGAATAGAATCAGAACCTTCTTTGGTCTTCAAACAACCACCCTTCTGCACAACAGTAACTTTCTTTAAGCACACTTCTTTAAATAACCAAATGCCATTGTTTGGTTACTCAGCTGCTTTCAGAGCTCTAGAAACTCTTCTGATCCACCAAGAAAACTTGATCTTTAAGTTACATATCCTACTTCCTCCATGGCAAGGCATCTTAGATACACCAAGACTTGGACCTGTAACATCTACTTCTATACATAGCTCCTGCAAGCTGCATGAGATAGTATCAATTCCATTCATACCCAAGAAGATCAACCTATCTTATAATGATGTGCCACAACATCAATTAATGCCCTAAAGTTTGCTTGATGTCACAACATCTGATAAGACATCCTGTTGGAGAGTTCAGGCTTTCATTCTGCCGCTTAGAATAACCTTCTCCATATAACAGAAAAAGAGTTCTATGTTCTCATATTTGAGTAGACAACCTCTATTCTGCAATAGCTACCTTTGAAATGCATTTGCTCCAGAAAACTCCTCTTTAGAGAACCCAAACATGCCAAGGCTTAATTCTTCAGAGAGGAAGGATCACAAAAATCTTTACAAAAGGAATCCCGTTTTCCTTACGTAGAGACTTCTTCATAAGTTCATAGATAACTACCATTTATCCTTGACGTCCAATATGAGCAAGGTCACATGCTCCTATGTACTTAGATCAAAAATCAACTGACCCAAGCAGTGCTATCACCAGCATCATATTCTAGAAACATTTCTTGCCAGGAAAATTTCTAGATAAATATCAGATGCTTCTAGTAGAGACTGAAACATCTTCAGGAATACCAAAGCTAAAACATCAAGGCTGAAACATCAAGGCTGACACCCTTGACTCAACCTGCCTATGACTTCCTCCTACTAATAGAGCTCTTGTAAATTATGAATGGTAAAAATAAATCACCTCCCATTATGCCATCTATCAGCACCAGAGATCTTCAGAAATCCATGAGAACCAAATTATCTCCCTGAAAGAGCTTTTCTCTTTAAATTGACTTCAGGGTACATATATCAACACACAACTGCCACAACCATGCATCAAACTGTATATAGGCCAATCTTCTCTCAGGGCTACCAGAGTTCTTTCATCAGAAACATATGCAGCGGAACCACCAAAGGAACATCTTCAACATGCCCTAAACAAGATGTCAAAACATCTTATAGGTCATCATACAGAAGTAGCCACTCCTCCTTTGGAAACATATTCACCAGGTCATAGAAGCTCCTATATCATATAGCACAGCAGCAGATACATAGAATCCTTCACAAACTCCTCGTTTGGCAAAATCAGCAAATCAGCTGCAGCTTCTCCTTGTTTAAACCACCAGAAAGCATCTCCCAAGATCTCATCCAGAACAGGCAGGATGCTTGCTCTGATACCAATTTAAATTATGGTATGTAGATCTCAGATGTCCCAAGAACATTGGTCTCTACTAAAACAGAACATGGACAGAACATGACCATTTTAAATCCCTTTAAGAGTTACCAATGTCATGACCTCTATTGTAACATCGGCAGACTGACAGAACTATTTATCTAACCATTTAAAGTGTGCAGAATCAAAAATGCTGAAAGATAAATAACATGGTGAATTATTAACCCAGTTCGGTGCAACATCACCTACATCTGGGGGCTACCAAGTCAGGAAGGAAATCCACTATTAGCATAATTAATTCAAAGCTAAACTCCCCCGTTTACAACCCCTCACTTAATCTCTACCTAATGCAATTTCTTCCTAGAACCCACTAGACAAGAGACACCTCTCACTCCCCCTCAATCACAGCAATGATAAACAATTCAATACAAAAGAAGACTTTAGAAGACACTCTTCAAAGTCACAATACTTGATTTTGCTTAATAGCTTCAATCAAGGACAATACACTCTTGCTTACAAGATTTGAGTGAACACTTAACAATCTACACATGTCTACCACGATGCATCCAAAGATACAAAGGGTGACTTACAATGTCACACACAAAAGACTCTCAAAACCCTAAACCTTAACTTTACACTCAAGTTTTTCTTGTTGTGAGTGCTTGATATCCCTTGCTTCTGCTCCTCCTTAAATAGTAATGCAGACTGGGCTTGGGCTGATCATAACTTAGGTTTAACCAAGTTAAACCACTTTCCATAATTCAAGGCTCTTTTAAATAGGTCATAGGCATTTCATGTTATGTTCAGCACTGCCTAGAATCTCGCCTGAAATAACTAAGGAGCCATGACAGGTTTCCTGAAGTATATCCTAAGCTTCCTCTTGCAATATAACAGTAAACCTAAACACGCGCCCTGATATCATACGCTTGATGTCATAACATCCAGCATGACATCCAACACACTTTGTTCTTAGTTGACCAAACTCACCCTGCAATACACTCCTGCAGAATCTTCTTCATAACAGTAGAAACAAATATATTATAGTTTTCTAAAAAGTCTCAGAGATCCTTTTTATTAACACAAATTAAATATGCACTTTCATGTTATGAATATCTTTGACCTGCACACACTTGATGAGATATATCCAACAGGATCTCATCAAACCAAACCACTTCTGTTAAGTGATATAAAATAGCAGCTTCTGCGATGTCATGACAATGGTAATGACATCCTGATGAAAACACATGAGAGCAGTATTGTCATCAGCTCCTGCTGTACCAGACAACAATGTCATGACATTGGTAATGACATCTTGATTAAAACACCTGACAGCAGTACTGTCATAACAGTAGAAGTGGATGTTATGACATCTTGCTTAACATCAGTGCAAAATCATGTTTTACCAAAATTTAGCCAATCATAGAACCATGGACACTCATAGAATCATGGACCTAACATTTTCCATTCCCTCTCTTTGAGATAAATAACATTTGGTAGCGACTCTTCTATTTATTTCTGCCGATTGCTTTTTGTAGTTGTGACACTTGTCGACTTTGTTGGGGACATCTGGTTCCCTATGCGAGTCAATCCTAGCACTTTCTTGTTTTATATCTTTGGTTGCTTATATTTTTGCATATTTATGTTGTATTTGTATGTTTATTGTTGTATACCGTTGCATTTTCATTTTACTTTTTGCACATTATTATTGTTATCATATTATACTGCTGTTGTGTTGTTGGGTGGATTGTTCCATGAGAGATAAGCCCAATACCCAGGCTTGAGTATACGCATATGATTAGTATGGAGAGTAGTATGGACTGTGTGGCATCTTGACACGCAAGAGTTCACACAAAATTCGCATCCAGACGTGGTTTTCTTTGAAGAAATCCTACCATGTGCATCTTGGACAATTGAGGGGATGTTGGATTTGAAAGCTAAAGAATCTGGAGAGCGTTCATTGGGAAGTCAGTTGAGACCTCCTTGATTGACCATGATGCTAAACAAGAAATGGTGAACGTATCATTGTTTCTCGACCTAAGAGTCCGTGATACTGACAACCTGCATAGGATGTCGTACCTTTCAAGACTAGAACCTACCTATGAGAGGGATGGGTTTTGCAAGAAACTTTGACCTCCAACCAACCCAGTTTTCTGGTTTTCTTGTCAGAGCAGACCTTGGATACTATGGTTTTCTGTTAGAGATTTTGGTTTTCTTATTAGAGCGGAGCTCTGGCTATATTTAATCAACAATACAGCAGCATTGGATACCTTGACCCCCTTGTCTGCATTTGCATAATCATCATGCATATTAACATTGCATGTGTATGTGTTCTCAGGTTCTCGTCTTTCCTTTGATTTTAGTAATCTTATCTGCTATTGAGATGGAGGTTGAGATGAAGAAGATCATTATATATAAATTTCCATTGTCGGAGTTGGGACCTTTATTTGGTATGATTTCTATGGTTGATCTTGGCGTTCTTGAAGATTTCAGAAAGGATTATGGGAGTATCCTAAGTCTTATCCGTAAAGTCAAAAACTATGAGCAAGGAGCCATCCATGCTTTACTACAGTTCTATGACCCTTCACTACGCTACTTCATTTTTCTAGACTATGTGTTTGTTCCTACTTTGGAGGAGTTCGCTTTTATTTTGGGAGTTCCAGTCCTAGATGAAGTGCCTTTCTTTTGTTCAGAGGAGGAGCCTAATCTTGAGAAGTTTGCTAATGCTCTTTATTTGAGCAAGTCTGAATTGATTGATGACGTAGTCTGCAGAAATGGAGTTTCTGGCTTTACCCTATCTTTCTTGGTGGTTAAAGCCCAGAAATATGCCAAAGAGGGGGTGTTGGGTGGTTTTTAGCGCTATTTTGGCTTTGTGCATCTATGATATTATACTATTCCCCAATATTTCATTGATATGGATGCTTTTCACATCTTCGTTTCCAAACACCCTGTACCTACTCTCCTAGGAGACTTATACCATTCAGTACATTATAAGAATGAAAAGAGGAGAGGAAAAATTGTTTCTTGTTGTACACCACCTTTCCACAAGTGATTTATAGATTACCTCCCTCATTTCAGAGCTTTTGTTGATGCGAGGATTACATCTGAATGGTCTAAGAGAATTATGGGTTTGACAGCTAAAGACATTGTTTGGTTCAATAGAGATCTGCTGGGAAAGGATATTATCTTCAGTTGTGGTAGCTTACCCAATGTACCTCTGATAGGGAGAAAAAAGGGAATCAATTATAACCCTTCTCTTGTCGTTAGACAATTTGGGTATGCTTTGAGAGTACCCCCGAAGGATGAGGAAGTACAGGAATCTCTGTACTTCACCGGAGTAGCTGATTATGATAATCTGGCCAGAATGGTGGAAGCATGGGGAAAGGTTCATAAAAGAGGGAAGCTCTCTTTGGGTAAGGGTAACTGTAGAGCTTATGACCCTTACATAGAATGGATTCACATGACGGTTGAGAAATATTGTTGCCTTTCCCTGTGGAAGAAACCTTGTATCCTTTGATAGTTAAGGAGCCTACAACGGTTGATATTCTGAGATACAATAAGCTTTGGGCAAAGAAGTAAGAGTTGCGTAAAGAAAGCAAAGAACTGAAAAAGGAGATCAGTCAGTTGAAGCATGACAAGAATGAAGTTGTCTACTTAGCTAAAGTGAAGACAGAAACCTTGGCTAAAAGGGAGAAGGAGCTAGCTGAAGAGATACGGGTGCGAGAACAAGTTGGCCATGATCTAAAGAGTACTAATAGCATCCTGAGGCATAAAAAGAAAGAATTGGATAGAGCCTATTTGGAAATATCTAAGTTCAATGATCAGTGGAACGCTACAGTAACTGCCAACAAAGGGAGAGAGGATGATCTTCATAAGAAGATTGACAAATTAAAGACGTAACCCATAGGTAAAGAGAGAGAAGTTTCAACAGAGTCATATCGTAAATGTACAAGTGAGCAGAGACTGCGAGGAACCTTATCAGCATTTGAAGAAAACAGGGTGAGGGCAGAACTGAAGAAACCAAGGCTTGAAGACGTCTTTGGTGAGGATGCTTGGGAGGAGTATATTCAGGGTTTAAAGGATTTCATTTGCATAAGATATTTCCTCATCCAGGAACTGATTGCGAGACTGGAGCATCCAGACACAAAGAAGCTGCTCGAAGAAGCCCAGGCGTGGTATAAAGACTATAGTGGTTGAAGAAAGCTTCCTGCAGTGATGATGTATCTCAGTAGTCTTTCCTTTCTTGTATGTTTACCATCACCAAACTTGTTGGATGGGGTCATATGCTTGTATACAGTTATTTCTTATTGGTGGTTTATGTATAATGACTTTTGGTTCTCATTTTATTTATGAGCGAGGCTTTTGATCCTTCCATTTATCTCTATTGTTCTATTATTATTTGTGGAACTAGAATCAAGAGGGAGATCTCCTTGAAACACATATACATGTTTGCATGTTGCATTATCATTTTCATTTGCATAATAGGTGTTCCCAAAGACCTCACTTTTATCTCTGCTTGGTTTTCAAAAGTTAACAGGATTGTAGAATCAGGTTTTCACAGATATTCTACACGGGGAAATCAACAAAAAGTTATGGACCAGGTTCAAAACAAGCTCCAAGAAGTCAGAGACAGTATGACACAGTTCATGGAAATGATACAGAACATGGCCAATAGGCAGGAACAGTTAAAAACTTTGGTTCATCCGTTAATAGCACGGGTTGATGGAAACGGTATTCTACATGGATGAACTGTTGTTATTCCTCCTTCTGTTGATGGTAGTATTCCTCAAGGAAATGGTATTCCCACAATTATTAACCCTCCGGGCGAAGGTCCTCATGGTGGAGTTCATATAGGAGGTGTTGGAGGTAGTGTGTGCGCTGTAAATGGGGCTACTGGTCCCCAGTAGGAGGAAGATAATCAAGACAACATCTTTTCAATGAGGGACATGGATGTTGGTCTCCCCTCAAAAGTTGATAAAAGATTCAAGTTAATTGAGGAGAAAATGAAAGCCTACAAGAACCAAAATTCTTTGGGTCTCGACATGTCAGATTCAGGACTTGTGCCAAGGGTCAGAATTCCTTCGAAGTTCAAGGTACCAGACTTCGACAAGTACAAAGGGACGACGTATCCTAGAGTACATCTTTGGGCGTATTTTAGAAAGTTGTTTGCGTATTCTGACGGTGAAAAGTTATTGATGCATTTTTTCCAAGATAGTTTATCAGGGCCATCTCTGGAATGGTATATGGGGTTAGAGAGAACCCACATAAGAAGCTGGAGGAAGTTGGGGGAAGCTTTTGTTCGCTATTATCAATATAATAGTGACTTGGCACCAAATAGGGTGCAACTATAGAATCTGTCGCAAATAAGCAATGAAAGTTTTAAGGAGTACGCCCAGAGGTGGTGGGATTTAGCAGCTAGAGTACAGCCTCCGATGATGGAGCGAGAGCTGGTTGATATGTCCATGGCTACATTGCTTGAGACATACTATAAAAAATTAGTTGGTTGCACGTTAGGAAGTTTCTCAGATCTGGTTATGGTAGGGGAGATAGTAGAAAGTGGTATCAAGACAGGGAAGATACATAGTGGAGCAGGATCCTCATCAGGAGGAATGAAAAAGTCGTATAATGGAAATCTTAAGAAACGAGAAGGAGATGCCAGTTCAATATCTTCTTACAAAGGTAAACCTTGAGCGCAACCTAATTATCACCAACAAGTTGCTACTGTAGCCATCCTGGCTGCACCATAGCAGCAAGTTAATGTATCTCGCTATTACCAAGACAGAAGAAGAATGGATAACAGACAGTTCGAGACACCACCAATGCCTTATTCTCAACTATTACAACATTTTCTTCAGTTACAACTTATTCAGAAGGGAACCTTGGCACCTCTCACCAGTGTGCCTCCTATGGGTTACGATGTAAATGCAAGGTGTGAGTTCCACTCAGGAGCTCCGGGCCATCATATTGACAACTGTAAAGCATTCAAGCACAAAGTCCAGGATCTGCTTGATTCGAAGGCGATTAACTTCACTAATGAAGGCCCAAATGTAAATTAAAACCCAATGCCAAATCAAGGTGTTGTCAGGACTAATGCAGTGATAGAAGGGGAGAGATTAAATTTGACCATGGATGTTAAAGAGCTGAAGACCCCTTTAAGCTTTGTGAAGGATAAGTTGTTAAAGGGAGGTGTGTTTTAAGGGTGTTCGGTTGAATGTTCAGAGTGTGATTTGCAGCCTGAGGGTTGTATTTTCTTGAAGAATGGTATTCCAAAGTTGATTAATGAAGGTTGTCTGCAGTTTGACAGAGTTGTGGAAGAAGATGTGGATGATAGAAATAGTAATAATGGAAATGAAGTTGCCATGATTTCAATTCCCTACCGGACAATTAATATTTCAGCACCTGCAAGGGCAACGCCGGTTATAATTATCACACCTGGACCTATACCATACGAGAGCACTAAGGATATCCCATGGAACTATGGGACGAAAGTGTTCTGTAATGGACAGAAGTAGCGATTGAAAGAGTTGTCATATGGTGGTTCTTCAGTTGAAAATATCGTACTTTGGTACGTACATTGACTGGGGCAACTCCTTTCTCACTAGTGTATGGTATGGAATCAGTCCTACCATTAGAAGTTGAGATCCTTTCTTTAACGGTATTGTTTGATGTGAAACTCGACGAAGTTGAATGGGTGCAGGCCAGATTGAATCAATTAAATCTTATTGATGAGAAGAGATTGGAAGCCATTGTAACACCCCCTTTCTATACCCCCAAATAATCACAAAATCAATTAATCACATATTAAAGATTTCATCAGAGTATAATTATAAATATGGTATAAAAGAGGCGCGTCACATTACGCTTGAAATTAAAACATACAACACCTACTCAACAAAAGATATCCAACAGTGGGGTAGCTTCGCAACAGAGGAACTTAGTCCTTACACCCACATCTCAATATTTAGAATAAAAACGGAAAATCTAAACATTGATAACATCAAACATATATGTATTCCAACTAGTAAGATTCAACCACAAAATCATGTTTACATAAACATCCAACAACAAGATACATATACAAATGTATCACAAAAGAATCATGAACATCCTAGCTACCCGGTGCTACATATTAGAGCCGACCGACCAAAAGAATGAAGACACACTTCACAAAACGACCTCCAGCAAACCTACTCTGCAATGCCTCATAGAGCATCATAAAACAACAGAAGGGTGAGAAATATTATCATAATAACAATGCATATAATTATATATCTTAGCATAAAAATACATGTATTCTGCACTCTCACCACAATTTATCACCAATGCACACTCATATACATCACAATGTGTGTGTGTGTGTGTGTGTGTGTATATATATATATATATATATATATATATATATATATATATATATATATATATATATATATATATATATATATATATATATATATATATATATATATATATATATATATATATATATATATATATATATATATATATATATATATATATATATATATATATATATATATATATATATATATATATATATATATATATATATATATATATATATATATATATATATATATATATATATATATATATATCACCAAGCATATTCATCATGCATACTTTCTCAACTCTCATCATTCCACATAAACATACACATTTATGTTTATTCATCAATGCACAATTATAAAGATGATAAATGCAAATCATAGAGACCGACTCACGACTCTATGCAAATGCAATGTGGTACCGACTCAATCATCTCAAGTTCACTCAGGAACTTATTGGAACCATCGCTCACACCTCACATAGGCACACGATGTTCACCTATTGCTCACACCTCACATACGCTCACAATGTTTATGGATTGCTCACACCTCACATAGGCGCACAATCCGATTGCTCACACCTCACATAGGCACACAATCATTTGTAATCATCACTCACACCTCACATAGACACACGATGTTACACCCATTGCTCAAACCCCACATAGGCACACAATGTTTATGGATTACTCACACCTTACATAGGCACACAATCTGATTGCTCACACCTCACATAGGCACACAATCATTTCTAATCATCGCTCACACCTCACATAGGCACACGATGATACAACGCATTATCATTAGAATCCCACAACACAATAATGCACATCATTATGCTTCACATGCAAAAATGACTCAAAACACTCTTGAAATGCATACATATTCACAATATATATTCATGCATTCATCTCATTCTATCACATACAATCCATATACATTCACATTCAATTACGCCAAACGGTAATGAATTCTATCACAATTATCATGCATTCACATTCAATTTAAGCAATGCATATATTTGCCAAAAGGCCACAATTCACAATAAATTCCACAATCTAGGATTCGCTCTATACAACTACCCATAACATATCATATAACAGCACACAAGCTACACGTTTGAAATAAGATTGACCAACATCCGAGTCAAGAATCGATATTGGATGGAAAAAGAAAAAGAAAATGTTGTACTGTCATGCTCGCTAGGCGAGCAGAGGTTCGCTTAGCGAGTCCTTCGCTACTCCACTCGCTCGAGCGAGTTTGGGTCTTTTTGGTTCTGTCCGAGTCTGGGAGTGTTCGCTGGTAGCTCGCTACGTGCTCGCCTAACGAACACTTCGCTACCTCACTCGCCAGTGATTCGCCTAGCGAACGCTTCGCTATTCAAACCCTCATTATCCAAAAACATCAAAAGTCATGAAATCACCCGAATTCAATCAAACCAGTTCTAATAGTCTCGGCCTAACATTCCTCGACTAAACTACGCAACTTATTTCGAATTCTAACCGTAAAAACATCGGTTTCTATCGATTTTACCACTTTCGACCTAAAATGGAAAATGTAGAAAAACACCCAAAACAATCCAACAAACACATACATAATGATAAACATTGATAAGATAATAAGATTTCACACCCTTACCCGATTAAATCGATTCCTAGAAGTTGTTTTGAAGATTTCCAAGCTTTTTCCTCTTTTCTCCTCTTTTCTCTTCTTCCTCTTTCTTTCTCTCCTTTTTCTTCTTTCTTTCTCTTTCTTTCTCTTTCCTCTCCTCTTTCTCTCTTATATCATTCTATTCTAATTCTTTCTATTACTTTTCTCACAATATATCTACTAATTCATTAATTAAGAAATATCTAAAATACCCTCCAACCTAATTTCCCCGAAAACTCTCAAAAACAATAAAATAACACAATATGCAAACATAACATATTAACACACCAATTTACACAAATAAAATAATACTCACTCAAATAAAATAAAAGACTCAACAAAAATGGGAAATCAGAATCGGGGCGTTACAACCATCACCCATGGCCGGTTGTACCAGAGAAGAATGAAGAAGGCTTTTGATTAGAAGGTGCACCCTCGGTGCTTACTGATAAGGGATTTGGTTTTGAAAAGGATCCTTCATCCTCAAATAGATCACAGGGGCAAATGGACTCCAAACTATGAAGGTCCATATGTGATAAGAAAGGTTTTCTCTAGTGGAGCCTTATTACTATCTACTATGGATGGTGAAGATTTTATGTTCCCTGTGAATGCAGATGTAGTTAAAAAATACTTTGCTTAAAAATAGACCCGCTGGACAGAAAAAAGAAAGTCTGGGAAAAAATGGGGCATCCCAGCGAACCATAAAAAGGAATGGTTCGGGCAAAAATTAGGGATAAAAGAAAAAGAATGAACCCGCAAAGTTGAAAACCTGAAAATGCGACTTTGGCAAAAATGGGTATCCCGGTGGATTGAAAACCTGCAAGGGCGATCCAGGAAAAAGTTAGGGATTTAAAAGCAAATGACTGCGGTCTGTGCTCGATCTGTGAACTTATCTTGACGCATGGAGGTCCTGAAGGATAAGAATCAGTCCAGTCAGTCTTTTCACAAGGCGGAGCATTGGTAAACGTTGAAGACATACAAGTCATAGTCGAATCAACACATGGTGGTTATCTATTTCCACATTACCGACATTTGTATATTTCTTGTTATATTCTTTGCACAATTACCTCTTTTCAGGAATTGCATCCAATTGTAACTTGCCTATTTACAGGTCTTTTCAATCAATAAAGTATTATTCACTCAAAGAGCTTTCCATTTCCTGTTTTTATTTTTACTGTTTGCAAAAAAGGGCATCCAATATTTTTGATAAACTTTAAATGTGAAAGCATTAGGGCTTTACAAATCATATTGAAAACAATGAATTTACTTGAATGGTGTCATGGATGGTAACTGAAACAACCATTTTGCATATAGGACGTCCTATTTGTTTATTGATTGTTTACATGATGACATGATCCTTTTTCCCAATAGAGCTTATCTCCCCGAAGATGAAGTTCTAGCAATATTTGTAACATATGGTGAATCTTTCCTCCCACAACATGAATTTAGGGTTTGTATTCCCCAGCCAGCTTGATTTGTGCTCCCTAGTGAGTTTTCAATGGTTGGCTACATCAGTCAGGGTGTTGATATGCAGTCAGGCATTCATTTAGTAAAAGATTTTGTGTCTTCCCACAACAGAGATTTTTGTTTCCCCACAGAGTATTGTTGTTAGATTAGGATTATTCCCTTCATTAATGGTATGCACTTATCCCCATCAAGGTAGGGTTGAAAGTCATTCCCCAAGTAGAGATTGGTGTTGATATCCTCGACATGTAAATTAGCGGTGGCTGATATCCCCAGCAAAGTCCAATAACTATTGGCATTCTTCAGAGTCAGATTTTTGGGACGATCTCCCAAAAGATGTTATTTAAAATCCCCAACAGAAGGCCATTCATGGCATTTCCCTCACAGAGATTGGTTTGTTGATTTTCTTTCCAACACTTCTTCCGGTGGTGTTCATTTGCATATCATTTGCATTACATCCTCCCAAATGCGTAGCATTTCCATTTCGTATGGAGCATTACGCCATGTTCAAACACATGCATTCGAAGCATAAGCCAAGTTTGATATCTTTGTGGCCAGACATCTCTGCAGCATATAATGGCTTAACTTAAGATCTCATTATCTTTACCCCTTACAAGAATCATTGATGGATGTGTTCGTTTTACTGTTACTTCCCGGCAGAGTTTGTCTGTTTAAACTTCTCTTTCCCCCAGCGGAGTATTCTTTTCAGGTCGTAAGTCGGTTGATTCTACTTCCTGCCTATCCCGGGTGTTATCCTAACTTTTGGTTGGTAGTCCATTTGTTTGTTGGATGCTATCCCAACTTTTGGTTGGTAGTATGTTGTTTGTTGGATGTTATCCTAACTTTTGGTTGGTAGTTCGTTGTTTGTTAGATGTTATCCCAACTTTTGGTTGGTAGTCCGTTGTTTGTTGGGTGTTATCCCAACATTTGGTTGGTAGTTCGTTTGTTTGTTGGATTTATCCCAACTTTTGGTTGATAGTCTGTTGTTTATTGGATGTTATCCAAACTTTTGGTTGGTAGTACGTGGTATGTAGGATGTTATACCAACTTTTGGTTGGTAGTCCGTTGTTTAATGGAGGTTATTCCAACTTTTGGTTGATAGTCCGTTGTTTGTTGGATGTTATCCCAACTTTTGGCGTTGTTTGTTGGATGTTATCCCAACTTTTGGTTGGTAGTCCATTGTTTGTTGGATGTTATCCAAACTTTTGGTTAGTAGTCCGTTGTTTGTTGGATGTTATCCCAACTTTTGGTTGGTAGTCCGTTGTTTGTTGGATGTTATCCCGACTTTTGGTTGGTAGTCTGTTGTTTGTTGGATGTTATCCTAACTTTTGGTTGGTAATCCGTTGTTTGTCAGATGTTATCCTAATTTTTGGTTGGTAGTCCGTTATTTGTTGGGTGTTATCCTAACTTTTATCCTACTGTGTCTGAAATGAAAAGTTTGTTTTATTTTTAAAAAGCTAAAAACCTATAGCAGTACTTTTGAAAGCGCTTTCGTGAACTCCTTTTATAGCAGCGCTTTCTCCTTAAAAGCGCTTTCTTAACCCCCGATAACAACACTTTTAGAAAGCGCTTTCTTATCCCCCTCCCCTCCCCCCATTTAGCAGAGCTTTCTATCGTATTGCAAAATAACAACCTTTAGCGGCGCTTTTAAGAAAGCGTTTCTAAAGCCAACGCTTTTTTTTTTTAAAATCTTTAGCAGCGCTTTTATAGAAAGCGTTGTCTTTACTGTGCTGCCAAAAATTATTTTTGGGGTAGTGAGTGTCTCTATTTAATCCACAACATCAGAGGTATTCAATCCACGTGTCTTCAATCTCAATCAATTTTATTTTATCATATATAATTATTTTTAAAAAATTAATAAATAGTTCAAATTTAAAATAATTTTAATGTATTTTAATTTATAGATAAGTCAATTAAACTTTTTTGTAATAATTAACATCATTTTTCAATTAAAAAATTCCCACGCAGTCCACGAGCTTCGATTTTTAAACAATAAGCAATGATAGAACGAGTAGCTCGCGATACTCCATTACAACATATTCTAATCCTTCTTTGTCTCTTTTTGTAGACTGTTTGTGATTTACATCAGTGTAAGTCACTCATTTTATACACTACTTATATAAGACACACATTAAGAACACATACACTACCAACCAACACCAATAAAAAGAAGAATCCAAGATCAAAGAATCACATAAGCTGAAAATGGATTCAGAATCCAAGCCACTGAAAATCTACATGCTCCCATTCTTCGCACAAGGACACTTAATCCCTCTCGTTAACCTAGCTCGTTTAGTAGCTTCAAAAAACCAACAAGTTACCATCATAACTACTCCCTCCAACGCTCAACTCTTTGATAAAACAATCCAACAAGACCAAGCCGCGGGCCACCATATCCACACCCACATCATCCAATTCCCGTCCACCCAACTCGGCCTCCCACCCGGCGTCGAAAATCTCTTCGCCGCTTCGGATAATCAAACCGCCGGTAAAATCGCCATGGCTGCCCATGTCCTTAAACAGGACATCGAAAGCTTCATGAAACAAAATCCTCCTGATGTGTTCATTCCTGATATCATGTTCACATGGAGCGAATCAACGTCGAAAGATCTTCGAATTCCGAGACTTGTTTTTAACCCAATTTCGATCTTTGATGTTTGTCTCATCGAAGCTATAAAATCTCATCCAGAAGCTTTTGTTTCTGATTCAGGACCTTATCATATCCCCGGCCTTCCTCATCCACTTACACTTCCTATAAAACCATCTCCCGGTTTTGCTAGGGTCACTGAGTCATTGGTCGAAGCAGAAAAAGGCTCGCATGGAGTTATAGTTAATAGTTTCGCGGAACTCGACGAAGGTTACACCGAATACTACGAGAATCTCACCGGACGTAGGGTTTGGCATGTCGGACCAACGTCTCTCATGGTGGAAAACACCAAAGAGAAGAAACCAGTTAATAATGGTAATGGTAATGCTAATGATAAACATGAGAGTCTCGCGTGGCTCGACACGAAGGAGGTAGGTTCGGTTGTATACATTAGCTTCGGGAGTTTATGTCGATTATCGAACGAACAACTTATGGAGATAGCTTTTGGAATTGAAGCTTCGAAGCATAGTTTTCTTTGGGTGGTTCATGGAAAAGAAGGAGAAGATGATGATAATTGGTTACCTAAAGGTTTTGAAGAGAGAACTAAGGATGAAAATAGAGGACTATTGATCAAGGGTTGGGTTCCCCAGGCGTTGATATTGGATCATCCATCAATAGGTGGATTCTTAACACATTGTGGTTGGAATGCGACGGTGGAAGCGATAAGTTCCGGGGTACCGATGATCACGATGCCGGGGTTCGGAGATCAATACTACAATGAGAAATTGGTGACGGAGGTTCATTGTATTGGTGTGGAGGTTGGTGCGGCGGAGTGGAGTATGTCACCTTATGATGCTAAGAAGACGGTGGTGAGTAGAGAGAGGATAGAGAAGGGTGTGAAGACTTTGATGGATAGTGATGGTGACGGTGGAGAGATAAGAAAGAGAGCTAGAGAAATGAAAGAGAAAGCATGGAGAGCTGTTCAAGAAGGTGGATCGTCACAAAATTGTCTTACTAAACTTGTTGATTATTTTCAGAGTGTGGTAGATTCCAAATCAGTAGAGCAAAACTAGCTTGTTGGCTGGTTTCAAATTTTCTTTTTCTTGGTATATTTCTATGTGGTTCTATATATAGTTTTTTTTTAATCTTTAATGTTTTCTAATCAATAAAACTTAGTAATTATTAAATAGTAAATATAAAATGAAATAATGGTGAATGTTGGACTTTCTATTATTTAGTAGAACAATTATATTTACTTCCAATATATTTGTAATGGATCAAATATGTTGAGTAATTAGTATAGATTTAACTTTATTTTAAAAGTTGTCGCATTGTTCTAGATAAGTTATTTTTAGAAGTTGTATCTTATTTTCAGGAGAAGACTTAGGTGGGTAGGATGGGGCATTGGACGAGAGGAATTTTGAGAGTTTAAGTGGAGGCGGCTCGTGCTTATTTGAGAAGAGGATCTTTTGGAAGATTAGTTAGTTCTATGGAATGGGTGCTTAAGTAGGATAAAGAGAATGTTTAGGTGTGGTCTTTCTATTCGATTCGGTTAGAATTTGTGGAAATAATGATAGTTTAAAATGTAGTTGGAAAGTGTAAAAGGCTCTGGTAGATAGTTGAAAAATAGTAACAAGTAGTGTGAGAGTTAGTTTAGTAACACGGATCAAGAGGCAATACATAAGCAATTAACTTATTGTAGGAGGAGAATAATAGTATGATGAAACCTCTAACGTTATTGACATTGGACGTTAAAGACTTGTATTGCGGTGAGAATCAGATATCAAGTCATTGCATTAACTTGAATTACAAATCTTTAAATTTCACCACCAAACTTTGATTTATCCAAAGAAAAGGTAAAAGATCGAAAAAAAAACCTAAATGCGCAATGTAACAACAAGCTAAGAGATTTAAGATTCGGGGGTTGGTCATACCTATGGAAGATGTTAGCATCCTAAGTATCTGCAGTACTCTATAGGAACCTTTTATTTGTATTTGTGTTATCTTGCTAACAAAAATGTGCTAAGGAAAAGATCTAAGGTATTTACTAAGTATGCTCGCCAAGTCATCGCATCTCGTGCCTACGTATCCTAACAAGGATGGAATTAGAGCATTTGTAATTCACCTAACTACAGGTGATGAACTCTTGATAGTGATCATGGTTCCAATGGGGGAGGTAAGTGTCCATAGAAATAACATTTACATAGAGTTAGACAACTCTAATCCTAAGGCTAGGATAAAAGGGAAAAGGGGAGTAAGTGCTCATAGCAATGACACTAATATAGAGTTAAGAACCACTAATCCTAAGGCTAGCATAAAAGGGTAAGGTAAGTTTCCATAGCAATGACACTTACAAAGAGTTAGACAACTCTAATTGTAAGGCTGTGATAAAGAGGAAGGTAAGTGTTCATTGTAATGACACTTACTAAGAGTTAGGCAACTCTAATCCTAAGGCTAGGATAAAAGGAAAGGTAAATGTCCATAACAATGACACTCACATAGAATTAGGTAACTCTGATCTTAAGGATATGATCAAAAGGAAGGAAGTGTTTGTAGCAATAACACTCATAGGCAACTCTATACCAAAGGCTAGGATAAAAGGAAAGGAAGTGTCTATAGCAATGACACTCATATAGAGTTAGGCAACTCTAATCCTAAGGTTAGGATAAAAGGGAAGAAATTATTCATAGCAATGACACTCACATAGAGTTAGGCAACTCTAATCCTAAGGCTATGATAAAAGGGAAGAAAGTGACCATAGCAATGACACTCACAAAGAGTTAGGCAACTTTAATTATAAGGCTAGGATAAAAGAGAAGGTAAGTGTCCATAGCAATGAAACTCACATAGAGTTAGGAAACTCTAATCCTAAGGCTAAGATAAAAGAGAATAAAGTGTCCATAGCAATGACACTCACATAAAGTTAGGCAACTCTAATCCTAAGCCTAGGATAAAAGGGTAGGGAAGTGTTCATAGAAATGACACTCACATAGAGTTAGACAACTCTAATGCTAAGGCTATGATAAAAGGGAAGGATGTGTCCATAGCAATGACACTCACATAGAGTTAGGAAACTCTAATCCTAAGGCTATGATAAAAGGGAAGGTAACTGTCCATAGTAATGAGACTCACATAGAGTTAGGCAACTCTAATCCTAAGGCTATGATAAAAGATGAGGTAAGTATCCATAGCAATGATACTTAGAAAGAGTTAAGCAAACTCTAATCTTAAGGATATGATAAAAGGGAAGGCAAGAGTCCATAGCAATGACACTTACAAAGAGTTTGGAAACTCTAATCCTAAGGCTAGGATAAAAGGGGAAGGTAAGTGTCCATAGTAGTGACACTTACAGAGAATTAGACAACTCTAATCCTAAGGCTAGGATGAAAGGGAAAGTAAGTATCGATAGCAATGACACTCACATAGATTTAGGAAACTCTAATCCTAAGGCTAGGATGGGAAAGCTAAGACTCTAACAAGGTTTCAAGGGAATGGTTGGCAAGGCTATCCTAAATATGACATGAAGTCAACAGTGGGGATCCTTTCCTTTGCGATGATTAAGAAGAGATTTTGGATACAAAAAGAAAGGAAAATCTATGGGAGACTGAATTCTAAATGTTGTCATACAAAGGATTGAGATCATAATGTCTATCCTACTCGAAGCTTAATCAGAAATTAAGTTGGACTAGGAGCCTCAAAGGAGCATGTGAACAAAGCACAAGTAAACATTACACAATTTAATCACAAACAACATCAAGTACCAAACAATACTCAAGTAAAGATATATAAACTCATGTCAAAGCATCACAAGTAACAAGTATCATGAAATCAGACATCAAGCAAAATCAAGAACGGGAATCAAGCAAATAGTAAGAGATGGGAGGATCTTACCAAAAAGATGGTGCATGACAAGCATTCCCTTTTATTGGACTGGTGAGCCTCCAGCAAGCCAAGAAATAGCCAAACATCAAATGAAGACATAATATCCTAGTCAAGTCTTCATAAGGATCAAGAACCAAATGGGAGCTTCATGTATTAGATGACTTCAATATCAAAGTATCAACACTACACATAGAGAATTTCCTAATGCAGACAAAGCAACATAAAGGATCCAAGGTGTCCAACTCTCAACTCCAAGAGCATGGGGCAAGCGTCCTTGATCTAAGTCCAAAGTCCAAAGTTCGAGATAGTAACCACAGTCCACCAATTAAAAGGTTTTTTTTAGGGTTTCGATAGTTTTACGATATTTTTTGAATAACGACAAGATGATATGAACAATGACAATATGAATAATATGTATGAACAGTGATATTGGACAAAAATTAAAGTCAGTGGTTAATCGGATGAATCGGGTCCACTTTAGAGCTAAGCACTCGCAGCACGGTCTATTGGGAATATCATGTTATAGAAGGTCGGTCAACAACGATGTATGTGCTAAAATACGATGGAGAAATCATATGTAGATCGTTCTCAAAGAATCATCTCACACGAAAAAAAAATGGAACGGTATCATCTTAATCACAAACTTTCGTCGATTAATCGAAGGTGTCATACCCAAATTTTGACCCCTTAGATTCTCATTATCATTTTAGGAGCATACTCAAGGATTATCTAACCCTAACCCAGTGCAAGTTTGTCTTTGTCAAGTTACAAATGAATCAGGGTTGTGTACAGTCAATATCAAAACTTCAGGGTTTGTGATCAATCAAAGTTTTAGGCCAATTCAATTATGAAACAAGGTCAAGGATGTTATAGGATGTCAATTGAATACCCAATTTGAGGTTGTTACCCCAGAATCAAGAGCAGTGTATCTCATGGCACTCAATTAGGGTTTTTGACAAGTAAAAGTCAACTGTAGTTTGACTTTGATGTTGGAAGGTGTTTTAATGGTGGGATTATGATCCATGAAGTTCCTATAGCTTAATAAAGTTCATCCAAGAAGTTTCAAAGTCTCAGAAGGTCCAGAGTGTCAACAGACGACTCGGTAGTCACCGATCGATCGTACGGTTGACCAAATAGTCAACTCTTCAAATTTAAGGAATTGGACTTCAAAGTGTGAATAAAAATGTTCCTTATATCATATTGCACTTGCCTATCAATTTTCATGACCATTGGATCAAGGATGAAGGAGTAATCGAAAAATCGGGAAATTAGGGTTTTGAAAGGGGCTAATCCATAACTCCTTAACCACACATCCAATTGAGTTGGTTCAAAGCTCATTTGAAATATCTTGACAAATCCTAAAAAAGTCCCTAAATGGTCCATGATCAGAAAATGCATAGATTTGGAGTTATGATCAAATTCATTTCTAGAAGGGAAATTAAAATTCATGAAAACATGAATGTTTTAGATCCATTTGAGGGCTTTCAAAAAAGTGCTAGCACATCTCAAAAGGATTTGTGAGCTGAAAGTTATGGTTATGGCAAGTTGGTGATTTCACACTTTAGTCCCACATTGTCAAAATTTTAAGAATCCATTCTTTCATCAATCTGACCAAACTCAAGCTTTTGGATGTTGTTGTTTATGATATGTAGAGGGTTTTAAGCATATAAATGTGAAGAAAATGCAGAGGAGATGGAATTAGCCAAACTTGCAAGTGGGCTTGCAAGTGGCTTTACAACTTGCATTTGAAATCATAAGGCAAGTATGAGGTGGAAAAGTGAATCTGAACTACCCATAAGCCTAAACCTTCTAGCCTGCATTTAGCCCATTCAAAATCATCATTTTTCTTGCCTATTGGGCTTACCTATCCGCCAAGGAAACCCCTTTGTGGAGGTTTGATCCAAAGGTGTAAAACCTTTCTTTCATGTGAAGAAACCTCCAAATTTGCCCCCTCTCTTCATTTGCCTATAAAAGGGAGTCCTCATCACTTCATTTGATACAGACAACATTGATTCTAAAAACCATAGAAACACAAAGCTCTCACTCTTTCACATCTTACTTCAAAATTCACCAAAATCACAAAATTGTCAAAAACCACCAAAAATCTGTCTTGGTAGTTTTGCTGCCAAACTCAGTTCTCCACATTCAAACACCTCAACAATCAACGACACAATCTCTAAATGTGATATAGAAGGTGTCGAAGACCTTAGACCACTCAAAAACCTCACCATTCAAAAAGCCAACTTCCATAACAAGTTACTTTGACCAAAAGCCATAAAATCAGCCAAAACTTGTTCTATGCATTTGCTTGGTGTTTTAATCAATCAAACACCTCTCATATATCATTTCTCAACTGTCTAAAGTGTTAAAGATCATTGGTGGAGTTTATTTCTCCAACTGTCACAAGGATTGCATTCTTGCTTCAAAAAGAAGAAAGCTTCAAAGCTAGAGTTATTTGGAAGTTCCTCTGGGTTTCTTGGTGTTCTAATCTACTCAACACAGTCTACTAGAGGTATGTAAACACTACATCTTTGCTTTGCACCATAATTTCATGTTCTAGCATTTTGGTTTATTATGTTGGAAGTATGTCATGTCTTGTATCAAACTCTACTATGAATATACCAGCTGTGATTTCAGGCCTATAGATGGTTAAATTTGTGCTCAAATTCATCCAACATCATGCATTCAATATGTTTGTGGAATTAATTTGGTCAATAATGCTTAAAATGATGAACTGCGTTTTTCATGTCTTGTATCAAAATGGCCAAGTTTTCACTCAAACCCTCATTTTTCATGATAGTCCTATGTTAGCCCCAAATTGTGTTTGAACTTACTCAATATCATGTATGTATGCTATGTGTGTGATTAACTGAATCAGAAAGTATGTGGAATTGAAAATTCATATCTCATGCCTCATTTTCGTGACAACTTGCATTTGGTGAATCACTTTTCATGACAGTATGTTTCCAACTTATTTTGGTGTTTGAATCCACTCAATATCATGAATATAAGATGTGTATGTGTTTGAATTGGTCTAAAAGTGCTTTGAACAGAAATTGAACATGTTCATGCATCTCACTTCACAAAACTTGCACTTAACTCACCAAGTTTCATATCAGCCATGTTTGAACCATTTTCCTTGTTTGAACTCACTTGTTTGTATATATGAGAGATGTGTATGTGATTCATATGGTCAAAATGTGCTTGAATTTGAATTTGAACATCCTACTGCATCACAATAAATGCCAATTTGCAGCACACACCTCACTTTGCATTCCAAAGCATTCTGGTCTGGTTTCTTTCTTTGCACTCATTCATTATCAAATATGTGAGATGTACATATGGTTTACATGACCTAATTTTGCATCAATTTTGACTTGGTTCTCCAACTGCATTATATCATGTTTTACTTGCAATTGAAATGTCATTTTTCATGTTAACTTGTTTTTAACATCAACACCTGTTTGGATCCACTCCATAACACATTTATAGCATGTACACATGTTTTGATTGACCTGGAAATGTTTGGAACTCAAACCTGACTTCACACCACACTTCACAAGCACATTTGAGCAGCATGAGCACCAATTCTCACAAAAGTTTTCCCTGAACCAATTTGGTCATTTGAATCCACTTAAATGTATATTTGCAACATGTGTGTATGTTTGACTTGAACTAAAATGAGCTGTAACCTTGAACTAATATCTTCATGCCCTGAACATGCCATAATTACAATTCCAAATGACACTTTGCATAATAGTCTGTTTTAAACTTTGTTTTTGCTTGATTCTCACTCTATACCATATGTGTGATGTGTACACATGTTTAATTTGATCTGAATTGGTCTAGAATTAGATTCTCACATTATCATGTCTCTTCATGTTAAAAGTTGTAACTTGAGTGTCAATCTGAGTTACAGTTTGTTTTGAATGTGATCATGTGTTTGGACTCACTTATTAACCCATATGTAATATGTTTGCATGATTGTTTAAACTTAAAGCTGACTGGAACATGGCATACACTTCATCATGCATCAAGTCCATATGATTTGCAATTTGAACACTACTTTTCACAACAGTTGGTTTTCAACCTAAATTTGTGGTTAGAATTATTCATTATCAATTTTATGGTCTGTGTGCATGATCATTTTGATTTAGAACTAGCTGCAACATGAGCTTCATATCAAATTGCATTTTCAAAACTCAAAAGGCATGTACTATCGGGTTTTCAAATAGAAGGAGAATTTCAAAAAACTAAAATTGCCATTTTGTTCCTTGTGAAATTCTACACAATTTAGACCTAAATTTTGCCAAAAAACATTAAGATTTGAGAAAGTTGTGATGAAAATGCAATCCTGAGTTTTGACTTTGTTTTATGCCCAGCCTGGTTTTGAAACACCCATCATATATTTATTGGGTGGCATTTGCAAACGGATGTATAGTCACCCCAGTGGTAGTCACCTTGTCACTTAAGCGCCTTGCATGCCATGAACCTGGGTTTGACCCCTGAGGAGGGCAACCCTTTTGTTAATTTTTGTCATTTTTCATCCCATCTTTAAAAATTCATATCTCTCTCAATTTTAAACATTTTTCACCCATTCTTTTTGCATTTTGTTCATCTTAATGTCTACTTTCATGTAATATTTTTTTTTCATGTTTGCCTAATTTTTCATCTCTTTTGACTATGTGCAGGTTGTGTACATTCTGTGATCGTTTTCGCATACGCAAATGAATTTATTTTTGATATACTTGTGATTGTTTGTGATACTTGTTTGCATTCATGCTCTTAAATGTTAGCTAACATGCTAAGACTTCATCTGTGGTTATTACCATGTTCATTTTACTTCATCTGCTAAATACACTGAAGCTTGACTGTCACTCTTCCTGCTTAACCAACTGCTTTGATTGTCTTCAATGCATTTTCATTTTTTCACATGCACACTCAATGGTTGTCACCATGGATGCATATTTATTATGTTGTTATCTTGTTCAAAATTTTCTTTCCCCCAAGTGATGAAGTTTGTTAAGTCTCATCCAAGTTGCCTCTCCTGTCCCTCTCCAAAGGAAAATCCTTTCCATTAAACCTAATGTTATGGATAACTCATTCACCCATTTCCTTGACTTTGTTAAGTCACTTTAAACTTAGTTTAGAAACCATTATACTTTGCTTTAAGTCTAAAAGGCCCACCTGTACTAGGAGAGCTCTTCAACTAGAACCCTAGGATAGAGTTTGTCAACTCTATGTAAGAATCATCGTCATGATTTCTTACTTCCCCTTTTGAATATTACAACTTAGAATAGGGAGTTTTGTCAAACTCCACACAAACATTGTCATGTTTGTTTCCCCTTGAACCTTGATCATAATCAAGTGTTCTTCACCCCTTGTGAGGTGAACTACGATTGCTCTGATTCTATCCTAGTTAGGATATGTAGGCAGAAGATGCGATGTCTTTGCGAGCAAACATAGAAAACCATCTAGGTCTTTACCTATCCCTAATCCATATCCCAATCCATAGTACATATTCACAAACTTAGAAAACAATCAAACAAAAGTTTCTTGTAGAATACTACAGATGCTTAGGGTGCTAACACCTTCCCTAGATATAACCAACCCCCGATCCCCGAATCTCTTAAGCGTTGTCGTTACATCGCGAAAAAGGTTTTTCTTTCTTTAGACCTTTCCTTTGGATAAAATAAAGTTCGGTTGTAAAAGAATTAAGATTCAAGTTAATTTAATAGCTTGATATCCAATTTTCACCGCAACAGAAATGGCGACTTCACTGGGGATTAGCTTTATTGCTTTGAGGGTTTAGCCTATCTTGTTTGATTACTTGCTATATTTGTGAATACTTGTAAATATGTATATATGTGCCAAGTTAAAACTTGGGAACTTTGAGTGGTGAGACAACACTATACCCGTGTTTGAGCGTACTTATGATAGGATGGTGGTATATTCAAGGAGACTTATAGGGAGGTGATTCCCGACCAAGCTGACTTGAGAAAACCATCGCTCAGTAGAGGCCCTTCTGAGAGTTAGTATTGTTGATCGAGTATTCGTGAAAACAATGTTACTTTCTACATGGGAGCCCATGATACTGAGAACCTTTAGATTACCTTTTCCCCCACTATGGCTTTGTTAGGATGTAGTGTGATGACTATAAGGAAGTAATTCTAAAGTAGTTGATACGCGATACTACACTTGGACGAGACTCTCTTGAGAATATTATCGACCACCAAGTATTTGGGAAATTGATAATATCCGAAAGATGGGTCGAGGACTCTGGGAACTCTTTTAAAACCTTGTTCTGCAGATTTTGAAAGCCTTAGTAAATACCTTTGGGGTGGGTAGACCTTGACTCCATGCTCATGTTTTCCAAACCAAAACCTTTATCTGTTTACCCATGTGTATATGTGAATCTGTGTTTACCTGTGTTTGTGCATTCATGCATTCATGAACATCATATCATAAAAGTTTCATGGAACTCATATCTTTTGTTTGTAAACATTAGGATCATCATGGATAATGGAAAAAAGAAAACTATAAAGTACACTTACAAAAGTCCTAAGTTGGATGACATAGAAAGGTTGAGCACTTTGATAACAGACCTAGAAGGATTCAAGAGCAGATATGTGAACTTATTGTCATTATTGAGGGTAAAAAGGAAGATGGATCTAGGACTCCTCTCCACACTTCTCCAGTTTTATGATCCACTCTATCATTGTTTCACTTTCCCTGATTATCAGCTGGTACCTACACTTGAGGAATATTCTTGCTTGATTGGTTTACCTATTCTTGAAGACTCTCCTTTTCCAATCATGGAGAAGGACCCTAAGGAAGAAGAAATTGCTAAAGCTACACGTTTGGGATTGATGGATATTCAGAAAAATATGGTTACTAAAGGAGGAGTATTTGGCTTGACTGCAGAGTTCTTGGTTGAGAAAACTCAATACTATGCCGATCATTTGAGTATGGATGCATTCGAGGCTATCTTTGCCTTGCTCATTTATGGGATCTTATTGTTTCCAAGTTTTGATAATTTTGTGGATCTCAATGCCATTAAGATTTTCTTGGAGAAAAACCCCGTGCCTACTTTATTAGCTGACGCCTATCATTCTGTTCACTTGAGAAATCTGCATAAAGGAGGAATGATTATCTGCTGTGTCCCTTTGTTATATAAGTGGTTTATTTCTCACTTACCTAAGGCCCATGCTTTTTGGAAGGAAGGTTGGTGGTCTCAGAAGGTTATGGCTCTTACTCACTCTGATATTGATTGGTACAGTCGTAGTTACGATGGGATAAAAATCATTGACAATTGTGGAAGCTTTGGTAACGTACCTCTCCTGGGTACAAGTGGAGGAATCAGTTATAACCTTGTTCTCGCTCGCCGACAGCTTGGATATCCTTTGAAGGACAAACCAAATAGCACTCATGTGGAGAATGTTTTCTTTAAAGGAGTTTCAGAATTGAAAGAAGAGATCCTAAAACCTTGGGGTCATGTACACAAGAAAGGAAAGGAAGACTTAGGGAAGCCTAATTGTGTCTCTCTAGAGCCTTATCTCCAATGGGTCCGAAAGAGAGCTATTCAGCTGAAGATGCCTTATCCTCAGCAGAAACCCATGGTTTTAGAGGAGGAACACACAATGATATTTATGTCTGAAGAGGAGAAGTTAAAGATTGCTTTGAGGAAATCACAACAAACTGAAGTAGCCTGGAAGTACAAGTACCAAGTGGCCATGGAAGAGAATGATGAACTCCGTAGACAACTCCAGACAAAGGATGAAGAAATGATTGCTTGTAAGAAGAGGAAGACACAGGAAGGTTTATCTTCTCCCAGCTCTCAGTCAACTCCCTGCCCCGGGTTAAGATGTGAGGGTTAAAAAGTCCGAAAGAAACTCCTACTCCTCGGCTCGAAGTGGTTAACAAGGGATTCTCTTCCTTATTTCTCCGGTGTTTAGGGGATTTGAAACAATGCCTTGTACGTCATCGACAAGGTTTTATTTAAAAGCAATACGATCATTGGTTATGAGTATTCAGTTTCATCATCCTCCCTCCACTCATCGTTAATCATAGTAATAAAGTGAAGTGAATAAAATGCAAGTGTCAGTGCAATGCAGTAAATGAGTGACAACGACATAACTAATTCAGAAAAATGCATAGTCACTTTATTAATATTACCATTCGAAACATACAATGTTTAACAGCAAGTAGTAACTAACAGAAAAGAAACTACAAATGCAAATGGTAAAAAATCTGAGGACTGCCAATGCTGAGGACGTCTGCCTATCTGGATCACTGGCTTCTGGAAATAACTCTCTAAATCTGCGAGCTCAAACAGCTGAGAGGTTGTCACGCACAACCAAGACTCCATCTGGAAAGGAAATACACCCTTGGTCGATCAATTGTTGCACTTTCTCCTGGAAAGCCTTGCAATCTTCAGTTGAATGCCCCGGAGATCCACCATGGTAACCACACTGAGCATGGGGATTGTACCCTGGAGGGTAAGGCTCTGGCACGGGCTTGAGAGCTTTCGGTTCCACCAAAGAATTCTGAATCAACTGTGGAAGAATCTGGCTATACGGCACAGACACTGGATGGAAAGAAGCATTCCTTCGTTCCAAGTGGTGGCGAGGTCTCTTGTGATCCTGGTGTTGGTATTCTTTCCGCCCAGGAGCAAGAGGTCGTCGTTTCTGAGTGGCAATGGTCCCTTGTTTAGGCGCTTGCGTCCTTGAACTTGATCCAGGAAGAAACTGCGAGCGAGGCGATTCAGTCACCAAAAGTCGCGGGACATATTCGAGATCTTTCTCAGCTTCAGGCAAAGGAGTGGAATCATTCACTTCTTCTGCAGGGTACGGGATGAACTTTCCCGATGCTCTCATGCCGCCCGGCACAAGCCTAATTGCCCTTGAGTCAATAAGGTCTTGAATCTTATTCTTGAGAGCCTTACATGTTTCAACATGGTGCCCTGGTGCTCTTGAGTGGAAATCACAACGTATGTTGAGATCAACGTCTGGTGACACGTCATCCGGTGGATCCAAAGTCCGAAGCTTGAGAACACGATTCTGAACCAACAGTGGCAACAACTGGGCATAACTCACAGGTATTGGGTCCACAGCTCTATCATGCAGCTTCTTCTTTTGATTATAACCTTCAGGGTTATTCTGAGATGCCCAACGCGGCTGCTGGAGAGACAGGTCTTGAGCTTCATGCTGTGTAGAGGATCTATGAGGTCCATCTGGCTTCAGCACAGGTGGCACTGACGACAATGGAGGAAGCACTTTGTTCTCCTCCTTAGGTGCTTGACCACTCTCCTTTTTTAGCATACTTCTCACCACTCCCATGAGAAAGCTCAACTGATTCTGCAGCTGCTGATTCTCTTCTCTGAGTACTTGCTGATCCAGACGCACTGCCTGTATGTCATTCATGACCTGCCCCAACTGGCTTTGGATTTTCCCCAATTCAGCCTGTACCTGCTCCATTAGTCTGAGCTGCTCGATTCTGAGTCAAACCTGCAAACACATGGGTTAGAAGACAAGCCCCGGCTTCTGCCATGCAAGATGAATTATGCTAATGCCATGGGTGTCTGTACGTTCAGGAGATCACCCCTAGTTCTGGTGTCAACGTGCCAACATAGTGTCAATGCAGTGATAAGACTGGATCCATTCATGGAAGAAAATATCTCATATTGCTCGGGACACCAGAATCAGGGTACGAAACGCGCCTGCAGCACAGACACATGCTAATGGAATGCAAACATGAATATGCGAGCTAATGCAAAATGCAGGCATACAATAATGCATCCCGGTAGATGCTGTGGGGATTCTGGGTCAATAATCACTGACGAGAAGAAAACCCCAGTGTAGGACCACTAGTCTGATCTGCTAGGAACGACCTTCTGACAGGACCATATACATAAGATCAAAACTCTGCTTTGTCTAGAGCAAATGTCTGGTAATAAGGACCCCGGGTGTACGGTCAAGAAATATCTGTTGCTGAAGTCTTCAGACCCCAAATCAAAAATCTGCCCTCTCAAGAACAAACGTACAGCTGCTGACGAGATCTTCAGACCCCAAAATCTGCTCTATCAAGAACAAACAACATCTGCTGATGAGATCTTCAGACCCCAAAATCTGCTCTATCCGGAACAAACTACTGACAACAATACTCTGATTGAAACCTGCTCTATCAGGAACAGACATATACCCGATGACAAAATCCTCTGATCAAAAAACATTCTCTGTCGAGAACAGTCAAATCTGCCACCGAGAACCCTGGTACCAACATAACTGATTCACTGTCAAGAAAACCAGGTAGTCTGAAGGTCAAAGTTTCCTGCAATGTCCCAATCCCACTCACAGGTATGGACCTAATCCACGGACAAAGGTACGACATCCTATGCGGTCATCAGCGTCACAGACTTTTATGAGTGACGATACGATTCCCAGAAGGAGTGGCATCATCAAGTCATGAAGAGGCCTCACTTAGCTGACTTCCAAATGATCGGTCCCCAGAGTCGACAATCCTCACGTCTGGACTCCCCTCAGATCCTTAGGACCGGAAAGGAGCACCTCTGCAAGAATCTCGTCTGAGCGCAGATTTTCGTAGGGAACTGTGCCTGCTCAGCAGACAGGTTCGTCTACTACTTCTCCGCAACTATATCTAGGTGTATACTCAAGCCCAGGTCCGACTTCTCACTCATAGTAACATCCCTCTCCCACAGCAGCACAGATAATCATATCAAACTGGAAATAAAATGCGGGAAATAAAATGCGGGAAGTAAAATGCGGGAAGCAAAAATGCGATAAATAAACGCAACCCAACAGGCAAACATACACGCGCTAGGATTGACTCTCATAGGGAACCGGAGAACCAGAGATTCTGGGTTCAGCTCCCCAGCAGAGTCGCCAGCTGTCGCTTGCGCGAAAATAAGGTGCCGACATGACAGAAGAGTCGCCACCTTTCGTTATTTATCCCTCGGAGCGGGAAAGGAAACGATCGGAAAAACCTAACGAATAAGGGTAAGACAAGGTCATCGCAACCATTGTCTGGGTTCGGGAGTCGGTTACGCAAGGGGAAGGTATTAGCACCCCTCACGTCCGTCGTACTCGACAGGATCCACGCTTGTGTGTTTACTTGGACGGGTTGGTTATAATCTATCTACCTATCAAGGCTGGCTGAAAAAGAAAAGAAAAATGACTCGGCAAAGCGTCGCACTTTATGCCTACGTATTCTCATCAGAGAATGAGAAATCAGAGTCAACGTAGTTCGGCCTACGAAGGATTATGGGGGAAAGGTTGAAGGTTGCTCGCTAGGACGTCGCATCCTATGCCTACGTACTTCCACACTGCATGGAAGATCAGAGCAAACGTAGTTCGGGAAACTACGAGTTATCTCCTAAAAGAAGTGTTTTTTATTGTGTTTGCGATTTCAACCGCACTAGAGACTATGACCTGAGAGTGAATGCGTCGCATGTCACCCAAAGGGTACCATACTAAACATCCATCCTCAGATGGCTTAAGGCTCGTAACGTACGAAAGAAATCATTCATGATTACTGTATCTTAAACTGCTTTGAGATGAGAAGAGAACAGGCCTAACTAGGAGGGAGACTATCAAGTCCTACTGTTATCATGCCATGGATTCATCCTATGGTTGAGGTTTGAACAGGGAACTCCTAGATGTTGTCATGCATAGGTTTCAACCTAAAAGTCTATCATCAAATCCTTATCAAAGGAAGTGAGAGTCCTAAGGGATCATGTCAATGATATACCAAAACAGACAAAGCATCAGCTTAACATTGAAATGCATGCAATGCAAGTGAGGGAGGAAATGTGTGTGGGGCTTCAGCCTCCACAAGCTCGTCTCGACCTCAAGCCAGTCATGAAATAACAGTAATCATACTGAAAAATAAGTAACATGCTATCAAGCAATAAACGGATAAAAGAGATGAAGTGCCATCAGGCAAACAGACCACATGCTCGAGAAAGAAATCATCTACATCTAATCTCTAATCCTAACCCTAAAACAGAATCCTAATCAAATCTAAGCAAAGCCCTAAAGCAAAACCTAAACCAGAGAAATCAATCCCAGTCTTCAAGCTTCAAAACAAGCTTACCAAAGAAAGGGAGCTAAGTAGGCAGACTCATAGTGCCCTCCTCAGGAAAGCACTAAGAGGTGTATACTCAGGAGTCATATCCTATGTGGCTCAACAACTGTGATCAGCTTACGTTCCTCCTCAGGAGAAACTAAACTCACATGAAGGCTCCGACATCACTGGATATTTGAGAAATCCTACCTGAACTAGTGGAACTAAGTGAATAGACCCATAGGACCTTCCTCAGGAAAGTACTAGGAGGCTCCCACTTAGGAGTTGTATCCCATGCGGCTCAACAACATGTGATCAGTTTACATTCCTCCTCAGGAGAAATTAAACTCACATGTTGGCTCCAACATCATTGGATACTTAAGAAATCCTATCTGAACTAAGGGAACTAAGTGAATAGACCCATAGGACCTTCCTCAGGAAAGTACTAGGAGGCTTCCACTTAGGAATTGTATCCCATGTGGCTCAACAACATGTGATCAGTTTACATTCCTCCTCAGGAGAAATTAAACTCACATGTTGGCTCCAACATCATTGGATACTTAAGAAAGAGGTGAGAAGAAAGAATGAAAGTCATTCATAGTGCCTTCCTCAGGAAAGTACCATGAACTTCCCTCAAACTTCAGGATCTCAAACCTCACAGACAGGGAATAATCTCCAAGCTCTGGGTCTCTGAGTCTTGGTCTACAATCTTCTCCTCCATGCTCCTCAACAAGATCTTCAAAACAAACTAAGCCCCACAACAAATTCCCCAAAATAAACCCCAGAGATAAACAGATAACCACAGAACAGTCAAAACCATCAGCCAACTTCAGAAAATACCTAAAAATACTAAAACAAGAGGGAAAATTCTATCAATTATTCACAAGGGTCCACAACATCTACCCATACCATCCCTATATACCCATACCCAAAAATCAAATCAAAACTCTCCACAGAAAATGAATTATTTCACCTATGCATATCCTAAACCCTAATTAGGATACCCTAATGCTAACCTAGCTAAGCTAATCAAATTTTAATCTAAAAATCAAGAATTAAATCCTATGGGGAACTATGATTCAATATCTAATCACACCAAAAAGAATGAATTAAAAACCCTAAGGGAAAGCCCTAAAATAAATTCTACAAAATGAAGCATCAAACTAAACATTATAAAAAGCTATTTAAAAGAATAATACGCTAAAAATATTAAAAGGAAAATAAAATGGAATTTTATTTATTTATATTTTTCTAGACAAATTTATGAACATGGAGAAAAAACAAGAATTAAAAAACAATCATTTTTCAATTTTATATGAATTATTGAAAATGCAAGAAAACATTAAAAGAAATAAAAATAAAGGAAATTGAATTAAAGGGGAGGGGGTGAGAACAGCAAAGCGTCCAGTTGTTTTCATGAGATGGGCCAAACTGGGGGGGGGTGCCATTAGCGAATGGCGCTAGGCCCAGGCGTTAGGAAAAATCTAATGAAAATTAAAAGAAAAACATTACAGCCGCGGTGCAAAAAGCAAGAGATTTCAGTTATTTTCCTTTGGGCTCGCTGGTGGGGGGTGTTGATAGCAAAGGGCTTAAGCCCAATCCAATTCACTCTGTCTCTCACGCAGGGGGGGGGGTGAACGAGTAATGGGGTATGCTTCAGCACAACGAATCTTGGGCCTAACCCAGCCCAGACCTAATCCAACTACCAAACCACAAAACCATTCTCCTTCCCTAGTTCTCTGACCACTGTTCATCTACCCAAACCAAACCCTAGCCGCTTCCCCCAAATCCCTTCTGCAATTCCTCTCCCCACTCACAGACAAATCAACACTCAAGAACCAAACGAACTCACCCTATACTCCTACTTCCTAACTAATCAGCTCGTCTTACACGATAAAGGAGAGATGACGAAGGGGCAAACCTGGGTTTACACGACGGAAGCTTTGAAGAACTTCAAACGAGCTCGCGGCGATCTTGAAGGTTTCTGGAGATTTGCTGGGCAAGCCTTGGATCGTTGGAGTTCTTGAAAGGAGATTCTGATCGTTGAGGGTCTAGAAGATGAACATGAAGACGACGAAGCTTTCTCGAGATCCTTGAACGAACATGGTGGAGACCTTCTAAGATTTCTGAAGATCTCGAAGAAACCTGAGGAACTTGATGAAGACCGTTTAAAGATTTACGAAGATCTGTGGCTGACGATGGGAAAAATCTGGAAAGAAGTGGTGGAGACGTGATGAGTGATTCATGAGGTGTTCTGAAGATTTTGCAGAAATTCTGGGGATATCACGAAAGATCTGGGGAGATTAATGATGATAATGATGATTTTCTGGGGTTTTTTCCTGAGGGCGGATGAAGGTTTGAATGATTTCTGGGAGGTTCTTCAACACTGATGAAGATCCTGTCGTGTGTATGAATTTTCCGGTAGCCGCGGATGAAGGTGGACGGAGGTGGGAGATGAAGGTTGGAGACGATCAGAGGTGTTTCTGGGAAGTTTCCAGATTCCGGCGAGATCACCAGTTTCCGGTGACCGGTACGGTGGATGGGAGTAGTCTGGCCGGCGGCTGCATGGCCGGCGATTGGGGCTCCGGTGTGGGATGTGGGGAGGACAAGTGGCAGGAGGCTGAGAAGGAAGGGGGGCACGTGTGGAGAGAGAGGGAGTAGTGGGACGCGTGTCAGGTTCTGGGGAAGTCTGAAGTGTGGCGTGGTGGGGTCCTGAGTGAAACGTGTGGCGCCCTTTTATAGTGACAAGTGTCACTCTTCTGGACAACAAAACTGCACAAAAACTGGATTAAAAAATGAAATGGGCCTCCAAAAATTTCCTTTCTGGGCCCACCCGAAAATGCTGATCAAAACCTGAAAAAACTGAATTAAAACATTAAACCTACTTAAAACTAATTAAAACCATATTAAACTCAATAACACTAAACCTAATTAACTAAACACAGATTTAAACCTAATTAGCTAATTAACCTGACTAATTAAATCTAAAAGACAATTAACTATCCTAATAAAATCTAACAAACTCAATTAAATTCTAAACAAAAGATTTAAATCCTAATTATCCTAATTAAACCTATATTAATAAAACTTCTACTAATTTCTATTTAATCTCTATTATTATTTAAAAAACCTATTAATCATCCTATTAAAACTAATGAAAAGAAAAAATCTATTAAAAGATTAAATCTATACTAAAACAAACTATATTATTAATAAAAGAACTAAAACTATACTCTTTCTATATTATCTAAAAACAATTAAAAACAATTTTAAAATCTATTATATTCTAAAAATGATTTAAAACTATTAAATCTATTTAAAAACCTATTTAAATTCTAAAAAAAATCTATAAAGCTCTAGAAAAAGATTTAAGCTATTAAAAAATGTTAAAAATCTATTTAAATCCTAAAAAAAAAATCCTAAAGCCTATTTAAAATCCACAAAAGGTTATAAAACCCTAAAAAAAGCAGACAAATGCAAATGACCACCATAAAAGAGCGTGCGACCAGATCAAATCAACCAGTAAGCCCCTGGCATCAGAATATTCCCCAATCACCATGTGAGCTGCAAACACCGAGAAGCGCACAATTTCCCGAAAATACAACCCTGATGATCTGGACTGGATCTGCCATATCTAGTAAATGAAACCCAAACTGTAACTCTGATATCTTCTGTCTGTACACACACATCATGCATCTGATGCGAACATGGATTTAAACCACGAGCCAGCTAGGAGAATCGGTTGGTCAAATTTTGGGGTGCAACAGCTGCCCCTATTCAAACGGCTTGAACCTGACTGGGTGAGGAGCGAACGGCTCTCAACCAATCAAGGTGCGAGACGATTGAATACCGGTAAACCCGAAAATTTGCCAACTGCCTGAGCACATAATACTCTGCGGGAAACAAATCTTCGAATACTGCAATACTAGCTGCACGGCAACTAGCTGGAGAAATGCTGATCTGACATCGCCGTCAGTTATCCACGTTAACTTCTTCTGATATTGCCTTCAGACAACCACAATACCCAACATCGCCGCTGAAAGACTAAACCATCTGGCATACCCAACATTGCTGCTGGAGAACTAAATCTGACGAAAATACCCCGCATCGCCGCTGGAGAATTAAATCTTCTGGCATACCCAACATTGCTGCTGGAAAACTGAATCTGACATCGCCGTCGGAAACAAATATCCTCTGAGAGACACTCGACATCGTCGTCGTAAACACATCATCTCTGCTGTGGATTAAAGGGTCTGACCTCGCCGTCAAAACAAACATTCAACCTCGCCGTCGAACAAACATCATCTGACCTCGCCGTCAAAACAAACATTCAACCTCGCCGTCGAACAAACATCATCTGACCTCGCCGTCAAAACAAACATTCAACCTCGCCGCCGAACAAACATCATCTGACCTCGCCGTCAAAACAAACATTCCACCTCGCCGTCGAACAAACATCATCTGACCTCGCCGTCAAAACAAACATTCAACCTCGCCGCCGAACAAACATCATCTGACCTCGCCGTCAAAACAAACATTCAACCTCGCCGTCGAACAAACATCATCTGACCTCTCCGTCAAAACAAACATTCAACCTCGCCGTCGAACAAACATCATCTGACCTCGCCGTCAAAACAAACATTCAACCTCGCCGTCGAACAAACATCATTTGACCTCGCCGTCAAAATAAACATTCAACCTCGCCGCCGAACAAACATCATCTGACCTCGCCGTCAAAACAAACATTCAACCTTGCCGTCGAACAAACATCATCTGACCTCGCCGTCAAAACAAACATTCAACCTCGCCGTCGAACAAACATCATCTGACCTCGCCGTCAAAACAAACATTCAACCTCGCCGTCGAACAAACATCATCTGACCTCGCCGTCAAAACAAACATTCAACCTCGCCGTCGAACAAACATCATCTGACCTCGCCGTCAAAACAAACATTCAACCTCGCCGTCGAACAAACATCATCTGACCTCACCGTCAAAACAAACATTCAACCTCGCCGTCGAACAAACATCATCTGACCTCGCCGTCAAAACAAACATTCAACCTCGCCGTCGAACAAACATCATCTGACCTCGCCGTCAAAACAAACATTCAACCTCGCCGTCAAAACAAACATTCAACCTCGCCGTCGAACAAACATCATCTGACCTCGCCGTCAAAACAAACATTCAACCTCGCCGCCGAACAAACATCATCTGACCTCGCCGTCAAAACAAACATTCAACCTCGCCATCGAACAAACATCATCTGACCTCGCCGTCAAAACAAACATTCAACCTCGTCGTCAAACAAACATCATCTGACCTCGCCGTCAAAACAAACATTCAACCTCGCCGTCGAACAAACATCCAACCTCGCCGTCGAACAAACATCCAACCTCGCCGTCGAACAAACATCCAACCTCGCCGTCGAACAAACATCCAACCTCGCCGTCGAACAAACATCCAACCTCGCCGTCGAACAAATCCATACTCTGACCTGGGGTTCACCCCTGGTAAGTGGAACAAAAGGTACACTTGCGTATTTGAAAATACTCCGCTGGGAATGAGAGACTTAACCGAGCACACTCTGATCTGGGGTTCACCCTCAGAACCATAACGAACATCGGAATACTGCTGCACAATTGACCACCGTAGAACTTTTAACATCAAAGCTATATGAAACCCTGGCCCCTGGCCGCTTCCAGCTTCAGCTAGAAAAGATCTTCAAGTATTTCTGAAGATGGTATCCTTGGCCTCCAAGGATATAAACCTTTCCCGTCGGCGATTCCAGCTTCAGCTAGAACAGATCTTCAAGTATTTCTGAAGATAAACATCCTTGACCTTCAAGGATGTAACCTTTGCCCGTCGGCAACTCTGCAGGAGGTATCTTCGACTTCAGTCTGAAGAAAATGATCCTTGGCCTTCAAGGATACATGGATATGCCTTCAGGCAACTCCACCTCTGCTATAGAGCATCCGTGACTTCAGTCAGGGATATACTTCGGCCTTCAGTCCGAACAATGAATCCTAGGTCATTCATGACCTTGGGGATAACCTTGCCTTTAGGCACCTTCGCTTCAGCTTGGGAAATCTGTGACTTCAGTCAGAGAAGTGGTATCCTGAGCCATTCATGACTCTACGGGGATTCAAACATTTTGCCTTCAGGCAAACTCCGCTTCAGCTGGAGAAACATCTTCGACTTCAGTCAGAAGAAACAATATTCACTTGATCGCAATCAATCATCACCTCAGGACAACTGACTTGGTCTTCAGGCCAACACGGATCACCTTGTTATATATACAAACTTTGGAACCTTGTCTTCAGCCACATGTTGATTCATCAACAAGGAAATCCGAATCCACAGGAACATTCTGATGTCGCCTTCAGGCGTTTACGAAGTCAATCTTCAGATTAGACATCACTGTTGGAGCAAACATATCACGCTGCTATTCTCTTGACATCCTGTCAAGTCGTTGCTAAATAAAAGCAAACATGTCGGGTCACCGGACATAATCACCAGGTTAACAACTCTGTTGAGGAGAGAGGAAGGAGGGTTCACCCAAACAATCCTGACGACTCACTGGGGAAAAGGAAGAAGGGTTCACCCGAACAACCTTGTAGACTTTGCTGCAGAAAAACGAGAGAGTTCACCCAAACGACTTCAACAACTGCTGGAGAATAACGAAAGAGTTCACTCAGACGATTCCTACCAACTGTACTGTGGAGCAAGTACTTCTGTTCGAGAGCACGGTAACCACCTGGTTCGTGCTTCATATGCAAATGCTGGAGAAATGGGCGTAATGCTCCGCGCGAAACGGAATGCTACGCTCTTGAGTAAATGTTATGCAATCATGCAAGGAAATGCCCCAGCAAAATAAATGCTGGGAAGAGGAATCATCCACTCGGGGAGAGTAACCATTATGCTGAGGAAGAGCTACCCTTCAAGGGAGCTGCATTTTCTGCCGATCTCATCTGGACTTACACTTGAGGATGACGGGCTCCTCCGGAGAACACAGCCCATCAGGCTGATCAACACACTATCCTCTGCTATACTCTGCACGGGGAAAGCGATAAATGTTCTGAACGGCTCTCTGAGGAACGATTCTTCTGGGGGACATAGCCGTCAGGCTACAAGACACTCATGTCATTAAGTTCTCAAACTTACGGGATAAACAAACTTCAGCTTGCTGGACGATCCTTCAGGATCTGCTCGGGAAAACATTTCATCTACCACTCATGGCTGTGCTCGGCTGGGGATATCAATCTACCTGCCTGCTGCTGGGGAAGTGCCAACCACCTGCTGGGGAAAAGACTTCCACTCCGTTGGGGATTCCAAGAATTATTCCGGGCAACTCTTGCTGGGGACGCTACTGGGGAGCTCAAGAATCATCCTAAGCGACCAACTCGGGAAACTGCACTGAGGTCTTAAGAATCATCTTAAGCAAATAACTCGGGAGACTGTGCTGGGGATCCCATAAAACATCTTGAGCAAATGGCTCTGCTGAGGGATTCAAGAATCGTCTTGAACTGAAGACTTCGCTGGGGATCTCAAAAGAATCATCTTGAGCGAGCGACTGTGGGGATTACACCGGGGTCTTAAGAATCATCTTAAGAAAGCGACCTCGTTGGGGAGAATATCAGGAATCGTCCTGAGCAACTGGTCCTTTGGTGGAACACCTGTAGAACAAGAATGATAATAACCTAGATCATGTTTATGATGCATATGCTTTGGCGCCATGCCCCACATGGTGGAAATGCTATGCGTTTATGCTAAATGCTATGCAATCATGCACAATGATGCGATCTCGTCAGCAAAATAAATACCGAGGGGGAACTTCTCTTGTCAAGGAGAAAGAACTATTCAGATAGAGGAATCATCCTGCTGAGGAGAACGTGGACACGCCAATATCAATCGGACTCTGTCTGGGGAATGATCTTCCGTTGACTGCTGCAGGGGAACCAACTTCAACTGATTACTGCAGGGGACGAAGCTCTACGAGAAAGTGACATCGATCGCGAGAACAAACTGCGGGGCCTTCTCGGCCACTCTTCTGGGGATAACCACTCTGTGGGGAAACAACTTCAGCTGCTCAACACTCCACTGGGGAAAACCAATCATGATCTGATCAACTTCCAAGGACTCGACTCTCTTGGACGTCTGCAAACTTGGCTGGGGAAGGAGAAGTCATTCTGCTTCGCTGGAGAGAGTACCACTCTGGGGGAAATACAGCATCAGCTGCTCCAACACTCTGCTAGGAGAAAATCCACTCATGGTCCAACTGCTTTCAAGGATTCGGCTCTCTTGGAGGTTTGCAGACTCAGCCGGGGAGAGAAATCATTCTACTTCACTGGAGAGTACGACTCTGACGAGGGATTTCAATTTCGCTGGGGAAGAAAGAATCATCTGACTTCGGGGGAGAGTACAATTCTGCAGGGGAATACAACATCAGCTGTTCCAACACTCTACTGGGGGGAAGAGGGAAGTCATTCTACTTCGGGAGAGAATACGGCTCTGATGAGGAATTTCAGTTTTGCTGGAGACTTCAGTCTGGCACCATTAGTTACTGCATATTCCGGTGTACGAACAATTTCCTGCGAAACCTGCACTTGTGACCCAGTGCTGGGGAAGACACCTGCTTCGGCGACTTTACTGGGGAAAATACGAGCTTCGGTACCCGAACATTTCTATGAAGCCTGCACTTGTGACCCGGTGCTGGGGGACAATACGAGCTTTGGCCCTCGACTCAGCTGATGAGGTGACGTTACTTCAGGATGCGTCGGCTTGGGGAAGAGAATCATCTCTGCATGGGGAGACATGTCAATGCTCACTATTCTGCGTTCAGATTCTGCGGAGGAGAGACTACTGAACTCTGCTGGAGAAGGAGGACTTGCCCCGCTTCGGGGATATCAATCCTGGTCTGCCGAGGGTAATCTTGACCCTAATCTGATGAGGGGTAAACGCCGTCCCGATCTGCTGCAGTCTCAAACTGTACAGGGGGAACAACCTCAAACCGTACATCTCCGCTGAGAAACGATCCTGGTTCAACAACGTCAACACAGGGAATACAGGCTACCAATCATGGAGTCAAGTAACAGGTTAGGCTGTAGGATAACAACCCAATGACCGCAAGGCTTCCTCAGAAGACTCTGGTTTTGGAAGGGTAATGACATGATTCCCCGATACTCAATTCTTGCTAGGGTGAACAAACTCATTTGAACAACTTGCCCCGGTACAATTCAACTTGCCCCAATCTGACTTTTGGGAATAATTCATTCTGAACAAACATCAGAAGGCTTGCTCCAATATCTGCACAACAGAAGGATTCATCCTCCACCAATCAACTCTCAGCATGGTCGACTTCAATATCTCTGAAGTAGTTTGCCCCTGAACAAGCGATGAGCGACTCAACATGCTCTGATTGCACGCTGGAGGGATCTGCCCTCAAATCGCAAGAATTCTGGATAACTGCCCCTGATTGGGTCTCGAGAAGATTCACTCCCGACCAACTGCTTTTTGCATAAACTGCCCCATGATCAACTGATGCTCCGGGACTTGTCCTCAGACCAACTGATTCCAAACTCACTGGAAGTCAATGCCCCAGATTCTGAGGGCTTCACAGCATACCATTCTGATCCAGACCTCTGACGATTCAGTCCTGATTGACTATTCCCTGTTGGAGTTCCTCCGCATCAGCTACTGACCTGCAATTAAGATTGTTTATTCACGAATGGTAATTTTAATGCAGTGTTCATGCAAACTTCGAAAAAATGTACTGTCACTCATTTACGTGTCATGCTAGTGAGTGACGAATGAACCAAAGAGTTCAAACGTAGTGCTGATGTGATTAGTGAAAAATGCAATAAGGATATGATTAGCAAATCATGCAGGAGTCAGGTTACTCAACCTTATCGTAATGCGCCTTCAGAATAAACCCTACCTCAATTAGGTCTTTTAAGAGTTGTATCGTGGTCGGGTTCACGGTTCGTGAAACAAAGGATATTCGGCTCAAATTATGATTTGTACCCACCCCTTCTACGTGATGATCTCCGATCCTAAAGTTCAGTTAACTTAGCTCGAGCGCTCGCCTCTTCGAGAGGTATGTTGAACATTGGGAACAACTGGTTAAAGAATTCACGAGGTGTTTCAGAGTGACAGTTACTCCTTTTTCGTTTTCGGTGTCTGTGTCTACACGACTTTGTCCTTGTTTGAGGATTTTTCTCTTTATATCCTTTCTTTCTCATTCTTTTGATTCCCTAATTTTTGCCTGGACTGACTCCTTTTGAGTTCTTTTCGATTTTTCTTTTGAAGTCCAGCGGGATGCCCTGATTTTTTGCCTAAGTATTTTCTTTCTAGCTTTCCTTTTTTACTTAGCGGGCTTTCTTATTCCTTTTTTTTCTTTTTTTTTTGGAACGAGTCGTGCGACACTGGCTGTCTGGATTTATCCGAGAGGCTTGTAACTGTCTCACTTCTGATTGGTGAGGTTTAACCTTTGTGGTTGATGAGGTACAACCTCTGGCGAGGAATATGATGTGATTGGTCCTCAAAGGACAACACTCCTCTATAAGACTTGAACGCTCGATCAAGCTAACCGACAACTACCCTGCCCCGGGTTAAGATGTGAGGGTTAAAAAGTCCGAAAGAAACTCCTACTCCTCGGCTCGAAGTGGTTAACAAGGGATTCTCTTCCTTATTTCTCCGGTGTTTAGGGGATTTGAAACAATGCCTTGTACGTCATCGACAAGGTTTTATCTGAAAGCAATACGATCATTGGTTATGAGTATTCAGTTTCATCATCCTCCCTTCACTCATCGCTAATCATAGTAATAAAGTGAAGTGAATAAAATGCAAGTGTCAGTGCAATGCAGTAAATGAGTGACAACGACATAACTAATTCAGAAAAATGCATAGTCACTTTATTAATATTACCATTCGAAACATACAATGTTTAACAGCAAGTAGTAACTAACAGAAAAGAAACTACAAATGCAAATGGTAAAAAATCTGAGGACTGCCAATGCTGAGGACGTCTTCCTGTCTGGATCACTGGCTTCTGGAAATAACTCTCTGAATCTGCGAGCTCAAACAGCTGAGAGGTTGTCACGCACAACCAAGACTCCATCTGGAAAGGAAATACACCCTTGGTCGATCAACTGTTGCACTTTCGCCTGGAAAGCCTTGCAATCTTCAGTTGAATGCCCCGGAGATCCACCATGGTAACCACACTGAGCATGGGGATTGTACCCTGGAGGGTAAGGCTCTGGCACGGGCTTGAGAGCTTTCGGTTCCACCAAAGAATTCTGAATCAACTGTGGAAGAATCTGGCTATACGGCACAGACACTGGATGGAAAGAAGCATTCCTTCGTTCCAAGTGGTGGCGAGGTCTCTTGTGATCCTGGTGTTGGTATTCTTTCCGCCCAGGAGCAAGAGGTCGTCGTTTCTGAGTGGCAATGGTCCCTTGTTTAGGCGCTTGCGTCCTTGAACTTGATCCAGGAAGAAACTGCGAGCGAGGCGATTCAGTCACCAAAAGTCGCGGGACATATTCGAGATCTTTCTCAGCTTCAGGCAAAGGAGTGGAATCATTCACTTCTTCTGCAGGGTACGGGATGAACTTTCCCGATGCTCTCATGCCGCCCGGCACAAGCCTAATTGCCCTTGAGTCAATAAGGTCTTGAATCTTATTCTTGAGAGCCTTACATGTTTCAACATGGTGCCCTGGTGCTCCTGAGTGGAAATCACAACGTATGTTGAGATCAACGTCTGGTGACACGTCATCCGGTGGATCCAAAGTCCGAAGCTTGAGAACACGATTCTGAACCAACAGTGGCAACAACTGGGCATAACTCACAGGTATTGGGTCCACAGCTCTATCATGCAGCTTCTTCTTTTGATTATAACCTTCAGGGTTATTCTGAGATGCCCGGCGCGGCTGCTGGCGAGATAGGTCTTGAGCTTCATGCTGTGTAGAGGATCTATGAGGTCCATCTGGCTTCAGCACAGGTGGCACTGACGGCAATGGAGGAAGCACTTTGTTCTCCTCCTTAGGTGCTTGACCACTCTCCTTTTTTAGCATACTTCTCACCACTCCCATGAGAAAGCTCAACTGATTCTGCAGCTGCTGATTCTCTTCTCTGAGTACTTGCTGATCCAGACGCACTGCCTGTATGTCATTCATGACCTGCCCCAACTGGCTTTGGATTTTCCCCAATTCAGCCTGTACCTGCTCCATTAGTCTGAGCTGCTCGATTCTGAGTCAAACCTGCAAACACATGGGTTAGAAGACAAGCCCCGGCTTCTGCCATGCAAGATGAATTATGCTAATGCCATGGGTGTCTGTACGTTCAGGAGATCACCCCTAGTTCTGGTGTCAACGTGCCAACATAGTGTCAATGCAGTGATAAGACTGGATCCATTCATGGAAGAAAATATCTCATATTGCTCGGGACACCAGAATCAGGGTACGAAACGCGCCTGCAGCACAGACACATGCTAATGGAATGCAAACATGAATATGCGAGCTAATGCAAAATGTAGGCATGCAATAATGTATCCCGGTAGCTGCTGTGGGGATTCTGGGTCAATAATCACTGACGAGAAGAAAACCCCGGTGTAGGACCACTAATCTGATCTGCTAGGAACGACCTTCTGACAGGACCATATACATAAGATCAAAACTCTGCTTTGTCTAGAGCAAATGTCTGGTAATAAGGACCCCGGGTGTACGGTCAAGAAATATCTGTTGCTGAAGTCTTCAGACCCCAAATCAAAAATCTGCCCTCTCAAGAACAAACGTACAGCTGCTGACGAGATCTTCAGACCCCAAAATCTGCTCTATCAAGAACAAACAACATCTGCTGATGAGATCTTCAGACCCCAAAATCTGCTCTATCCGGAACAAACTACTGACAACAATACTCTGATCGAAACCTGCTCTATCAGGAACAGACATATACCCGATGACAAAATCCTCTGATCAAAAAAACATGCTCTATCGAGAACAGTCAAATCTTCCACCGAGAACCCTGGTACCAACATAACTGATTCACTGTCAAGAAAACCAGGTAGTCTGAAGGTCAAAGTTTCCTGCAATGTCCCAATCCCACTCACAGGTATGGACCTAATCCACGGACAAAGGTACGGCATCCTATGCGGTCATCAGCGTCACAGACTTTTATGAGTGACGATACGATTCCCAGAAGGAGTGGCATCATCAAGTCATGAAGAGGCCTCACTTAGCTGACTTCCAAATGATCTGTCCACAGAGTCGACAATCCTCACGTCTGGACTCCCCTCAGATCCTCAGGACCGGAAAGGAGCACCTCTGCAAGAATCTCGTCTGAGCGCAGATTTTCTTAGGGAACTGTGCCTGCTCAGCAGACAGGTTCGTCTACTACTTCTCCGCAACTATATCTAGGTGTATACTCAAGCCCAGGTCTGACTTCTCACTCATAGTAACATCCCTCTCCCACAACAGCACAGATAATCATATCAAACTGGAAATAAAATGCGGGAAATAAAATGCGGGAAGTAAAATGCGGGAAGTAAAAATGCGATAAATAAACGCAACCCAACAGGCAAACATACACGCTCTAGGATTGACTCTCATAGGGAACCGGAGAACCAGAGATTCTGGGTTCAGCTCCCCAGCAGAGTCGCCAGCTGTCGCTTGCGCGAAAATAAGGTACCGGCATGACAGAAGAGTCGCCACCTTTCGTTATTTATCCCTCGGAGCGGGAAAGGAAACGATCGGAAAAACCTAACGAATAAGGGTAAGACAAGGTCATCGCAACCATTGTCTGGGTTCGGGAGTCGGTTACGCAAGGGGAAGGTATTAGCACCCCTCACGTCCGTCGTACTCGACGGGATCCACGCTTGTGTGTTTACTTGGACGGGTTGGTTATAATCTATCTACCTATCAAGGCTGGCTGAAAAAGAAAAGAAAAATGACTCGGCAAAGCGTCGCACTTTATGCCTACGTATTCTCATCAGAGAATGAGAAATCAGAGTCAACGTAGTTCGGCCTACGAAGGATTATGGGGGAAAGGTTGAAGGTTGCTCGCTAGGACGTCGCATCCTATGCCTACGTACTTCCACACTGCATGGAAGATCAGAGCAAACGTAGTTCGGGAAACTACGGGTTATCTCCTAAAAGAAGTGTTTTTTATTGTGTTTGCGATTTCAACCGCACTAGAGACTATGACCTGAGAGTGAATGCGTCGCATGTCACCCAAAGGGTACCATACTAAACATCCATCCTCAGATGGCTTAAGGCTCGTAACGTACGAAAGAAATCATTCATGATTACTGTATCTTAAACTGCTTTGAGATGAGAAGAGAACAGGCCCAACTAGGAGGGAGACTATCAAGTCCTACTGTTATCATGCCATGGATTCATCCTATGGTTGAGGTTTGAACAGGGAACTCCTAGATGTTGTCATGCATAGGTTTCAACCTAAAAGTCTATCATCAAATCCTTATCAAAGGAAGTGAGAGTCCTAAGGGATCATGTCAATGATACACCAAAACAGACAAAGCATCATCTTAACAGTGAAATGCATGCAATGCAAGTGAGGGAGGAAATGTGTGTGGGGCTTCAGCCTCCACAAGCTCGTCTCGACCTCAAGCCAATCATGAAATAACAGTAATCATACTGAAAAATAAGTAACATGCTATCAAGCAATAAACAGATAAAAGAGATGAAGTGCCATCAGGCAAACATACCACATGCTCGAGAAAGAAATCATCTACATCTAATCTCTAATCCTAACCCTAAAACAGAATCCTAATCAAATCTAAGCAAAGCCCTAAAGCAAAACCTAAACCAGAGAAATCAATCCCAGTCTTCAAGCTTCAAAACAAGCTTACCAAAGAAAGGGAGCTAAGTAGGCAGACTCATAGTGCCCTCCTCAGGAAAGCACTAAGAGGTGTATACTCAGGAGTCATATCCTATGTGGCTCAACAACTGTGATCAGCTTACGTTCCTCCTCAAGAGAAACTAAACTTACATGAAGGCTCCGACATCACTGGATATTTGAGAAATCCTACCTGAACTAGTGGAACTAAGTGAATAGACCCATAGGACCTTCCTCAGGAAAGTACTAGGAGGCTCCGACTTAGGAGTTGTATCCCATGCGGCTCAACAACATGTGATCAGTTTACATTCCTCCTCAGGAGAAATTAAACTCACATGTTGGCTCCAACATCATTGGATACTTAAGAAATCCTATCTGAACTAAGGGAACTAAGTGAATAGACCCATAGGACCTTCCTCAGGAAAGTACTAGGAGGCTTCCACTTAGGAATTGTATCCCATGTGGCTCAACAACATGTGATCAGTTTACATTCCTCCTCAGGAGAAATTAAACTCACATGTTGGCTCCAACATCATTGGATACTTAAGAAAGAGGTGAGAAGAAAGAATGAAAGTCATTCATAGTGCCTTCCTCAGGAAAGTACCATGAACTTCCCTCAAACTTCAGGATCTCAAACCTCACAGACAGGGAATAATCTCCAAGCTCTGGGTCTATGAGTCTTGGTCTACAATCTTCTCCTCCATGCTCCTCAACAAGATCTTCAAAACAAACTAAGCCCCACAACAAATTCCCCAAAATAAACCCCAGAGATAAACAGATAACCACAGAACAGTCAAAACCATCAGCCAACTTCAGAAAATACCTAAAAATACTAAAACAAGAGGGAAAATTCTATCAATTATTCACAAGGGTCCACAACATCTACCCATACCATCCCTATATACCCATACCCAAAAATCAAATCAAAACTCTCCACAGAAAATGAATTATTTCACCTATGCATATCCTAAACCCTAATTAGGATACCCTAATGCTAACCTAGCTAAGCTAATCAAATTTTAATCTAAAAATCAAGAATTAAATCCTATGGGGAACTATGATTCAATATCTAATCACACCAAAAAGAATGAATTAAAAACCCTAAGGGAAAGCCCTAAAAGAAATTCTACAAAATGAAGCATCAAACTAAACATTATAAAAAGCTATTTAAAAGAATAATACGCTAAAAACATTAAAAGGAAAATAAAATGGAATTTTATTTATTTATATTTTTCTAGACAAATTTATGAACATGGAGAAAAAACAAGAATTAAAAAACAATCATTTTTCAATTTTATATGAATTATTGAAAATGCAAGAAAACATTAAAAGAAATAAAAATAAAGGAAATTGAATTAAAGGGGAGGGGGTGAGAACAGCAAAGCGTCCAGTTGTTTTCATGAGATGGGTCAAACTGGGGGGGTGCCATTAGCGAATGGCGCTAGGCCCAGGCGTTAGGAAAAATCTAATGAAAATTAAAAGAAAAACATTACAGCCGCAGTGCAAAAAGCAAGAGATTTCAGTTATTTTCCTTTGGGCTCGCTGGTGGGGGGTGTTGATAGCAAATGGCTTAAGCCCAATCCAATTCACTCTGTCTCTCACGCAGGGGGGGGGGGGTGAACGAGTAATGGGGTATGCTTCAGCACAACGAATCTTGGGCCTAACCCAGCCCAGACCTAATCCAACTACCAAACCACAAAACCATTCTCCTTCCCTAGTTCTCTGTCCACTGTTCATCTACCCAAACCAAACCCTAGCCACTTCCCCCAAATCCCTTATGCAATTCCTCTCCCCACTCACAGACAAATCAACACTCAAGAACCAAATGAACTCACCCTATACTCCTACTTCCTAACTAATCAGCTCGTCTTACACGATAATGGAGAGATGACGAAGGGGCAAACCTGGGTTTACATGACGGAAGCTTTGAAGAACTTCAAACGAGCTCGCGGCGATCTTGAAGGTTTCTGGAGATTTGCTGGGCAAGCCTTGGATCGTTGGAGTTCTTGAAAGGAGATTCTGATCGTTGAGGGTCTAGAAGATGAACATGAAGACGACGAAGCTTTCTCGAGATCCTTGAACGAACATGATGGAGACCTTCTAAGATTTCTGAAGATCTCGAAGAAACCTGAGGAACTTGATGAAGACCATTTAAAGATTTACGAAGATCTGTGGCTGACGATGGGAAAAATCTGGAAAGAAGTGGTGGAGACGTGATGAGTGATTCATGAGGTGTTCTGAAGATTTTGCAGAAATTCTGGGGATATCACGAAAGATCTGGGGAGATTAATGATGATAATGATGATTTTCTGGGTTTTCTGGGGTTTTTTCCTGAGGGCGGATGAAGGTTTGAATGATTTCTGGGAGGTTCTTCAACACTGATGAAGATTCCGGCGTGTGTATGAATTTTCCGGTAGCCGCGGATGAAGGTGGACGGAGGTGGGAGATGAAGGTTGGAGACGATCAGAGGTGTTTCTGGGAAGTTTCCAGATTCCGGCGAGATCACCAGTTTCCGGTGACCGGTACGGTGGATGGGAGTAGTCTGGCCGGCGGCTGCATGGCCGGCGATTGGGGTTCCGGTGTGGGATGTGGGGAGGACAAGTGGCAGGAGGCTGAGAAGGAAGGGGGGCACGTGTGGAGAGAGAGGGAGTAGTGGGACGCGTGTCAGGTTCTGGGGAAGTCTGAAGTGTGGCGTGGTGGGGTCCTGAGTGCAACGTGTGGCGCCCTTTTATAGTGACAAGTGTCACTCTTCTGGACAACAAAACTGCACAAAAACTGGATTAAAAAATGAAATGGGCCTCCAAAAATTTCCTTTCTGGGCCCACCCGAAAATGCTGATCAAAACCTGAAAAAACTGAATTAAAACATTAAACCTACTTAAAACTAATTAAAACCATATTAAACTCAATAACACTAAACCTAATTAACTAAACACAGATTTAAACCTAATTAGCTAATTAACCTGATTAATTAAATCTAAAAGACAATTAACTATCCTAATAAAATCTAACAAACTCAATTAAATTCTAAACAAAAGATTTAAATCCTAATTATCCTAATTAAACCTATATTAATAAAACTTCTACTAATTTCTATTTAATCTCTATTATTATTTAAAAAACCTATTAATCATCCTATTAAAACTAATGAAAAGAAAAAATCTATTAAAAGATTAAATCTATACTAAAACAAACTCTATTATTAATAAAAGAACTAAAACTATACTTTTTCTATATTATCTAAAAACAATTAAAAACAATTTTAAAATCTATTATATTCTAAAAATGATTTAAAACTATTAAATCTATTTAAAAACCTATTTAAATTCTAAAAAAAAATCTATAAAGCTCTAGAAAAAGATTTAAGCTATTAAAAAATGTTAAAAATCTATTTAAATCCTAAAAAAAAATCCTAAAGCCTATTTAAAATCCACAAAAGGCTATAAAACCCTAAAAAAAGCAGACAAATGCAAATGACCACCATAAAAGAGCGTGCAACCAGATCAAATCAACCAGTAAGCCCCTGGCATCAGAATATTCCCCAATCACCATGTGAGCTGCAAACACCGAGAAGCGCACAATTTCCCGAAAATACAACCCTGATGATTGGACTAGATCTGCCATATCTAGTAAATGAAACCCAAACTGTAACTCTGATATCTTCTGTCTGTACACACACATCATGCATCTGATGCGAACATGAATTTAAACCACGAGCCAGCTAGGAGAATCGGTTGGTCAAATTTTGGGGTGCAACAGCTAGAAGTTCAAGTATATGAAGAGATGTTATCCGCACTCGTGCAGTTCTATGATTCAACCTATCACTGTTTCACCTTTCCAGACTATCAGTTGCTACCAACCTTGGAAGAATATTCTGCCCTGATGGGAGTAGGCGTCACTCCTAGACCATTTTCTAGAAGAGAAGGGACTCCTAATGAAAGAGCAGTTGCAGAGGCCGCGTATTTAGAGGTGGACGAGGTACGATCTCATATGATCGCTAAGGGAGGGTTGTATGGATTTCCAGCTATGTTCCTGTATGAAAAAGCTCAAAGTTATGCCTTGTCAAAGAATATTGAAGCATTTGAGGCCATCTTGGTTTTACTAATTTACGGATTGTTCCTGTTCCCGACTGCTAATGATTTTGTGGACGCAAATGCAATCAACCTTTTCTTAATCAAAAATCCTGTACCTACCTTGTTGGCTGATATGTACTTTACCATTCATCATAGGAACCGTTATGGAGTTGGACGGATTGAGTGTTGCACCGTTCTCTTGCACAAGTGGTTTATTTCGCACTTGCCAAAAATTCCAGCCCTCTGGGATAAACAAAATGGGCTCTCATGGACAGAAAAGCTGCTATTGCTCAAACACTCAGATATTAAGTGGTATGACCCTATGTATGGAGGAAATGCCATGCTCCAAAGCTGTGGAGATTTCCCAAATGTACCGCTTATCAGCGTCAATGGTTGCATCAGCTATAATCCTATTCTGGCTCGTCGACAGTTGGGGCACCCCATGGAGGATGAACCGGACCCAGATTTTTTGAGAAGCTTTTACATTGAAGAGGGGAAGAATCCCGCTTACAGGGCTCGAATTGTGTATGCCTGGCGTTATGTCCACACGAGGGGAGTAACTGCCCTAGGTTACCGCGACTCTACTGTTTCAGAATCTTACTTATCATGGGTAAAAGAAGCAGCGTTGAAGATGTTCTATACTCGCTTTGAGCCTGACTCACCCAAGCCTACTCTCATAGAAGAATTGAAAGCTACTTTGGCAAAAGCTATAAAAGAAGGAAAGACTTGGAGAGATAAGTATTTCAAAGCTATGCAAGAGAAGGAAGAACTTCAAGAGTTGATCCGTCAAGGTGGAAGGAGAATTGAGCCAGAAGACGAAGGGCCGTCCAACCAGAAGATCTAAAATCCTTTTATTTTTCGTTCATCATGTATCTGTATTAAAGACTTGTATTTAAGTTTCAGAATCATTGTAAAACCCTCAGTTGTTAATCTATGAAGACTTTTGAATTTGCTTATTTCCCCATTGTTATAATGTTTGCAAATATTTCTTTGGATTCCTTGAATGATTAATTTTGCATTGTTGCATTTTGCATTTATAAGCATCGCATGTGCATGTTCTTGTGTTGTGTCTCATCTCGCTGTCTTGTCTCCAGAAAGAATCACACTGAATCTTTGACACCGATACAACACCCGAGCCCAAGCTGGCCTAAGAATGGAAGGACAAAATTTGGATGTGGACAGGATTGACAATGAACTTGGAGAGCTACGAGGAGGCATGGGGCAGATCATGGAAGCCTTACAAGTCATCCGTGCAAAGTTGGACACACAAGCCACTGTTGTTTCTGAAATCACTGGCATAGCTATAGAGCCGATCCTAACGACAGTCACAGTTACAAATGTTCCACCATATGGGTTACCACCTGGTTTCGTACCTCCACTAGTAGTCAATCAACAAGCAGTTCCTCTAGGGCCAGAAGTTCCTCAAGCTATTCCTACTTACACTCAGCCTTCTGTTTAGATTCAAGCACGCCCTGTTTTTCATAATATTCCACAAGTGTACGAAGGTCTTGATGGGTATGAAGAGGAGAGTGGACGACATGATAAGTTGAAAGAAAGTGTAGAAACTATCGGAAGGAAAGTCAGAGCAATGGAAGGGAATGACATCTTTGGTACTGATGCCAGAGATATGTGCTTAGTGTCTGGATTAGTAATTCCGCCGAAATTCAAAGTTCCCAATTTTGATAAGTATTCTGGGGCTACTTGTCCTCGGACGCATCTGATTATGTATTACCGAAGAATGGCCGCTCATGTGGAAGATGACAAGTTAATGATTCACTATTTCCAAGATAGTTTGAAAGGAGCTCCTGCTAAATGGTATTTGGGTTTAGATCAGTCTCGTATTCATAGTTTCCAAGACTTGGCCGATGCTTTTATGAAACATTACAAGTACAACATGGATTTAGCCCCTGATAGAAGACAGTTACTGAGTATGTCACAAAAGAGTTCAGAATCTTTCAAAGAGTGTGCACAAAGGTGGAGGGAAACCGCCTCTTAGGTGGAACCCCCTTTGAGTGAAAAAGAGTTAACAGATTGGTTCGTCAATACAGTGAGACCAGAGTTTTATGAGAAGATGATCAGTAGTGTAACCGCAATTTTTTATGATATAGTAGCAGTGGGGGTAAGAGTAGAGTTGGGAATGAAGAATGGAAAGGTGGCTAGCGGTTCCAGCAGTTCTGGTAACAACAATGTCAAGAAGCTCATCAGTAACTTTCATAAAAAGAAGGAAGGGGAGACAAATGCAGTAATTGTGGGAAGAAAGAGTCGCACCCGGAGACCGCCTTACCAACAGTATCAGCAGAGTTATGTTCAACAACCTCAGCAAGGCTTTTTTCAGCAGCCTCAAGCAAGTTATTTTCAGCAATCCCAGTAACAACGACCAATGTATCCGTTGCAGTATGCCCAACAACCATATGTGGCAGCTGTAACTCCGGCTTTCAGTCATCCTGTTCCCAGTTATCAGACAGTGCAGCCAGCACCTGTATATCAGCCAATTCAACAAGGGTATCAGCGAGCGCCCAACGCTCCACTTCTGGATTAGAGCCAGAGCCTTTGTTTCCTTGACTTGAGAGTTTCCCTCATGAGTCATCTTTAAGGACTCAAACATGTCAAATGCAGTTTCTCTATTTGTGATATTTTCATACTCAGTGTGAGATATTGCATTTAACAATATTGTTCTGGCCTTGTGGTGATTTCTAAATTCCTTCTTTTGGGCTTCTGTCATAGATTTTCTATCTACTTTCTTGCCATTCCCATCAATGGGATGAACATATCCATCTATGACCAAATCCCATAAATCAGCATCATAACCAAGGAAAAAACTTTCAATCATGTCTTTCCAATAATCAAATTTCTCCCCATCAAACATAGGGGGTTTAGTGCTGATTCTGTCCCTTTCTTCATACTTGTTGTTAACGTTAGACATTGAATTATCAGCCATAGTAACAACCAAATATATATCAAAGGTTTTCTCACTGGATCTTTTCTGTCACTGTGAAGTGGTAGCACACACAGAATCGGAGCTCTGATGCCAACTGAAGGTGGGAAAATACTTAGAAGGGGGGTTGAATAAGTATGAAGATAAAAACTTAGAAATAAAAACTCAAGTATTTTTATCCTGGTTCGTTGAACTCAACTACTCCAGTCCACCCTTCCTAGAGTGATTTGCCTTTCTCAAACAAGGACTTAATCCACTATTTAATCAACTGATTACAATAGTAAGCACTAAGAACAACTATTCAAAGTCTTCTCAAGAACTACTGATCCTAACTGGATCTTCTTAAGGTTTTCTTACAATCAAATGTAATAACAAATACAAGTGTTTAAAATTCTCCTAATAAAGCTTTATCATAACTGTGATTTTTTACTTAATATTAAGAACAAAGAAATTAATTCTAGAAAGAATGTGAGTTGTGTGAGAGCTTTGATAATGAATTCTTTTCAAGTAAAACATCAACTGAAGAAGATGGGTGAATACTTGCTTTTATAGGCACAGTGGTCCAAGAGCTTTTCACATTGAGAAGTGTGTACCAAAAAGGTCTGAGCCCTTTTTGTCTTCACATCAAGTGACCTTTCCTAGAAGAAGAAAGCACAGATGAATCCTTTTTGTCTGTGTTCTTGTGTCTAGCATAAATAAGGAAAGAGTCGTTTGGATATTCCATAGGACATAATCTTTGAATTCTTCTTCAACAATTTTCAGCAAGAATCATCAGAGTCTAATTTGATCAGAGCCTTCTGATGTTGATTAGAGTTTTGCTAAATCAGAGTCTTTGCAGCAAGTGTGCTTTTAGCGTGTATAAGTTCAGAGCAGAGTTTTGAGTCAGATCCTCAGTACTGGCAGCGTTAGTACTCTCAGAGTCTTCTGAAGTAACTATGCTTGAGAACTCTTCATACAGAATTCTTCTTTGGTTCAGATGCTTCTGACTTGCTTCAGATTCTTCTGGAGCTTCTGCTTCAGATCCTTCTGGAGACTGCTTCAGATCCTTCTGGAGACAGCGCTCAGGATCTTCTGATGGCAGCATTCAGAATCTTCTAATGGGTGCATCTGACGCTTCAGAGTCTAGCACATTTCTTATGTTCAGATCTGATTTGCTTCTGGAGTTATAATTACTTTAATATCTGCAGCAAACATTCTTAAGCAAATTTTAGAGTATATAATTCTTAATTACAAAATTTCATAATAGTTATCATCAAAACATAGAGATATTATTAAGAACCAATTTGTGTTCTAACAATCTCCCCCTTTTTGATGATGACAAAAACATCAGAAATTTTGTTTAATTGAAAATAGCATAATTATAACTCCCCCTGAGATGATGAATCTCCCCCTGAATTAAATATAAATAAGGAATAGAAACTTCCCTTTTGTCTTGAGTATTTTTCAGAGTTAGAGCTTTATTGTTCTTTAACATTTGAGAGTCAGAGTTTCTTGCATATTTCAGAGTCTGATAATTGTCATATGATCTGAGAGTCTCAAAGTTTCTTTTACAGAGTATACTTATCAAATGTTCTGAAATACTCAGATATTATGTTAGATAAAATTGATATGTCTGAAGTTTCATTCTGGTAAAGTTTAATTAAACAGTTCAGATCTATTTTCTCCCCCTTTTTTGTCATAAGCAAAAAGTAATAACTTTGAAAAGACAAAGAAAAGGAAACAATAAACAAGATAAATCATGTGGAGAAAACTTGAAAACATTCATTCATTCATTCAGAACAAAAGTACAAACATCAGAAGATATTCAAATACATATGCAAACATCAGAAGAAAAAAAAAACTAAGATTGTTTTGACAAAAGCATCTTCAACAGATCCGTGATCTCAGAAGAAGACTGTTCTTGTTTTGACATCCACTTAGCCATAGTTTCATTCTTCTGATCTTGTTTGAACATCCACTGAGCCATGTCTTCAGACTTCTTGTCTTGCTTAGCCATCCATGACTTGATTTCTGATTGACCAGCTTCCAGAACTGCAATCTTATCTTCAAGATCTGGATACTCTTTCTTGATCTCAGATGAAGAAGGTGGGACAATTTCTGAAGCTTGAATAGAGTCAATTTCCATAGGGGCTTTGGAGTTAAGAGCAGTAGATCCAGAAGGATGTTCTATCAGAGTCATAGCCAAAGGGTTGTCTTCAGATGCAGATTCAGTATTCTCTTCTGATGATGAAGGAGCATCTGTAAGAAGCAATGGTCCAGATCTCTTAACAGTCCAGAACAGACTTCTAGCAGTTTCAGCAAATCTGAGCTTCGCATCATCAGAACATACATTCTTCAGATTTGATGCTACAGTATTGAATCTGTTTATGAAGCCATTCCAAATGGCATCAGATTCATTTGCATCCATTGTTGATGAACATTTCCTCTGTACAGATCCTAAATACATCTGTATTTCTTGCAAAAAACTTGTAAATAAATGATCAACATTCAGTCTAGGTCTTGGGTTTAAGAAAGTTTCCAATGTGATTGGCCTGAGTTAGGGAGAAGGTGGAAAGATGGATTTATGAATGGTGATCAGAGGAGGAGGGTAGTAGGGTATGAATGGAAGTTCAGATGATTTGTCAGGTTTTGATCTGGTTAAAGCATTCAACAGATTTGGTTTTGCATTTGTTGGATAGGAAACCACATCAAATGGTTTATCAGAGTAAGGTTTGAATGCAGATTTAGCAGGTTTATCAGATTTAGCAGATTCAGCAGAGTATGGTTTTGCATCTGATGAACTTACTGCTGGTATTGTTTTAATATATGTTTGGAGCACAAATGGTAGAATGATGGTGAGTTTGGGTTTGAGAGGAGTGATAGTGTCAGGTGGTTCAATTTTGGTGTAGAAATTTTTTAAGGTGAAACTAGAGGGAAGTTTGTTAGAGGAGAACAGTTTGCACGAAGCAGAGGGTACATTCTCAGATGTCCTTGGCTTAGGTGTTGGAGTAGGATTGGGAATGATAATTTCAGAAGATGGTTTAGGTGTTGGGGTAGGATTTGGAATGAGAATTGCAGAAGATACAAGTGGTTCTGGTTGGTTAACTTCTGAATTTCTGTGAGAGGGAGATCTCAGAAAATCTAGGTGTATATCAGATTCTGATGAATTTGAGGATGTGGTTTGAGTGTAAGAGGTAGAGGACACTTCAAAAACAGTTTTGAGAGGTGTAATGTTTAGAACCTCTGTCTCAGGGATATTGGTTCCAGATGGGTTGGTTGATTCTGATGGATTCTCAGAAGGTTTTCATGAGGGTTCAGATGTATGTGGTTCTGATGTAGGTGGATCAGATGTAGGTGGTTCAGATGCAATAGGATCAGATGTAACTTTTATAAGTTCAGAAGTAACTTGTACAGATCCAATAGGTTCAGATGTATTTAATGGTGGTTTTTCTGGTTGTGGTGGTTTTTCAGAATGTTGTGTTTGTTGTTCAAATTGTTTTTCTTGTAGTTGTTGTTGTTGTTCAGATTGTTCTGTAGGTTTTTCTGTTTGAGGTTGTTTTTCTGATTGTTGTTGTTGTGATACAGATTGTTTTGTTGGTTTTGTTATAGGTGGTGGAGTCTGATTTGGTGGTTTTGTTGTTGTTGGTGTTGGTGCAGATGATTGAGCAGTAGAAGGTTTTACAGGTGAGATGGAAATAGGATTAGATGATTTTTGTGGGGATGGAACAGATATATGAGATAGAGCAGGAACAGATTGTTTCTGAGTAGAAGGTGGTTTTGGAATGGACTTAAATGTTGAATCATTTAAAACAGTATTATTGAAAGAAGATACAGAAGATTTGGTACCTTTAATCTTGATACGCTTTGTGGGAACAGAATGAGCGTCTCCAGATGCTTTCCTCTTGATCAGCTTCTGAGGCTTGTCATCAACTTTGGGCTTCTTCTGAACAGTCACATCTTCTGCTTCTGATTGACCTCTTTTCCTTGTGATCTCATCTCCTCCATCAGGCATTGGTTCCCTTTCTCTTTTCAGAATATCTACAGGTATGGGCGTTCCATCTGCCTTGCAAGAGTCCATATATCTCACAATGATTTCCCTTGGTTCTTCAGCAAAGAACAGTGGGTAGTTTTCAACTGGAATTCTCTTCTGACTGAGTTCAGATATATTCAGCTTCTTGGGTGCTGATGTGATTTCTTCTACAATTTTAAATCTCTGAAGACTTTTGGCATTCAGAGGCTTCCCAATAATAGATTCAAGTTCCTCCTTGACTCCAGCAGTATACAGAGCAGTCACCAGTCCATTTTCTGTCAGAATATTTGAGATTAACCTTCCAAAGGGAATCCATGTTCTGATCTTCTGACCCTTGTCTTTTACAGATTCTCTGGAGGCATTAATGTGATTCCATAAGTGCATGAACAGAATGTAAGGAAGATCTACCTTAGTGCTCTGGCTTAAACAGTACATAAAGTAGAGTTGTTCATTGTTCACGTAATCTGGAGAGTTTGTAGATTTTCTGTGATGAATGCATCCCATGAAAATCTTTGCCCAGATCTTGTAGTCAGGCTTTAGATCGTTAAACTTATTAGAGGCCTATTCAGCAGTCATGACTTCCTCATAAACTTCTTCCATATCTACACGCCCAGCTGGCAGATGAGATACTCCATCAGTCTCCTCATATCCTATGAGTTTCCTGATCAGATCTTCTGTAATGATTATCTCCTTACCCAAAACAGAAGACAAGATGTACTTAGGGTATACAGAAGCATGTATCCAGAACTCTTTCACCAGATGGGGGTAAACTGGTCCAAATAGTCTGTCAAAGTATTTTACCCATCCTTGAGCATCAATTATTGAACGAAACTCAAATCCATTTTCAGCCAATGAATCAAATTCCACCATTGATTCACAGAGAACCTCCAGTTTGTCAACAGGTGTTAGCAAAGTCCTTTTAGGGGTCGTATATGGAGTCACACCCATATTTGCAGAAGTAACTGCAGCCATGGTTGATTGAAACTGTGCAGCTGTGGAGGATGAGGTTGCCATTGAAGATGATTTTGTCAAAGGTTTAGGGTTTTTGTGAAGAGAGAAAAGAAGACAGAAATGCATAAACGTTCTTGAGATGTGAAAAGTGTGAAAGTGATGAGAGATGTGGTATTTATAGAGAACAATTAGGCATACAAACAGACAAGCAATGCACGTTCACACATAGCAATTAATGAAAAAGAATAAAAATCATTTCAAGCATTAATTGATTCTGACAAATTGGGGGGAAAATCAAGATTTTCACTATTCAAACTTCACCTCAAACGTCTCTTCAGTAGTGTACACGCCACCTTTGCAGATTTAAAGTGACACGTGTTTGCTTGCATGTGCTTCTGAATTCTCTTGAGAAATGAAACGTTAACCAACGTTCAGATCCTCTGAGTATTGTTAGTTCAGATTTTCACAAATAAAGTAATTTAATAAAATGAATAAATAATCAGATGAAGTACTTCAGAGCATTAAACATTTTTCATCTGTAAAATTTGCTTCTGACAAATATTATTCTGGACACAAATCCATACCAATAATTTTCAGAATAAATTTGAATCTATCTTCAACAAGGGGTTTTGTGAAAATATCTACCCATTGATGATCTGTATCAACAAAGGCTAAATTTATAATTCCCTTCTGAACATAGTCTCTGATGAAATGATGCTTAATTTCTATATGTTTTACCTTAGAGTGTAAAATGGGGTTTTTAGACAAACATAAAGGAGAAGTATTATCACAAAATATAGAAATGTTACTTTCAAATATCTGATAGTCTTCTAGCTGACTTTTCATCCAGAGCATCTGCGTGCTACATCCAGCAGCAGCAATATATTCTGCCTCTGTGGTTGATAGTGCAATTGTAGGTTGCTTCTTGCTTTACCAAGAGAGTAGATTTCTTCCTAGAAATTGACAACTTCCAGAAGTACTTTTTCTTTCCACTCTGTCTCCAGCGTAGTCAGCATCACAGAATCCAACTAATTTGAAATCATCAGATTTTTTGTAACACAAACCCACATTAGAAGTACCTTTCAGATACCTTAGAATCCTCTTAACAGCTGTTAAGTGTGATTCTCTAGGATCTGATTGGAATCTAGCACACAAGCATACACTGAACAATATGTCAGGTCTAGAAGCAGTTAAGTAAAGAAGAGATCCTATCATACCTCTGTAGAGTTTCTGATCTACTTTTTTACTTACCTCTTCCTTGTCTAGTGAACTGGTTGGATGCATAGGAGTCTTTGCCATCTTACTATCAGTCATGTTAAATTTCTTCAGAAGTTCTTTAACATATTTGGTATGATGAATGTATGTGCACTCTGGAGTTTGGTTGACTTGAATTCCCAGAAAGAATCGCAATTCTCCCATCATGCTCATTTCAAATTCTGCCTGCATACATTGAGCAAACTCCTTTCCCAGCATAGTATTGGTAGATCTAAATATGATATCATCCACATATATTTGACAAATTAGAAGATCTTTCTTAAATGATTTACAAAAGAGTGTTGTGTCCACTTTGCCTCTGATGAAATCTTTCTCCAGAAGAAAATTGCTTAATTTCTCATACCAAGCTCTGGGAGCTTGTTTTAAACCATACAGAGATTTCTTTAGTTTGAAAACATGATCTGGAAATTTTTCACTCTCAAAACCAGGAGGCTGGTGGACATAAACTTCTTCTTCTATAATACCATTTAGAAAGGCACTTTTAACATCCATCTGATACAGAGTGATATTATTTTGTGCAGCAAATGAAATAAGAAGGCGTATAGATTCTAACCTTGCCACCGGAGCATAAGTTTCAGTATAATCAATACCTTCTTGTTGACTGTACCCTTGAGCAACAAACCTTGCCTTATTTCTTTCAACTTCTCCCTTCTCATTAAGCTTATTTCTGAAGACCCATTTAGTTCCAATTATATTGAATCCTTTTGGTCTTGGAACTAAATCCCACACATCATTTCTGGTGAATTGATTTAGCTCTTCTTGCATGGCAATAATCCAATCATTGTCTTGCAGAGCTTCATCTACAGAAGTTGGTTCAATTACTGACACCAGTTCAAATAATGATGCTTCAGATGATCTGAGAAAGGATCTTGTTCTGATAGGGTCATCCTTCTTTCCAATGATAACATTCTCTGGATGAGAAGCTTTGATTCTGGAAGATGATCCTCTAACAGTTGATTCTTCAGAAATGTTTAAATTGTTCATCTGAGAAGTTAAAGGAATTGCATCTAGCGTTGCTTCTGGTTCCTTCACTTGAGCTTTGCCTTCCTCTGAGCCTTCAGAGTCTGTGAAGACTACTTCTCTATCTGCAGAGTTTTCAGACTGCTTTGGCTTTTTAATGCCAAGCTTATCATCAAATCTAACATGAATAGATTCTTCCACAATCTGTGTCTCAGTGTTGTATACTCTATAGCCTTTAGAGCGTTCAGAATACCCAAGCATGAAACACTTCTGTGCTTTGGAATCAAACTTGTTCAGATTTTCTTTAGTATTCAACATATAGCAAATACATCCAAAAGGATGAAAATATGAAATGTTGGGCTTTATGTTCTTCCACAGTTCATAGGGAGTCTTCTCCAGAAGAGGTCTTACAGACACTCTGTTCTGAATGTAACAGGCTGTGTTGATTGCTTCTGCCCAAAAGTGCTTTGTCAGATTAGTCTCATTGATCATGGTTCTGGCCATTTCTTGCAGAGTTCTATTTTTCCTCTCTACAACTCCATTTTGTTGTGGAGTTCTAGGACAGGAAAAATCATGAGCAATGCCATTTTCATTAAAATATTTTTCAAAATATTTATTTTCAAATTCACCACCATGATCACTTCTGACTTTTATAATTTTGAAATCCTTTTCATTCTGGACTTGTTTGCAGAAGTCAAAGAACATAGAATGTGACTCATCCTTGTGTTTTAAGAACTTTACCCATGCCCATCTACTATAGTCATCAATAATGACTAATCCATACTTCTTGCCTCTGATGGATGGCGTTTTCACTGGTCCAAACAGATCAATATGAAGTAATTCTAGTGGTCTGGAAGTAGAAACAACATTTTTTGATTTAAAAGATGATTTTGAAAACTTCCCTTTTTGACATGCTTCACAAAGAGCATCTGAGGTGATCTTCAGATTAGGAAGTCCTCTGACAAGATTAAGTTTATTAATCTGAGATATACGTCTCATATTAATATGCCCCAATCTTCTGTGCCAGACCCATTGCTCCTCATTAACAGACAAGATACATTTAACATTCTGAACCTTAAGTTCTGAAAGATTTATTTTATAAATGTTGTTTTTCCTCTTTCCACTAAATAGGATTGAGCCATCCTTTTGACTAATAGCTTTACAACATTTTTGATTAAAGGTTATATCATAACCATTGTCACTTAATTGACTTATGGATAATAAGTTATGCTTTAATCCTTCTACAAGTAAAACATTAGTAATAGAGGGAAGTTTACCATTTCCAATAGTGCCAGATCCAATGATCTTGCCCTTCTGATTCCCTCCAAATTTCACATCACCTCCAGATCTAAGCTCCAGACTTTGGAACTTAGACCTTTCTCCTGTCATGTGTCGCGAGCATCCAGAGTCCAGGTACCATGATTGGCGTCCTGACCTTGCTGCTAAGAACATCTACAACAGGAATTATTTTACTTTTAGGTACCCAGATCTTCTTGGGTCCTTTTGGGTTAGTTGTTCTGAAGGTTTGTCTAAACTTCTGTTTTTCAACATAAGGTTTATTCTGACTAGCCTTAGATTTAAACACATGAATGTTCTTTTCAGAACGTGTCTGTTCAATATCATTCAAGTGACCAAATTTAAAGTGGGAATATAAAGGAGTTTCCTTGATGATAATTTTATCAACAGGTTTTGGATTTAAGTCCTTTCCAGAGGAAGATTTATATCCAATTCCTTTTCTGTTATTTCTGCTAACTCCATAGATCATAGAAGCCATTTTGCTTCTGTCTATGCTTTTAGCAAGAAACTTCTGAAAGTTGTAATCATATTTTTCCAAAATATTTTTGCATTCAGACTCAGTTTCAGAATCAGAGTCTTGTTGAGCTAATTCAGAATCATTTTTCAATCTTAAATTCTTTTCATTTAGCTCAGCTACTTCTGATTTGAGAATATTATTCTTAGATACAAGATTGCTTTGACGCTTCTTGTATTTGATCTTAATATTGTTATAGCTCTTCAGAACTTCTGATAACACTTTGATAAGTTCTTCTTTAGTGAGTTTAGCCATTACCTCTTCAGCGTCAGAGTCAGATTCAGATCCTGAAGTTCCTTCCTCCTGATCTTCTATGTCTGCCATCAATGCTACATTGGCACATTCCTTTTCTGACTCAGATTCAGATTCAGATGTATTTGAATCATCCCAGGTGGCCATTAGAACCTTCTTCTTCTTATCAAATTTTCTTTTAGGCTTTTCTTTCAACACCTTTGGACATTCATTTTTGTAATGTCCAAGTTCTTTACATTCATAACAGACAACCTCCTTTTTGCCAGATCTTCTGTGTCCAGAAGATTCACTTCTTTGGTCAGGCTTCCTGAAGTTTCAAAACTTCTTTCCTTTATGCTTCCAGAGTTTGTTTATTCTTCTAGACAGCATGGGTAGTTCATCTTCATCTTCATATGAGGATTCTTCAGAGCTTTCCTCTATCACCTGCAATGCTTTAGCAGATTTATTAGATTTTAAAGCAATTGATTTACCTTTCTTTTGAGGTTCATCTTCCTCAAGTTCAATTTCACGACTCCTTAGTGAACTGATTAGTTCCTCCAAGGAGATCTCGTTCAAATCTTTAGCCATTTTCAGCGCAGTTACCATAGGTCTCCATCTGGTAGGTAGGCTTTTGATGATCTTTTTCACATGATCAGCAGTAGAGTATCCTTTATCTAGAACCTTTAGTCCAGCTGTAAGTATTTGAAATCTGGAGAACATAGCTTCAACAGATTCAGCTTCTTCCATCTTGAAGGCTTCATACTTCTAGATTAGAGCCAGAGCCTTTGTTTCCTTAACTTGATAGTTTCCCTCATGAGTCATATTTAAGGACTCAAACATGTCAAATGCAGTTTCTGTATTTGTGATCTTTTCATACTCAGTGTGAGATATTGCATTTAACAATATTGTTCTGTCCTTGTGGTGATTTCTAAATTCCTTCTTTTGGGCTTCTGTCATAGATTTTCTATCTACTTTCTTGCCATTCCCATCAATGGGATGAACATATCCATCTATGACCAAATCCCATAAATCAGCATCATAACCAAGGAAAAAACTTTCAATCCTGTCTTTCCAATAATCAAATTTCTCCCCATCAAACATAGGGGGTTTAGTGTTGATTTTGTCCCTTTCTTCATACTTGTTATTAATGTTAGACATTGAATTATCAGCCATAGTAACAACCAAATATATATCAAAGTGTTTCTCACTGGATCTTTTTTGTCACTGTGAAGTGGTAGCACACACAGAACCGGAGCTCTGATGCCAACTAAAGGTGAGAAAATACTTAGAAGGGGGGTTGAATAAGTATGAAGATAAAAACTTAGAAATAAAAACTCAAGTATTTTTATCCTGGTTCGTTGAACTCAACTACTCCAGTCCACCCTTCCTAGAGTGATTTGCCTTTCTCAAACAAGGACTTAATCCACTATTTAATAAATTGATTACAATAGTAAGCACTAAGAACAACTGTTCAAAGTCTTCTCAAGAACTACTGATCCTAACTGGATCTTCTTAAGGTTTTCTTACAATCAAATGTAATAACAAATACAAGTGTTTAAAATGCTTCTAATAAAGCTTTATCACAACTGTGATTTTTCACTTAATATTAAGAACAAAGAAATTAATTCTAGAAAGAATGTGAGTTGTATGAGAGCTTTGATAATGAATTCTTTTCAAGTAAAACGTCAACTGAAGAAGATGGTTGAATACTTGCTTTTATAGGCATTGTGGTCCAAGAGCTTTTCACGTTGAGAAGTGTGTACCAAAAAGGTTTGAGCCCTTTTTGTCTTCACATCAAGTGACCTTTCCTAGAAGAAGAAAGCACAGAAAAATCCTTTTTGTCTGTGTTCTTGTGTCTAGCATAAATAAGGAAAGATTCGTTTGGATATTCCAACGGACATAATCTTTGAATTCTTCTTCAACAATTTTCAGCAAGAATCATCAGAGTCTAATTTGATCAGAGCCTTCTGATGTTGATCAGAGTTTTGCTGAATCAGAGTCTTTGCAGCAAGTGTGCTTTTAGTGTGTATAAGTTCAGAGCAGAGTTTTGAGTCAGATCCTCAGTACTGGCAGCGTTAGTACTCTCAGAGTCTTCTGAAGTAACTATGCTTGAAAACTCTTCATACATAATTCTTCTTTGGTTCAGATGCTTCTGACTTGCTTCAGATTCTTCTGGAGCTTTTGCTTCAGATCCTTCTGGAGACTGCTTCAGATCCTTCTAGAGACTGCTTCAGATCCTTCTGGAGACAGCGCTCAGGATCTTCTGATGGCAGCGTTCAGAATCTTCTAATGGGTGCATCTGACGCTTCAGAGTCTAGCATATTTCTTATGTTCAGATCTGATTTGCTTCTGGAGTTATAATTACTTTAATATCTACAGCAAACATTCTTAAGCAAATTTTAGAGTATATAATTCTTAATTACAAAATTTCATAATAGTTATCATCAAAACATAGAGATATTATTAAGAACCAATCTGTGTTCTAACAATCTCCCCCTTTTTGATGATGACAAAAACATCCGAAATTTTGTTTAATTGAAAATAGAATAATTATAACTCCCCCTGAGATGATGAATCTCCCCCTGAATTAAATATAAATAAGGAATAGAAACTTCCCTTTTGTCTTGAGTATTTTTCACTTGTAAAATTTCTATGGAACCTTGTCCACGTTGCCATTTTTTTCACTTGTAAAATTTCTATGGAATTTTGTCATTGGCAGGATTTCATCCTTGAATAAAATCAGTGTTGAGCCATTCTTTCTTTTGCAAATTTATCACTTCCTTCATTTTCTTTGTTATGCAAAATATTGTTCGTTCATCAACGATAATTTTGAAAGCATTAGGGTCAAATTATTTGAATAAACTTGAAAAGATTAACAAACATAAAAACTTTAACTCATGGAAAAGAGTCGAGGAAAATCATACTTCCCCGAAACCTCAGGGTAACATAAATTTGATATGCAATCCAATTACATTCCCCAATGAAGTGTAAGCTAGTCGAACTGCTGATTTTCCTTTGGCCATGTGTGGGTATCAAAACTTGAAGACTATTTTCTCAAGGAACTTCTTATGATGATGTGAAGACTCGTCCCAGTAGAAGATGTCTGAGCACTTGAATTTACTTTGTCATCTCTGAATAGCTTGTTTAGAAAGCTCGGTTCCCCTGTTAGGATTGGATTTATTTTCAAGACTACATACACCTTTTCAGCCTGGGTTCAGTGTGATTCATTTTGTCTCTCAATTTCGGTGTGCTATCTGACGGTTCCCCGTGAATGACCGATCACTGCTAGTGAACTTCCGCCTAAAAATCCAGTCGTAACTGGCATTGTTTTAGAAGCCAATCATTATTGGTAGTTTTTTGGTCGTCACCATATTTCTTGTTAAGACCAGTCGTAACTGGCATTGCCTTAAAATCCACTCGTTGGTATCTTTTGATTCGGTCGTCACCACCTTCTCCATTGAAGTCCAGTCGTAACTGGTAGTGTTTGAAATCCAATTGTTATTGGTTTTCTTTTGGTCGTCACCATGATTTCCTTTGAGGTCCAGTCGTAACTGGCATTGTCTTAACTTCACTCGTTATTACCTTTTGGTTCGGTTGTTACCAACCTTTTCCCTCTGAAGTCTAGTCGTCACTAGCAAATCCCATGTGAAGTCCTATCAACATTGATATCGTGTTGGTCGTTACCAACTGTCCCCATGGAAGTCCAGCTGTAACTGGCGTCACTTGGAATCCAATCGTTATTGGTATCTTTTGGTTTGGTCGTTACCAACCTCCCCAGCTAAAGCCTAGTAACTTGCTAGCGTTCTCATAACCACATGTGTTGGTATACCCTGATTTGGTCGTCACCATGTTTTCTTTCAAAGTCCAGTCGTAACAGGCATTGCTTGAAACCCAATCGTCATTGGTACCCGGACTTGGTCGTTATTAATCCCCTTTAAGTCCAGTAGTTACTGGCATTACTTGAAATTTGGTCATCACCAATTTCCCCAGTCGAAATCTTACGTGTTATCGATTGGATTTGAGAAATCTCATTTGTTATTACCCCAGGTTGGTCGTTACCATTACCTACGGAAAGTCTAGTGGTTGCTAGCACTGCCTGAGCCATTTGTTAAAACTGGGTGACATCATTATCCCCAGTGAGACCTTTTTTCCCAGACAAGTCTCGGAGATCTAGTCGTCACTAGTATCCCCAATATGTTTTGTCTTTGTTTCTAGTCCATTCCTGAAGATCCCGTTTGAACTCTTCATTATAGGAAGTTCCTCATCTGATCATCCCAAGTGAGGTTTGTGTTTTAATTTCCCCAGTAAAAAGTCGCTCTTTTCCCCGGTGGAAGTCTAGCTCTTTCCCCAGTGGAGTGTTTGCTCTTCCCCAATGAGATTGTCATCTTCATTGGACTTTGTATATCCTCATGTGAAATTTTCCTCTCAGTTATCACTGGTCATGTTGGAACTATTGATTGTTATACCCCGGTTTTCCCCAGCGTCGGATCCACAAAATCAGGTCCCGTGAGTAGTTACTCATTGTTTTGTTTTCCTGTCTTCTGCATATGTCTTGCACCCAAGCATCATGAAGCATCATTTAGAATTCATGGCATATCAGGACCTGCCCTTTTGCATATCATCGGATCTAAGGGACAAAATTTTCGGTTTTCTATATTTAAATACCTTTCACTGCGACTCTACGAGGATTGTCATCTCTCGTTTCCATCTAGTGAAGATATTTAAATAGGGGCAACTGTCATACCCTAAATTTTGACCCCTTAGATTCTCATTATCATTTTAGGAGCATACTCATGGATTATCTAACCCTAACCCAGTGCAAGTTTGTCTTTGTCAAGTTACAGATGAATCAGGGTTGTGTACAGTCAAAATCAAAACTTCAAGGTTTGTGATCAATCAAAGTTTTAGGCCAATTCAATTATGAAACAAAGTCAAGGATGTTATAGGATGTCAATTGAATACCCAATTTGAGGTTGTTACCCCAGAATCAAGAGCAGTGTATCTCATGGCACTCAATTAGGGTTTTTGACCAGTAAAAGTCAACTATAGTTTGACTTTGATGTTTGAAGGTGTTTTAATGGTGGGATTATGATCCATGAAGTTCCTATAGCTTAATAAAGTTCATCCAAGAAGTTTCAAAGTCTCAGAAGGTCCAGAGTGTCAACAGACGACTCGGTAGTCACCGATCGATCGTACGGTTGACCAAAAAGTCAACTCTTCAAATTTAAGGAATTGGACTTCAAAGTGTGAATAAAAAATGTTCCTTATATCATATTGGACTTGACTATCAATTTTCATGACCATTGGATCAAGGATGAAAGAGTAATCGAAAAATCGGGAAATTAGGGTTTTGAAAGGGGCTAAACCATAACTCCTTAACCACACATCCAATTGAGTTGGTTCAAAGCTCATTTTAAAGCTCTTGACAAATCCTACAAAAGTCCCTAAGTGGTCCATGATCAGAAAATGCATTGATTTGGAGTTATGCTCAAATTCATTTCTAGAAGGGAAAAAGACTTGGAGAAATTTCACTTTTAAGTTCATTTTTTAGCAACTTTTGGAGACCTTTTGACCATGTTCCTTTGGGAAATTGAAACTCATGAAAACATGAATATTTTAGAGCCATTTTAGGGATTTCTAAAAAGTGATAACACATCTCAAAAGGATTTGTGAGCTGAAAGTTATGGTTATGGCAAGTTGGTGATTTCACACTTTAGTCCCACATTGTCAAAATTTCAAGAATCCATTATTTCATCAATCTGACCAAACTCAAGCCTTTGGATGTTGTTGTTTCTGATATGTAGAGGGTTTGAAGCATAGAAATGTGAAGAAAATGCAGAGGAGATGTGTTGTCGTGAAATTTGGACCTCAAGCTATTGATTAACTTGAATCATATTTCATTTCAACCGGACTTTAATTTATCCAATAAAGGAAAGGTTTAAAGAAAGAAAGACCCAATAAAAATGCAAAGCAGAAGGACGAGGCCTAAAGCTGAGCAAAGAGATCTAAAGGTTCGGGGGTTGGTTATACCTAGGGAAGGTGTTAGCATCCTAAGTATCTGTAGTACTCTACAGGAACCTCTTGTTTATATTCATGCTTGCTAAAGTTTGCTTGCTAAGGGAAAAGTACTAAGGTAATAATCTAAAGTAAAGGGTATGTACAAAGTTTGCTCGCAAAGATATCGCATCTCATGCCTACGTATCCGGACGGGAATGGAATCAGAGCAATCGTAGTTCCCCTATCTAGGGATGAGGAACTCTTGACTGTGGTCAAGGTTCCCAAAGGGAAGTAAGTGTTTCATAATGAAGTACTTACATGGAGTGCGGCGACTCCTAAATCTACGTTGAGATTGTAATGGTAAAGGATGTCCACGGCGGGACGGTAAAAGTGAGTACGGCGACTCGAATCCTAAGGCTAGGATAAAAGGGGAAATGTCCACGGCGGGACAGTTAAAAGTGAGTGCGGCGACTCGAGTAAATGAAAAGGGAAGTTGTAATGTACAAGGAAATATGTACCGGCTGAATCAGTTTAACCTCGTGGTTCAGGAGGTCCGGGGAATGAGATGAACATGGTTATAACTCAAAACCAAAACCCTAATTTGTTAAACAACATGTAAGGATATGAAAACAAACAAAATTCACAAATAAAATCAAGTGGAACCACAAGAAATTTCATCTGCAACCGATTAGGGTTTACACTGTGAACGCGCGTTTCGCACATGGTCAAACCTGATGAAATTTTAGTCAAACAAGGAAAATAAAAATATGGCATAAAAGTACATATTAAAATGAACACAACGAAAAAAGAACGGGTGAAAAACAATAAAAAATGAGAGAGTTATGACTTTTTGAAAAAAATAGCAAAAAGGGTTATCACTGTAACACCCCCTTCTATACCCCAAATAAATGCATATAAAACATTTAAGCATATACAAATTCATCAGAGTAAAAGTTTTAGAATAAGGTATAAAAGAAGAATGTCACAACTTCACCAATAAAACACTTTAACATTTTGCTCCATAAAATATGTAACATTTTCAAAAGTAAGCGGAAGATCAAATCATTTAAGCAGTTCCAAAATATTAATTCAAATGCACATAAGTCATCCAGATTAATACATCATATCAGTTAGATTACAAAACCACATCAGCTGATACATCGCAATGTATCACAAAAGAATGACTATACTAGTCTAACTACCCGGTGTTACATATTAGAGCAGCAGACTCAAAAGAATGAAGACTAATCTTCACAAAAGGACTCCAGCATCCTAATCTGCAATGCCTCGTAGAGCATTATAAAACAGCAGAAGGGTGAGAAATATAACCATAATAATCAAAGCATAAGATTATATATATATATAGGTAATCAATATAAGTTCCACTCCGTATTTCTCACCACAATTCAATTTCTTAGTTATATATATATATGCCACACATATAATAACAACACGAATATTTGTAAAGCATTTCAACATCATGCATACTCTCACAATTTCACAATTTCATCATTCACACATAAGCATCACTTCATGCATATGTCATATATCAATGTGACTCAACAACTCAATGCAACTCATGCAATGCGGTACCGACTCTCGTTATCTTTTTTCGGTTTTTACATTAAACCGGGTCCACACTTCTAGACCGATAACCCGTTATCTTTTTTCGGTTTTTACATTAAACCGGGTCCACACTTCTAGACCGATAACCACAAAGGCCCGTCCTCTAAGCCTTCAAACTCACACTTCTAGGTTTGGGACAAGCCACTAGTTTCCACGAAACTAACAGACATTGCCTCTTTGACTAATGATGCATGTACAATCAACCACAACAAATGCACTTAAGACCGACATCTTAATCTCATGCATTCGAATAATTCACCCCTTCGAGAATTTCATCATGATTGCACATACAACATATATCAAACATTTATCAATGTATTCATTTCACACATCATCATATTCAACAACAATGCACACATATCACATATGTTCCCATGCATTCACACCACAATCGCATACATATATGCACTCACGATTCATTAGACGATACACATACATTTCTCATTGTATTCCCATGTATCTCTAATTATCACACAATCAAGGTATTCTCATTACAATACCAATCATACAATTATAAGTTATGCACACATATTCAAAATGTTCTCATGCATACTCATTACATAATTGTACACAACAATCAAACATTCACAACTCATCAATTAATACACACATAATCATCATTATGTTCTCATGTATTTTAACCGATTACAATTAATCATTCATATCACAACTCTAGGATTCACGCCCGAAGGCTACCCACAACACATGTTACCATAATAGTTCACATACTCATTCATAACATAGAAGTATTAACATATGCGAATCAACCAACCAATTACCATTTGGATAACACAGCAAAGAAAATATACTGTCACATTCGCCTCCATTCGCCTGGCGAACCCTCGCAGCGAACCTTCGCCTGGCCTTCGCCTGGCGAACCCCCTCAGCGAACACTCGCTAGGCTTCGCCTGGCGAGACTTCCCAGCGAGCCCAAGTCAGTAGCTACTGACTTCATTCGCCACCATTCGCCAGCACCTTCGCTGGGCGAACCTTCGCTATCCACCTTCGCCTGGCGAACCCACCAGCGAAGTCCACTGGGGCTTAAATATAATTATTCGCCAACATTCGCTTGGCTTCGCCTGGCGAAGCTTCGCCTTCGCTCGCCTGGCGAGAGCCAGCGAACCTGCGCAGAACAGAACCCTATTCTGTTCCTCCTTCACCAATCCATCATCAACCCTCTCTTACACATCCAAATCAGTATAAACAACATCAATACATGTTACCCGACTATTCTACGGCATTATTACTCAGTTTCAACCGATTAAATCATCAATCTACCAATTATCCAACATTTTGCCCTAAATGGAAAGTGATGAAAACTCTACCAAAACCCCAACCCAACATACATAACATCATACAATGATCAAATAGAAACATTTCTCACCCTTACCTCGATTAATCAGAGCTTTGATGTTGGTTCTTGATGATTTCAACTTTTCCTCTTCTTCTCTTCTCTTTCTCTCCTTTCTTCTTCTTTCCTCTTTCTTTCCAAAATGTTTTCTAACTTTCTTTTCTTTTCTTTCTCTCTTATATATATTTCCTTCATTTTCCTTCCTTCCAATTTCCTTCTCAATTCTCTATTAATCCCAATTAATAAAAATTAATTTCCAACACTAATAAAAATCCCACTAAATCAATTAATTACTATAATTAATTATTTAATGAAATTTGGGATGTTACAACTCTCCCCCACTTTAGGAATTTTCGTCCTCGAAAATGTTACCTGGTTCAAACAGTTCTGGATAAGACTCCTTCATCTGGCTCTCAAGTTCCCACGTAACATTTCCACCAGCCGGTCCTCCCCAAGCGACCTTCACTAAAGCAATCTCTTTACCTCGAAGCTGTTTCAATTTCCGATCCTCTATCCGCATAGGTGATGTCTCAACAGTCAGGTTATCTCTCACCTGCACATCATCTATTTGGACTACATGAGACGGATCCGCAATGTATTTCCTCAACTGAGATACATGGAATACGTCATGAAGATTAGCAAGCGACGGTGGTAAAGCCACACGATAGGCCACTTCTCCTATCCTTTGCAAAATCTGATAAGGACCAATGAAACGCGGCGACAACTTGCGCGACTTCAGTGCCCTACCAACACCTGTTATCGGAGTGACTCGAAGAAACACATGATCTCCCTCTTGAAATTCAAGTGCCTTCCTCCTCTTGTCATAATAACTCTTCTGACGACTCTGAGCAACTCTCATCTTCTCTTGAATCATCTTGATCTTATCAGTGGTCTGTTGAACTAACTCGGGTCCAACAACAGAACTCTCTCCGGACTCGAACCAACACAATGGTGTCCTACACCGCCTACCATACAACGCCTCAAATGGTGCCATACCAATACTCGAATGGAAACTGTTGTTGTAGGTAAACTCAATCAAAGGCAAGTAGCTATCCCAAGCTCCTCCTTTTTCCAATACACAAGCTCTCAAAAGATCTTCAAGCGACTGAATCGTCCTCTCCGTCTGACCATCAGTCTGAGGATGATACGCTGAACTCAGACGCAACTTAGTACCCAAAGCACTCTGCAAGCTCTCCCAAAATCTCGAAGTAAACCGCGGATCTCTATCCGAAACAATACTTAACGGAATACCATGCAGACACACAATCCTCTCAATATACAACTTAGCCAACTTCTCCAAAGGGTAATCCATACGCATAGGGATAAAGTGAGCAGATTTAGTCAACCTATCCACGACGACCCAAATAGCCTCAAAATTACTCGGCGTCCTCGGCAAACCCGATACAAAATCCATGGAGATACTATCCCATTTCCACTCAGGAATAAACAACGGCTTCATCAAACCCGATGGCTTCTGATGCTCAATCTTTGACTTCTGGCAAGTCAAACAAGAATATACAAATTCCGCGATATCCCTCTTCATACTAGGCCATCAAAATACTTTCCTCAAATCCTGATACATCTTAGTAGCACCCGGATGAATACTCAATCCGCTACGATGTCCTTCCTCAAGGATACTCTTCTTAAGCTCAACCACATCTGGAACACAAACTCGATCCCGACATCTCATAATACCATTCTCATCAATCCGAAAATCACCACCTTGGCCTTGGTTGATTAAAGTCAATCGATCAACTAGGCTCAAATCCGATTTCTGTCCTTCTCGAATTTCGTCCAAAACACCACTTGTAAGCTTTAACATACCCAACTTAAATCCAAAAGAAGTTCTCTCACATACCAAACTCAAATCTCGAAATTGCTCAATCAATTCCAACTCTTTCACCATCAATGCCGACATATGCAATGATCTCCGACTCAATGCATCCACTACTACATTCGCTTTACCCGGATGGTAATTCAAGCCAAAATCAAAATCCTTCAAAAGTTCAAGCCATCTTCTTTGTCTCGCATTCAGTTCCTTTTGATCAAAAAGATATCTCAAACTCTTGTGGTCACTAAACACTTCAAATCTTGCGCCAAATAGATAATGCCTCCAAAGTTTCAACACGAATACAACGGCGGCCAACTCTAAGTCATGCGTCGGATAATTCTTCTCATGCACTTTGAGTTGCCTCGAAGCATAAGCTACAACTTGGTTATTCTGCATCAACACACCTCCTAAACCCATCAAAGAAGCATCACAATACACAACGAAGGGTTCTTCCGGATTTGGCAGAATCAAAAACAGGAGCTGTCGTCAACCTTCGCTTAAGTTCTTGAAAACTCGCTTCACACTTGGTGTCCCAAACAAAGGCTTGACCTTTCCTAGTCAACTGCGTCAACGGCAACGATAACTTAGCGAATCCTTCGATAAACTTCCGATAATAACCGGCTAAGCCAAGAAAACTTCTGATCTCAAAAACTGACTTCAGAGTCTCCCATTGCGACACCGCTTCAACTTTCGACGGATCAACCGCAACACCATTACTCGAGATCACATGACCAAGGAAACTAACTTCCTTCAACCAAAACTCACACTTAGAAAGCTTTGCAAACAATTGCTTCTCTCTCAACACAGTTAACACAATCTTCAGATGCTTGGCATGCTCTCCTTCGCTCTTCGAATAAACCAAGATGTCGTCAATAAACACCACCACAAACTGATCCAAATAAGGATGGAAAATCCTATTCATGTACTCCATAAATACACCTGGTGCATTAGTCACACCGAAGGGCATCACGGAATACTCATAGTGTCCATACCTCGTCCGAAAGGCCGTCTTCTGAATATCCTCAGCTTTCACACGGATCTGATGATACCCAGATCTCAAATCAATCTTGCTGAACACACTTGCACCAATCAACTGATCCATCAGGTCATCAATCCTCGGAAGTGGATACTTATTCTTAATAGTCACCTTGTTCAACTGTCTATAATCCACACAGAGCCTCATAGAACCCTCTTTCTTCTTAACCAATAACACCGGTGCACCCCACGGTGACACGCTCGGACGAATAAACCTCTTCTCGAGCAAATCCTCAAGTTGACTCTTAAACTCTTTTAACTCCGAGGCCGACATACGATATGGAGCCATCGATATCGGACTAGTTCCAGGAATCAAATCTATCGAAAACTCCACTTCTCGCTCCGGCAGTAAATCCTTTATCTCATCAGGGAATACTTCCGGAAAATCTCTAACAATGGGAAAACCATCAATCTCTTCACTCTCACCAGTCCTCAAAGTTGCCATAAGCATAAATACCTTAGCCCCATCTTGTACTGATTCCTTCACTTGTTTCCTCGTCATAAACAAATCTCTTTCAACATCCGAATCGGGAAAAATAACCGTTTTGTCACAACAGTTAATATACACACGATTGAATTTTAACCAATTCATTCCAAGAATGACATCCAGTTGATCCAAATGAAGACACACTAAATCAATCCCAAAATCTCTACCGAAAATAATCAACGGGCAATTCAAGCAAACATACGGTGTAGTTACCGAACCCATAGCAGGAGTATCAATAACCATACCGCCACCCATCACAGACAACTCAAGATTCAACCTCCTAACACAATCCAAAGAAATAAAAGAATGCGTAGCTCCGGTATCAATTATAGCGATCAAAGGTATACCATTAATAAAACACGTACCTCGGATCAATCGATCGTCGCTAGCAGTCTCAGATCCAGAAAGAGCGAACACTTTCCCGCTCCCTTGATTCTTCTTCGGCTTATCGCACTTGGTACTGATGTGCCCTCGCTCACCACAGTTATAGCAAGTAACACCCACACCGCTTCTACACTCTAGAGCCTTGTGGCCTGGCTTACCACACTTAAAACACCTCGGTTCAACACTTTTGCACTCCGGAGCACGATGCCCTGCTTCACCACAAGTGTAACACCTAACCGGGGTAGAAACTCCCCCACTTGGCTTCTTGCCAAAACCAACCTTTTGTTTCCTCTTATCAGCAGGAGTTACGTAAGGTTTTCCTCTGAATTGTCCTTTTCCTTTCTTATCACTTAGGCTCTTGTAGTGGCTAGACCTAGCCCTACTGTCTTCATCATAAATTCTGCTCTTGTTAACCAACTCAGAAAACCGCCTGATTTCCTGATATCCAATAGCTTGTCTAATCTCGGGTCTCAAACCGTTCACAAACTTGAGGCACTTAGACCTCTCAGCATTACCAGTATTGTAATGAGGACAAAATTTGATCAACTCCTCAAATTTCGCCGCATACTCAGCAACCGTCGAATTACCTTGCTTTAACTCAAGAAATTCGATCTCTTTCTTCCCCCGCACATCCTCTGGAAAATACTTCTCCAGAAAAGTTCCTCTAAACAAATCCCACGTAATCACAATATCATCTTCCTCAAATCTTTGGCGAGTATTACCTCACCAATCTTCAGCTTCTTCTTCGAGCATATGAGTCCCAAACTGCACCTTCTGTGCATCCGAGCAATTCATAACTCGAAAAATCTTTTCCACAGCTTTCAACCAAATTTGTGCCTTGTCCGGTTCATGAGTTCCCTTGAAGACCGGAGGGTTATTCTTTTGGAATTTCCCCAAAGCACGGAATCCATCATCAGCATGATCCCTCACATTCACATTGGCCGGAGGATTCTGCCCAATTGCCCCCGCCAATCTCGTCAATGCCTCCGCAATCGCTTCGTCGTTCCTTCCTGCAACCATCTTACTCATTCCAGCAACAGAACCACGTAAGAACAACCAATATTGATAATGCAACACACGCATATCAATAACACACAGGAAAAACACTCTAACAACTTGGCCGGACGGACCGACCTGCTCTGATACCACTATTGTAACACCCCCTTCTATACCCCAAATAAATGCATATAAAACATTTAAGCATATACAAATTCATCAGAGTAAAAGTTTTAGAATAAGGTATAAAAGAAGAATGTCACAACTTCACCAATAAAACACTTTAACATTTTGCTCCATAAAATATGTAACATTTTCAAAAGTAAGCGGAAGATCAAATCATTTAAGCAGTTCCAAAATATTAATTCAAATGCACATAAGTCATCCAGATTAATACATCATATCAGTTAGATTACAAAACCACATCAGCTGATACATCGCAATGTATCACAAAAGAATGACTATACTAGTCTAACTACCCGGTGTTACATATCAGAGCAGCAGACTCAAAAGAATGAAGACTAATCTTCACAAAAGGACTCCAGCATCCTAATCTGCAATGCCTCGTAGAGCATTATAAAACAGCAGAAGGGTGAGAAATATAACCATAATAATCAAAGCATAAGATTATATATATATAGGTAATCAATATAAGTTCCACTCTGTATTTCTCACCACAATTCAATTTCTTAGTTATATATATATATATATGCCACACATATAATAACAACACGAATATTTGTAAAGCATTTCCACATCATGCATACTCTCACAATTTCACAATTTCATCATTCACACATAAGCATCACTTCATGCATATGTCATATATCAATGTGACTCAACAACTCAATGCAACTCATGCAATGCGGTACCGACTCTCGTTATCTTTTTTCGGTTTTTACATTAAACCGGGTCCACACTTCTAGACCGATAACCCGTTATCTTTTTTCGGTTTTTACATTAAACCGGGTCCACACTTCTAGACCGATAACCACAAAGGCCCGTCCTCTAAGCCTTCAAACCCACACTTCTAGGTTTGGGACAAGCCACTAGTTTCAACGAAACTAACAGACATTGCCTCTTGACTAATGATGCATGTACAATCAACCACAACAAATGAACTTAAGACCGACATCTTAATCTCATGCATTCGAATAATTCACCCCTTCGAGAATTTCATCATGATTGCACATACAACATATATCAAACATTTATCAATGTATTCATTTCACACATCATCATATTCAACAACAATGCACACATATCACATATGTTCCCATGCATTCACACCACAATCGCATACATATATGCACTCACGATTCATTAGACGATACACATACATTTCTCATTGTATTCCCATGTATCTCTAATTATCACACAATCAAGGTATTCTCATTACAATACCAATCATACAATTATAAGTTATGCACACATATTCAAAATGTTCTCATGCATACTCATTACATAATTGTACACAACAATCAAACATTCACAACTCATCAATTAATACACACATAATCATCATAATGTTCTCATGTATTTTAACCGATTACAATTAATCATTTATATCACAACTCTAGGATTCACGCCCGAAGGCTACCCACAACACATGTTACCATAATAGTTCACATACTCATTCATAACATAGAAGTATTAACATATGCGAATCAACCAACCAATTACCATTTGGATAACACAGCAAAGAAAATATACTGTCACATTCGCCTCCATTCGCCTGGCGAACCCTCGCAGCGAACCTTCGCCTGGCCTTCGCCTGGCGAACCCCCTCAGCGAACACTCGCTAGGCTTCGCCTGGCGAGACTTCCCAGCGAGCCCAAGTCAGTAGCTACTGACTTCATTCGCCACCATTCGCCAGCACCTTCGCTGGGCGAACCTTCGCTATCCACCTTTGCCTGGCGAACCCACCAGCGAAGTCCACTGGGGCTTAAATATAATTATTCGCCAACATTCGCTAGGCTTCGCCTGGCGAAGCTTCGCCTTCGCTCGCCTGGCGAGAGCCAGCGAACCTGCGCAGAACAGAACCCTATTCTGTTCCTCCTTCACCAATCCATCATCAACCCTCTCTTACACATCCAAATCAGTATAAACAACATCAATACATGTTACCCGACTATTCTACGGCATTATTACTCAGTTTCAACCGATTAAATCATCAATCTACCAATTATCCAACATTTTGCCCTAAATGGAAAGTGATGAAAACTCTACCAAAACCCCAACCCAACATACATAACATCATACAATGATCAAATAGAAACATTTCTCACCCTTACCTCGATTAATCAGAGCTTTGATGTTGGTTCTTGATGATTTCCACTTTCCGTCTTCTTCTCTTCTCTTTCTCTCCTTTCTTCTTCTTTCCTCTTTCTTTCCAAAATGTTTTCTAACTTTCTTTTCTTTTCTTTCTCTCTTATATATATTTCCTTCATTTTCCTTCCTTCCAATTTCCTTCTCAATTCTCTATTAATCCCAATTAATAAAAATTAATTTCCAACACTAATAAAAATCCCACTAAATCAATTAATTACTATAATTAATTATTTAATGAAATTTGGGCTGTTACAATCAGAGAGGATCGAACCCTGGTCAAGTACACAGAAAACCTCAATCATAAGTATACATAGCTTGTTTGGCAGATTTCCTGGGCAAACCAAAGGCTTCACACATGATTTGCAAAACACCTCTAACTTCCTCAAATCTCCATGGAATTTGACAAAGTTTATATGCATCTTACCCAGAAAAACATGAGGAATCTGATGGTGAAGTTAGTTTTTGAAAATTCCTCTTCCATTTTAAAATTAGATAGCAGGTGCATTTAAGTTTATGTGATGTATGAACACTTCCATGGTTTTGCAAAACATATCATAACTTCCTCAATTTTTATCCAAATTAAACAAACTTTATATGTAACTGGCCTAGAAAAATATGAGGAACATGATGGTGGAATTAGTTTTTTGAAATTCCTTTCTTTTGAAAAATTCAATAGCAGCTGTACCTTAATGTTTATGTGATGCATTTTCATGTAAATGTCATGATACAACCACTTTCAAGCTTAAACGACTATGCACACAAACCACATAAATCACATAGAGTAATTCTGAACCTTTAAATATGTCCTATGTCAATAGAGTATGAATGTAGTATGTCAAATGCAAGTTTTCATTACAAATGCATTTTGTGAGGTGGATTTTGTGACAGTTGGTTTTAATGTCAAATGATCATACAAACACATTACAAATAACCAAAACAAGCTGTGAGAACAAGCAATTCAATCCAAAATAAACCAATGCAAAAAATGGTGTGTGGTATGTCACTTTGTGAAGAAAATGATCATTTCAAGAGTGAGATTTTGATGCAAATAGTTTTATGGCAAAGTGAACATACCAACATCTTAAAAATGATCAATATGAAGTGTATGACAAGTGGTTTTGGTGAAAAATAGATTAGTGCAAAAGGTGGCTTGATGTGTGGATGTGTATGTGGAAAAGTGCATTTTGAAAGATGAATTTTTATGCAGCAAGTTCCTGAGCAAAATGACTATACCAACATCTCAACAATGATTAATATAAAGTGTTCCAACCTTGACTTGGGTGAAAAATTGATTAAAGTGAAAATTAACATGACTGTTGCAAATTGGAGCAAAAATGAGCATTTTTAAAGATGAATTTTTGACAGTTTTGTTCTAGGCCTTTCCACTCCAATTTGAATGGTCCTACAGCTCTTATATGTCATATGAAATGGTTCTAAAGTCTCAAATACCATTGAAATTAACAGTTTGTGAAAGTGGTAAGTGATTTGCAAAGATACACTTGAAAATTGCATTTTGAAAGCCAAAACTTAAACCACTTGTTATAACACTCAAGTAAAGGTTTGGATATGTTTAAATTGACATACTTGAAGTGTCTAAACAATTGGTTTAAGTGGAAATGCATCAGAACCAAAATTGGTATATTTATGCTTGAAAATGAGTAAAAAAAGAGCATTTCAAAAGTGGGCAACATGAAGTATACAAATTCTGCTCAAAACACCAACTCCTACACCTTACATAAATCAAATACAATGGTTTCAAAACATCATACATGTCCAAAAACATCAGGTTATGGAATCATCATGGAAAATGCAAGTATTTGACAAAAAACACACACTTGGAGTGAAATGACTTATGCTAGGTAAAACAACACATTTAACCATGCACACACTTCACAAAATAACATGATAAAACTGTTAGGAACCATAAAATTGAACCATTCTCACAAAATGCAAATTTGGCATATGAATACAAGCATGGAAATCAAAACAATAGCAGCAGTAGGGCATGTATTTCAAGCAAGGAGATATTGTGAAAATCAAGAGCATACCGATTCTTTTTATGTATCAACAAACATGTGTACCAACTTATAGACAAGTAAGCCAACCACAAGTAAAAATCATGAAGAAACTCTCACATGTTTATGTTTTATGCTTCCTTTTACAAAACCAAAATATGCAAAACATGTGAAATAAAGCAAGAGCAAAGATTATAAGCTACATACCTGTGATGATGACTTTGAAATAGCAAGAATACTCCTAGAAAACTAGAGGTGCTCTTCCTTTCTTTGCAAGATTATGTAATTTGCAAGAATGTTGCAAGAATGCCAAAACTCACACCAGTTTGAGTTGCATCACTTCCAGTTGGTTTGTGAGGTTTTAAATAGTTGCAATATGATATATAAGAGGTGTTATAAGTGTTAAACCAGCAAGAAACAACATGCACCAAGATTTGGCAAATTGTGTGGCTTTTGGTTAAAGTAAGGTGGGATGAAAAGTGATTTTTTGATTGGTGAGGTTTTAGAGTGATTCAATGGTCTAGACACCTTCTATACCATGTTTATGGAGTGTATGGATGATTTTTAGGGTGTGGGAAAGTGTAGAACTGAATTTGGCAGCATAAGTGCAAAAACAGAATTTTGGCTTTTTTTGACAACTTTGGTGATTTTGTGATTTTGATGTAAGGATGGAAAGCAGCAAGAGAGGTGTATTTCTATGGTGTTTAGAGGATTGTGAATGTTTAAAATGAGGTGAGGGAGGTCTCTATTTATAGGGAAAAGGATTGAGGTGCTTACTAGAGACCTTACTTCACCCTGAAGCAATCCTTGAGATATTTTGCAAAAAACCCTCTTGGAGGGTTTTGTCCATTGGTTCTGATACAAGGGCAATTGGCCAAGCATAATGATGTATTTCTCAGGCTCATAGCACGCTAGGAACCATAGGAAAGGTGCTGGAGCAGAATTCACTTTCCACCTCATGCTTTGAAAAGTCCACTTTTGCAACTTTGACAATGAAACTTCAAATTTCAATTCCATGATGTTTCTATGAAAACTTTCTGTTCTAACATGCTACATATGTTCAATATATCAGGTAGAATGAGTTTGGCAAGTTAAAATTGGCCCACTTGGATGGAAGAGATGATTTTGCAATTTTGGCCAATGTGGGACTAAAGTGTGAAATTGCCAACTTTGAACCCATGTAACTTTCTGCTCATAAATCATCTTGAGGAGTTCTTGTACTTTTTAGAAAGCCCTCATATAGTACTAAAACATTCATGTTGGCCAGAAGTCTTGATTCCATTTGAAACTAGGTGAAAAATCCCCTCAAAGTTGGCTGCACACAAGCTTTTAAAGTGAAAATAACTTTGATATTTTCTAAGTTATTTTCCCCTCTTGTAATGTTTTTGCTTCTAACTCAAAAAGTATGCATTTTTTGACTATGGACTAGTATGGGACATTTTTAGTATTTGTCAAGAGCTTTCCAATGAGCTTTGAACCACCTCAATCGGGTGTGCGGTTAAGGAGTTAGGGTTTAGCCCCTTTCGAAACCCTAATTTACCGATTCTTCGATTATTTCCACACCTTTGATCCAATGATCATGAAAATTGATATGCAAGTCCATTATGAAATAAGGAACAACTTTGATTCACAACTTGAAGTCCAATTCTCAAAATTTGAAGAGTTGACTTTTCGATCAACCATACGATCGATCGGTGCCGACTGAGTCGCCTGTTGACATTCTGGACATCCTGAGACTTTGAAACTTCTTGAATGGACTTCATTAGGTAATATGAACTCTATGAACCACAATTCCCTCATTAAAACACCTTCTAATACCAAAGTCAACCCACAGTTGACTTTTTCTGTCGAAAAACCCTAATCGGGTGCCCCTGAAAATGTATTGCTCTTGATCCTGGGGTACAACCTCAAACTTCTTTCACATTTGACATCAAATAGAATCCTTGAAATTTTTCATGATTTAATCCCTTCAAGCATTGATCGATCAAACCTCACAGTTTCGATTTTAAACGCGTGAAACCCTAATTCATCTGCATCCGAAACAAAGAAAATCTTGAACTGGGTTAGGGTTAGATAATAACATGAGTATGATCCTAAAATGATAATGAAAATCTAAGGGTCAAAATTTGGGGTATGACAAGATGGAATTAGCCAAACTTGCAAGTGGGCTTGCAAGTGGCTTTACAACTTGCATTTGAAATCATAAGGCAAGCATGAGGTGGAAAAGTGAATCTGAACTAGCCATAAGCCTACACCTTCTATCCTGAATTTAGCCCATTCAAAATCATAATTTTTCTTGACTATTGGGCTTACCTATCAGCCAAGGAAACCCCTTTGTGGAGGTTTGATCCAAAGGTGTAAAACCTTTCTTTCATGTGAAGAAACCTCCAAATCTGCCCCCTCTCTTCATTTGCCTATAAAAGGGAGCCCTCATCACTTCATTTGATATAGACAACATTGATTCTAAAAACCATAGAAACACAAAGCTCTCACTCTTTCACATCTTACCTCAAAAATCACCAAAATCATAAAAAAAATTGTCAAAAACCACCAAAAATTTGTCTTGGTAGTTTTGCTGCCAAACTCAGTTCTCCACATTCAAAAACCTCAACAATCATCCATAAAATCTATAAATGTGATATAGAAGGTGTCCAAGACCTTAGACCACTCAAAAACCTCACCATTCAAAAAGTCAACTTCCATAACAAGTTACTTTGACCAAAAGCCATAAAATCAGCCAAAACTTGTTCTATGTATTTGCTTGGTGTTTTAATCAATCAAACACCTGTCATATATCATTTCTCAACTGTCTAAAGTGTTAAAGATCATTGGTGGAGTTTATTTCTCCAACTGTCACAAGGATTGCATTCTTGCTTAAAAAAGAAGAAAGCTTCAAAGCTTGAGTTATTTGGAAGTTCCTCTGGGTTTCTTGGTGTTCTAATCTACTCAACACAGTCTACTAGAGGTATGTAAACACTACATCTTTGCTTTGCACCATAATTTCATGTTCTAGCATTTTGGTTCATTATGTTGGAAGTATGTCATGTCTTGTATCAAACTCTACTATGAATATACCAGCTGTGATTTCAAGCCTATAGATGGTTAAATTTGTGCTCAAATTCATCCAACATCATGCATTCAATATGTGTGTGGAATTAATTTGGTCAATAATGCTTAAAATGATGAACTGTATTTTTCATGTCTTGTATCAAAATGGCCAAGTTTTCACTCAAACCCTCATTTTTCATGATAGTCCTATGTTAGCCCCAAATTGTGTTTGAACTTACTCAATATCATGTATGTATGCTATGTGTGTGATTAATTGAATCAGAAAGTATGTGGAACTGAAAATTCATATCTCATGCCTCATTTTCATGAGAACTTGCATTTGGTGAATCACTTTTCATGACAGTCTGTTTCCAACTTATTTTGGTGTTTGAATCCACTCAATATCATGAATATAAGATGTGTATGTGTTTGAATTGATCTGAAATTGCTTTGAACAGAAATTGAACATGTTCATGCATCTCACTTCACAAAACTTGCACTTAACTCACCGAGTTTCATATCAGCCATGTTTGAACCATTTTCCTTGTTTGAACTCACTTGTTTGTATATATGAGAGATGTGTATGTGATTCATATGGTCAAAATGTGCTTGAATTTGAATTTGAACATCCTACTGCATCACAATAAATGCCAATTTGCAGCACACACCTCACTTTGCATTCCAAAGCATTTTGGTCTGGTTTCTTTGTTTGCACTCATTCATTATCAAATATGTGAGATGTACATATGGTTTACATGACCTAATTTTGCATCAATTTTGACTTGGTTCTCCAACGACATTATATCATGTTTTACTTGCAATTGAAATGTCATTTTTCATGTTAACTTGTTTTTAACAACAACACCTGTTTGGATCCACTCCATAACACATTTATAGCATGTACACATGTTTTGATTGACCTGGAAATGTTTGGAACTCAAACCTGACTTCACACCACACTTCACAAGCACATTTGAGCAGCATGAGCACCAATTCTCACAAAAGCTTGCCCTGCACCAATTTGGTCATTTGAATCCACTTAAATGTATATTTGCAACATGTGTGTATATTTGACTTGAACTGAAATGAGCTGTAACCTTGAACTGATATCTTCATGCCCTGAACATGCCATAATTACAATTCCAAATGACACTTTGTATAACAGTCTGTTTTAAACTTTTTTTTTGCTTGATTCTCACTCTATACCATATGTGTGATGTGTACACATGTTTAATTTGATCTGAATTGGTCTAGAATTAGATTCTCACATTATCATGTCTCTTCATGTTAAAAGTTGCAACTTGAGTGTCAATCTGAGTTACAGTTTGTTTTGAATGTGATCATGTGTTTGGACTCACTTATTAACCCATATGTAATATGTTTGCATGATTGTTTGAACTTAAAGCTGACTGGAACATGACATACACTTCATCATGCATCATTTCCATATGATTTGCAACTTGAACACTATTTTTCACAACAGTTGGTTTTCAACCTAAATTTGTGGTTAGAATCATTCATTATCAATTTTATGGTGTGTGTGCATGATCATTTTGATTTAGAACTAGCTGCAACATGAGCTTCATATCAAACTGCATTTTCAAAACTTAAAAGGCATGTACTATTGGGTTTTCAAATAGAAGGAGAATTTCAAAAAACTAAAATTTCCATTTTGTTCCTTGTGAAATTCTACACAATTTAGACCTAAATTTTGCCAAAAAACATTAAGATTTGAGAAAGTTGTGATGAAAATGGAATCCTGAGTTTTGACTTTGTTTTATGCCCAGCCTGGTTTTGAAACTCCCCTCATATATTTATGGGGTGGCATTTACAAACGGATGTATAACCACCCCAGTGGTATTCACCTTTTCACTTAAGCGCCTTGCATGCCATGAACCTGGGTTCGACCCCTGAGGAGGGCAACCCTTTTGTTAATTTTTGTCATTTTTCATCCCATCTTTAAAAATTCATATCTCTCTCAATTTTAATCATTTTTCACCCATTCTTTTTGCATTTTGTTCATCTTAATGTCTACTTTCATGTCATATTTTTTTATTTTCATGTTTGCCTAAGTTTTCATCTCTTTTGACTATGTGCAAGTTGTGTATGTTCTGTGATCGTTTTCGCATACGCAAATGAATTTTTCTTTTGATATACTTGTGATTGTTTGTGATACTTGTTTGCATTCATGCTCTTAAATGTTATCTAACATGCTAAGACTTCATCTGTGGTTGTTACCATGTTCATTTTACTTCATCTACTAAATACACTGAAGCTTGACTGTCACTCTTCTTGCTTAACCAACTGCTTTGATTGTCATCAATGCATTTTCATTTTTTCACATGCTCACTCAATGGTTTTCACCATGGATGCATATTTATTATGTTGTCATCTTGTTCAAAATTTTCTTTCCCCCAAGTGATTAAGTTTGTTAACTCTCATCCAAGTTGCCTCTCCTGTCCCTCTCCAAAGGAAAAGCCTTTCCATTAAACCTAATGTTATGGATAACTCATTCACCCATTTCCTTGACTTTGTTAAGTCACTTTAAACTTAGTTTAGAAACCATTATACTTTGCTTTAAGTCTAAAAGGCCCACCTGTACTAGGAGAGCTCTTCAACTAGAACCCTAGGATAGAGTTTGTCAACTCTATGTAAGAATCATCGTCATGATTTCTTACTTCCCCTTTTGAATATTACAACTTAGAATAGGGAGTTTTGTCAAACTCCACACAAACATTGTCATGTTTGTTTCCCCTTGAACCTTGATCATAATCAACTATTCTTCACCCCTTGTGAGGTGAACTACGATTTCTCTGATTCTATCCTAGTTAGGATACGTAAGCAGAAGATGCGATGTATTTGTGAGCAAACTTAGAAAACCATCTAGGTCTTTACCTATCCCTAATCCATATCCCAATCCATAGTACATATTCACAAACTTAGCAAACAATCAAACAAAAGGTTCCTGTAGAATACTACCGATGCTTAGGGTGCTAACACCTTCCGTAGGTATAACCAACCCCCGATCCCCGAATCTCTTAAGCGTTGTCGTTACATCACGAAAAAGGTTTTTCTTTCTTTAGACATTTCCTTTGGATAAAATAAAGTCCGGTTGTAAAAGAATTAAGATTCAAGTTAATTTAATAGCTTGATATCCAATTTTCACCGCAACAGAAGGAAATATCATGATTCCAAAGTATAGGAAATGATCCAAAGGATCAATCCCTACATATTTTGAATAATGAAGGTTAACAACTTCAATAAACAACATCTATGATTCTAAAGACTTCATCGACAAAAACTGAATCGAAAGAAAAATCGAAAAGAAATGAGAAATGAAAACGAAATTAATATGAAGTGAAAACAGAATAAATCATCAAGAAATAATAGATCAAGAGAGAAATAAAGTTACAAAAAATATATATATTTTTTAGAATAACAAGTAAAGAAGATAACTAAAAAAAGTAAATTAAAACAAACAAGAAATAGGGGGGAGGGGCGTTGACTTAACCAGGGTATCTGAGCAAAGGAACAACATCTTGGGCTACAAAGCCCATTAGCAATCCTCAGATCCTTTTTAAAATAAAAAAAAACAATGTCAGCTCTAAAGAAAGAAGAAAAAAAAGTAAGGTTAACAGCGCATATTCAACACTTTTTTGAAAGAAACAAGGTCATGGAAGCAGGGGATGGTCAACACTTCACACAAAATCCTCATCAATGAAACAATATACCAAAACTAATATTCTTCTTCTAAAACCAAAATCTAAACAGGCAAATAAGGGAGAACCAAAACAAATGTGCAATGTTTCGCTTCAATTTGATTTCCTCCTCCGCCGTCTCATTTCAATCTCTCACTTGTTTTCTCTCTAATTCCTTTTTCGCCCCATCTCAAATCATGCTCTCCCTCGTTTGATTCAGCTTTCAACTCGCGATGGTTTCTACTCAAGTTTGTGTGAGACTTATTTTGGTTTGGTTTAATCAATCTCTCTTCATCTTTTATTATGATTCTATTCTTGGTATGGGTTTGTTTGGATTTGTGTTTGAGGATTTGATTGGTGTTAAAGGTTAATGAAATGGTTTGGGTTGTTTTTGTTCAGAGGGATGAAGAAGAAAGATGAGATTTTTGTTATTGCAGATAAATAGAGGGAGTTGTTAAGGTTAGTATCGTTGTTGTTTCACTATGGAGGAAGAGAATGTATCACAGTGAAGAGTGTTCATAGGAACGGTCATGATGGTGACGAAACAATGGTGGAAAGGAGAGGTGTGAGGGTGAATGGTGTTTGGAGATTCACGAGAGCTCTATTTGGAATAAAAGTTTGAAAAAATTAAGGTGAGTTTGAATATGGAATGGATTTGTCTTGTGAATAGCTTTTCTGCAGAAATTTTGGTTCCTAATATCTCTTCCCCTCCTCATTTATGATTTTTTTCTGTTCTTTTTAAAACAACTCAAACTTCTCCTCTAAGTTTCATAATACAAGTTTTTTTGTCTTGTAATGTTGTGTTGTTGTTTTCACAGTAGGCTTTGTGCAAAATTTTTGGACCGTTGTTGCAGCAGTGTTGTTGTTTTCATAAGGGATTTGTGTGGTGTTATGAATTGGTTTAAAGCAAGATTTCAAAATGTTGGTTGTTTGGCGTGGCTCTTGTTTTGGTTTTGAAGTGATTTGGTTTTGTTGTGGCTGGAGGTCACAAGGTGTACGTTTGGTGCAGAGTGCAGGCTTTGTTTCTTGTGTAGGCCTGAAGGTTCTGTGGCACAGTTTATAGCAGCAGGCTTTGTGATTTGGTGTAGCGTACGGTTTGTGAATGGTAGCATGCGAAATGGGTTATTATACATGATGAAGGTGGGCATTCTGTTAGTGAAGGATAAAATAAGTGTATGTATTGGGGAAATGAATTTTTTTGTCATGTTCACTTAATCCTCTTGTTTTTTTGGTTGTAATGTAAATGGATCTTGGACCTATTTATGACATGGACTTTTTGAACACTTGGTTAAATGAAAGAATTTTGGATTTTAGTTTTTGTGACCTAGATTGAATTTATGAATGAAAATGAGTTGGAATGAATTTTGTATTGTGAATCTTGAAATGAGATAAAATAGAATTTGAAAATCAGAGCTTTAATTTTTTGAACTTGAAATGAAAATTAAATTTGGACATGAAATGGAATCGAAATTTGGAATTGAATTAGAATGGAACCTGAACTTAACGTGAATTTGAATGAACCTAAAACGAATTGGAATGGGAGTGGAATTAGAATTTAGAATTAACCTTAAAACTAAGAATGAAATTGAAATTGGAACATATATGAAATTTAAATGAAAATTGCAAAGGTTTTGGGAATTTTTCGTTGGATAGACTCTTGAATGGTTTTGAACTAAATAAGAAGCTCGGATTCTCCATACGATAAGAACATGATCCACATAATTAGGACTTGCGAATTTTGACTAAATGCAATGACTTTTGATAGTTTTGCGGTTTTGATTCTATTATATAAACTTTAATCTCACGCAGATCGCTAATTTTGATCACTTGATGATTTTCAACCATGAACTTCTTGAAGTTGGCACTTTCTTGCCCAAAAAACGATCCAAAACATTGGTAATTTTAATTGTTCTACCGCTGCACCAAAACCTTAATTGAAAGTGAAATGACTCCGATGATTATCCACCCTAAAACAACTGCCTTTACTATAGCCTGATAACTTGATTATGAAACAAACCACTTGTTTGACCAAAACTAGGTTAAATTCCACTGAATTTCAAACCATACTGCACAAACACTTGACCTGATAACCTTTCCTTATCCTTGATTCAGTCTTGCAAGAAATGAGCCTCAAAGAACTTGTGATGAATCCATTTTACACTTGATATTTGATGAAGGGATATTTGTTAAAGAACATGAGAACTTGATTGGTTGATGATCTATCCAAAACTTTGACTGATCAATCTAGTGAGACTTTCAAAGCAAACCCTAATTCACAGGTGAAACAAAACAAACAAAGTCTGATAATTTGGTTAGCTATGCATGAATGATTAACCTAAAATGATATGCAATGATCAAAGAATCTAAGAGTAAAATTTGGGGTATGACAGTTGCCCCTATTTAAATATCTTTACTAGCTGACATGAGTGATAGTAATCCTCATGAAATCATTGTGAACGGTGTTTGAATATAGAAAACCGGGAATTTTTCCCTTAGATGCAATGATATGCTATGCTATGGACAAAAGAAACTAGTCTACAATGCTGACATGTAGTGAATTTTAGCATGATGATTCATGATGAAATGATAAATGCAAAATGTAGAAAAAGAAAGAAAGAAAACAGGGATAAAGTTAACGCAATGGGTAACAACTCATTGGGGATGACTAAACACTAGGGGAACATAAATAAACTGGGGAAATATAAAGTGAGTAATCAATGGGTTCCAAGCACCGGAAGTAGGAGGATGAGATTATGAAGTAGTAGAGGAAAATAATTCCTCTCCATGTCTCTTCACAGCACGTTCCTCAAGAAACTCTATTAAGTTATCTTTCTCCTTCAACTGTTTCTGTAACTCTAGCTTCTCAAGGTTTGAAGCATGAAATCTATATTCCTAAAGATCCTTTTCTCACCTCATCTTGGATAAGGCATCTTGAAGATCTTTCACATCTTCAGAAGGAATTGTTAGTGGTGCAGCAACCACTATAGACATGGGTTTCTCAAAAGCCTAAGGAATTTTGAGCTCCTAAGCTCCCTCCTTCACCCAAAGAGTATAAGGTTCTAAAGCAATGCATACTTGTCTTCCAAGCTCTCATTTACCCTTCCTGTGAATGCTACACCAAGCATGAGCCATTCTTCTCTTTAAACCAAGAGAGTCCTTCCCTTCTTGGAAAAACAAACCTTCTAACAGAATGCTATTAGGTTTATCCTTCGAAGTATAACCAAGTTGATGCCTTGCTAAACTCGGGTTGTAGTTAATTCCACCTTGTATACCAAGAAGAGGTGCATTGGAGAATTCCCCACAACTATCAATGATCTTGACATTCTTATACATAGAAGAACACCAAGTAATATCAGCATGAGTAAGGGACATGATCCTCTGAGACCATCTTAAATAACTCTCGTTTTCATTGAAAGCAGATGATTGTGGCAAGTGCGAAATAAACCACTTGTACAACAAAGGTGCACAACAAACAATGGTATCATTTCCCTTAGAAGTCCTATGATGGATAGGGAAGTAGGTATCACCAAGTAAAGTTGGAACAGGGTTCCCTATCAAAAATATTCCAATATCGTTAACATCCACAAAGTTGTCAACGTAAGGGAACAAGACTAGTCTGTAGATAAGTAAAGCCAAACTAGCCTCAAACACCAACGTGCTAACAGCATCAGCAAATGAAGTAGCTTTCTCAACCAAGAACTTAGAAGTCCACCCTCTAATGAGTCCCTTAACAACAAGGTTAGCGTCTATATCAGATTTCTTCAAATAGACAGCTACGAAAATGACTTGGGACTTGGGAACTTCCTCTAAACCAGTATAAGGAACCTCATCAGAAACTGGTATATCCAAGAGATAAGAGTACTCCTCTAATGTCAACAAGAGCTGATAATCAGAAAATATAAAGCATCAGTAGACAGGATTGAACAAGAGTATTCAGAATTCCATCTTCAATGTTGATAGAAAGAATAGACAAGAGTCTTCCATGACGAGATCTAAAATCCACTAGGTCAGCTACAAAGTATGCTAGCTTTTTCAAATCTTTAAGATTAGAAGCTCGAAAACTGTACTTCTGAGTACTTCTACTTCCAGTGTCCATAATCACAAAATTTGCGATGTTTGCAAAGAAAAATCTCTAAGATCCTTGAAAACTGATTGAAAAAAAATGTTTATGAATGTATGATGGCATGATGCAACAAGCACAAACAAGGTCACAAGCAAGGTCAAGTGTTCTGAGTCACGAGAATGGAGCCAAGTGTAACACCCCGCTCCCAAAAATAAAATAAGTGCAATTAAAGAAAAACAATCAAGATAGACAAACATCAGAGTTTCACATCACACACGGGATGTCACAAAAGAAAACCAATCGAAACATTTCCATTAAAGAATTTAACCACATATAAGCAGCGGAAAATCATCATCATATATATATATATATATATATATATATATATATATATATATATATATATATATATATATATATATATATATATATATATATATATATATATATATATATATATATATATATATATATATATATATATATATATATATATATATATATATATATATATATATATATATATATATATATATATATATATATATATATATATATATATATATATATATATATATATATATATATATATATATATATATATATATATATATATATATATATATATATATATATATATATATATATATATATATATATATATATATATATATATATATATATATATATATATATATATATATATATATATATATATATATATATATATATATATATATATATATATATATATATATATATATATATATATATATATATATATATATATATATATATATATATCAACATCATATACAAGTCAGGTACATCAGCGTCGACTATCTGTCCAAAACATACATCATGTACAACCACACATCAAAAGATCCACCAAAACATATCATCAACAAGATACGCCACAGGGGCACCAAAAACATTATATAAAAAAGAACTTCCAAAAGCCTCGGTGTTACGTATCAGAGCATCCCTACGACTCGCCACAGAACAAACTAGTTATCACTTGAAATCTCTGTACTTCCGAAGAAGCACAGACCACAACAAATGCAAAGGGGTGAGAAACTACGAACAAAACATAAAGGTAACGGTAAACATGAATATGAAGGCAGTAAACACACAACATAGTTCACACGCATTAACTCGGACCTACGGTCCCACACCATCGCAACATACACACGACTATGCAACACATGCAACTCGACACATGAAATGCGGTACCGACTCACGGTTCATCATCGAACCCGGATAGATCACTCGAGCCACCCTAGGCAACGATCTATCCCACTGAGTATATCTCATATGCCCCACCGAGCAATATGATCAACCCCTGCATCCACTCCTTTTCGGAGCCTGAGTTTATTTCATACACTCCACTGAGCAGTATGATCAACCCCTTCACATTCCCTTACGGAATCCCGAGTCTATCTCATATGCCCCACCGAGCAATATGATCAACCCCTGCACATGCCATGCATAACACAATGCACCACAACAAATACTAGCACACACACTGCACGTAATCCACAAATCACATCTATCACATATCTCAAGTATCACATGCCACATTTCAAGGATCCCACACCTTATCACCAGCACACATAATACCTATCATACACTCAATCAACTATACGAATACTACGAGGAATCACGTTCCTGTGTTCGCACATGCACACAGCAGTGCCCTGTTAACTCTCAGAATCACCCATGACCAACAGAGGTCTAACGGTACAAGGACGGAACAGCACAACACAAAATGCCCAGAATTCTGTCATGTTCGCTGCCATTCGCCTGGCGAAGCCCCGCAGCGAACACTCGCTGGGACTCGCCCGACGAAACCCCTAGCGAAGCCAAACAGAAGCAAAAGGCAGCATTCGCTGCTCAGTTCTCGTGGCGAAGCCTGGCGAAGGCTCGCCCCCATTCGCCCAGGGAATGCACGCGAATTCTGCAGAAAACAGCTCTCAGCTCAGAGTCGGCAACACACTCCGAGCTCAGCCAATTCTATTCCCAAGCCAAACCCCATCATACCAGTAAATCGTTCCACCACCCGACTATAACATCTAACTCAGTTCTACTCGGTAACGCTTACATCTACGCGATTACCAACTTCCCGTATAACTTTGAATTCACCCGGAAACCCCCAAATTCCCTCAATCAACACATGCAACGAAATCAAACGCCATAAACGCAACCATTGCATAATCATAAACACAAAATCAACATCACATTAACATCAAACTATGGGGATTAGGGATTTTCCCCTTTTCTACCAATTTCATGCATAAACCAATTTGATCGATTAATCCCCCCTTACCTCGAAATGCAGATTGATGATGATGAAGCTTCGAAAGAAATCTAGACGATTGATAGCCTTGATGATCCTTTCCTTTGCTCAAGCTTCAGACCTTGCTCTTCCTCTTCAACCGTGTTTTCTCCTTCTTCAATCGTGTTCTTCCCTTTCTTTCTCCAATTCCCTTTTCACAAATTGCCAAACATGCCCTTAGTTCCAAATAATCCTTATTATTCCAATTTTATTAATAATCTCTTTTTCTTTTATTCCAAAATAATAGTAATAACCCCATAATAATAATAATAATAATAATAATAATAATACTAATATTGACATTAATATTAATTATTAATTATTATCATTATCGATTATCAAATATTAATATTATGCCTCTAATTCTTCTTTAATTCCCACACCAAACACGCTGACGAATAAAAATAACACCGGACTTAAATATAATTGAAAGGGGCGTTACACCAAGCGTAAGAATCACCCAAAACAATATGTACTAGAGTTTATATCCACCTGTACAACAAGGTTCTAAAACGTTCCTAGAGTCGTGATTCCATATTTTGGATATTATCGGCTTAAATGACTTCTCGTCAGCCAACAATATTCTCAAAAGAAACTCGTCTGAGTGTAGTTGTTGCACCCAAAATTTTGACCCCTTAGATCTTCATCATCACTCTAGGATCATTTTCATTTGATTATCTAACCTTAACCTATTTCAAGTTTGTCTTTGTCAAGATACAGGCAAATCAGGGTTCCGTACAGACGAGAATCGAGGTTTTGATGGTTTAATCAGTCAATGCTTTGGATTGATTCTACATGAAACAAGTTTCCACATCATCAAATATACTCCATTGGGTCAAGAATGAATCCAATTTGAGGTTGTCACCCAAAGATTAAAGACAGTGCAGTTCGGGATACCCGATTAGGGTTTTCGATCAAGAAAAGTCAACTGTAGTTTGACTTTTGATTTAAAAGGTATTCCAATGAGGTAATTATGGTCCATGAAGTCCATATGGCTTAGTGAAGTCCACTCAAGAATTTTCAAGGCCTCAGGAGACCCAAAACATCAACAGTCGACGCGGTAGCCATCGATCGATCGTTCGGTTAACCAAAAAGTCAACTCTTCAACCATATGGAATTTGACCTCAAAGTATGAAGCAAAAATGTTCCTAGTAACATATTACACCTATCCATGAAGTTTCATGACAATTGGGTCAAGGATTGGGGAGTAATCGAGAAATCGGGAAACTAGGGTTTTGAAAGGGGCAAGACCATAACTCCCTAACCACACATCCAATTGAGTTGGTTCAAAGCTTGTTGGAAAGGTATTGGCAAGTACTAAAAAAGTATCACAGTGGTCCATGGGCATAAATTTCATAGATTTGGAGTTGTGGCCAAAATCATCACAAGAGGGAGAAAACACTTAGAGAAATTCTAAGTTGCTGGCCTTTTTAGGCATGTTTTCAGCCAACTTTGAAGGGATTTTTGACCTAGTTCCACTTGGAATTTGAAAATTTCAAAAACATGAAAGTTGTAGAGCTCCATGAGGGCTTTCCAAAAAGTTATAGAAATTGAGCAAGTTGGGCATGTGCACTAGTTTGTCAACTTGCCAAAACTCAACATGGACTTGGCTTCCAACCATGTACTTCATTTCTAACCATGAGAAAGCAGCTGATGTGATGTGTTAGAGGGAGGATTGAATCATATCTGAAGGAAAGCAAAGCAAAACCAAGAATCCATCCATAATCCATTTGTTTAATATAAAAAATGCAAAAGTTACACATGAGAGAGAGTGTTTGGGGGCTGCAGCAGGTGGGCTGTCCTTGCTCACTCTTTATGTCACTTTTATCAGTTCCAAGCTAGCTGGTTTTAGAGACTAAAGGGCATTGGAAGCAAGAAAGAGATCTGTAGAGAAAATCACAAATTGGATTTGCTAAGATTTCCTTCCAAAATCAAGATTTGCAATGCATACTTCACAAGCTGTCCTCATCTTTCCTTGCCTATAAATAGAGGTTTCCTCTATGTTAAAAACACACCAGAGCACTCTAAATCTCAAGAGAAAATCAAGCTCTCTCATCTTGCACAACCTTTACTTGTAAGTGAAGCAAAGTCTCCATCCAAAAAACCATCAAAAACTGTCTTGTTTAAACTTCATATCAGCATCCTCTCCAACCACTCAATCACTCTAAAAACCATCCAAACAATCTCCAAATCACTATTAGAAGGTGTTATAATCATTAGTTTGGCCAAAAATACCACAAAACCAAAAGTCAACTTCTCACACCCATTAGTTTGACTTTTCTGCCCAAAATGATGAAACACACTACCTAGACTAGTTTGGATCTCTTTGACACTTTGAACACCACATATTTATGTTATACCAACTGTCCAAGTCATTGATAAGCAGCTGGAGCACCATTTGCTAAAACTGTCATTACTTGTCACTCATTACTTCAAGAGGAAGAAACTTCAAAGCTTGCATTCAAAGGTGGATATCTTGCTCAAAAGGATTCTCACTCAAGGCTTCCAGCTAGCTTTTGGAGGTCTACAAGAGGTAGGTGACCTCTAACTCTTACTTTTTTCTCACATATGCAACATCATGTATTATTGGTTCTGTTGAGCAGCCTATGCATTATCATGTTGGATTGGTTTGTTTATGTTTACTGTCAATAGGATGTAACATCATTTGAGACATGTTTTGGTTGTTGAATTGACATTGTCGTGTTAGTTGCTTCTAGGACTTAGTTTGTATGCTAGGGATTGTTGTGTTGGCTAGGATGAAGTAGTGACTGTCACTAGAGCACTGTACTAGGGCTGCTGCTTGAATGATTGGCATTGTTATGTCAAGAAGGTTGCATTTGTGTTATAAGATACATATTTTCATAAGCTTGTAAGTTTTCATATGAATGAAGTGTTGGAATAGTTGTTGGATGATTTGAGTATTTGCATGTTGAGTTCACAACTGTGTTAACGAAACTATTTTGAAATTTGAGTTTGTCAAACTTATGTCTATTGTTGTTTCTACTTGGTTTTCATGTCAAAGCTTGTTTGTGCTTGTTTGATAAATTGTAACTCATGAAAAATGTGATTGGTCTTCACACTATCATGTAAATTTTTGCTTCAGTTTTCTTAAAATTTGTCTTCACAACAAGATTTGTTCCATATACTGTTTTGAGGTTGCAGCCTTTCATTTGAAGAGTATATTGATTTGACTGCTAAATGTATCAACATTGTTATGTTTAAAACTGCATTGGTTCTGTTAAGAGCTATCTTTGATTTGAGTTTGTTAACTCATATTAGCTGTCAGCATGTTTGAGTGGGTGTTAACATTGTTATGTCCAAGATTGTTATTGCTTTTGTTTAGATTTTATGCATGATGTAACGCCCCCTTTCTATACCCCAAAATAATCACATATCAAAACATATAGTCACGAATACAAGTGTTTTTATTTTCATCAGAGTGTATTTTCATTAAGGTATGAAAGAAGTACGTCACGATACTCACGAAACGACCGCATGAATATTAACGTTTAAAAAGAATTAACTCAAAAGGGGTAAATCTCAACTAAAAATAAACGCATGATTCTTCGAATTTACATATTCATGTTTTCTCTTAAAGCGGAAGACTAAAACATATATAAATTCACTTAAGACATGACAAAACGTAATTACATGTCATCTGGTTGTTCACAACTTCATTCACATACAAACAAAACATCATTAAGACATTCTACAAGCCTATCTACCCAAAGTTACATATCAGAGCGACCGACACGAGGGAAAAGAACTATACTCCAAAGGAAACCTCCAGCGGATCCTAATCTGCAATGCCTCGTAGGGCATTATAAAACAACAGAAGGGTGAGAAACATATCATAATAATCAAGGCATAAGATATATATATATATATATATATATATATATATATATATATATATATATATATATATATATATATATATATATATATATATATATATATATATATATATATATATATATATATAAATGTACAAGTACCAAATGCCTATACCTCATACTTATTCACTACAATGCATAACCATAGATTCTCACCGCATCAAATACACATAGACATAATCGCTCACACTCAACCGTCTATTCATCAGTTAATATCTTTCACATTTATTTATTTGCTAACGCATCTCATCAATTCCTGCACATAGGCATATTTATATATGACAATCGCGATCATACCATGCGATTCATATTAGACTCATCACTACCCTCAATCCTTTTTCCGGACTATGGGTACGTCGCTTATGCTCTACCGGGAACAACGTCTCGGCCATTCTACCTTGGTAACTACCTCACTAGGAACGACGCATCGCCGTTCTACCCTAGTGAGTAGAATCTCTCTACATATACATCGACCTCATTCTCATATTTACTAGACGAAATAAATATATATACATATACATACAGTAATACCTTCTCAATGTAATATTTTCAATTCATCATATGGAGATGATAATGCACTCATAGAGACCGACACCTCGATCCTATGCAGCTACAACCACGGTACCGACTCATTCATCCGTCAGATTCTCTTAGAATTCACTCCTCTCGCACTTATACGGTTACACTATAACTCATCAGATTTTCGTAGGAATCATTATATAACCATCGCATCAAGCGAGGTTCTGCAAATCCTCCAAGGGATCAAATATAACCATCGCATCAAGCGAGGTTCTGCAGATCCTACACGGGATCAAATATAACCATCGCATCAAGCGAGGTTCTGCAGATCCTACACGGGATCAAATATAACCATCGCATCAAGCGAGGTTCTGCAGATCCTACACAGGATCAAATATAACCATCGCATCAAGCGAGGTTCTGCAGATCCTACACGGGATCAAATATAACCATCGCATCAAGCGAGGTTCTGCAGATCCTACACGGGATCAAATATAACCATTGCATCAAGCGAGGTTCTGCAGATCCTACACGGGATTAAATATAACCATCGCATCAAGCGAGGTTCTGCAGATCCTACACGGGATCAAATATAACCATCGCATCAAGCGAGGTTCTGCAGATCCTACACGGGATCAAATATAACCATCGCATCAAGCGAGGTTCTGCAGATCCTACACGGGATCAAATATAACAAATGCATACATATTCGCAAATATATTATCATGCACTCACAATGTTTATTATATTCATCATTCATCACAATTGCCATGCATTTTTATTCAATTCTAAACAATGCATAATTTGCCCAAAGGCCACGATTCAAAATCACATTCATACACTAGGATTCACGCCTTACGGCTACCCACAACACATCCCAAACTAGCATATAAGCTATTAAGTCAAAGAAGGGTCGATCGCAACCGAAACCCCAAGCCACGACGGCACCACGCGACACCAAGCCACGACGGCACCACGCGACAGGGAAAATTCATCCTGCTACGTTCTCTACACGCTCGCCTAGCGAGCTGCTAGCGAACGTTCGCCACCTTCTCGCCTAGCTAACTGCTAGCGAGCAAGAACAGAAGCTGCATACTTCGTTCGCTACCTCGTTCGCCACAGCGAACCCCCAGCGAGTCATTCGCTACTCCATTCGCTGCCAGCGAAGGAGACCAAAACACCACTATCCCAAGTCTGGGACCATTCGCTACGCACTCGCCTAGCTAGCTGCTAGCGAGTCGTTCGCTGCGTGCTCGCCTAGCGAGCTGCTAGCGAGTCGCCTGCGAACAGCAACATTCAGTTCTGCTCTAGCACTTCCAAACCCACCAAAATCGCCCGATTAAATCCAAAGTTGTTCCAGTAGCCTTAGTCTAACATATCCCTACTAAGCTACGAAAGTTATTCTCGATTCTAACCGTCCTAACATCGGCTTCTATCGATTTCTATCATTTCGACCTAAATGGAAACAAGGTTGGAAAACGACCAAACTCATCCACATACATACACAATCATACACAATGATTAAGATAGTAATATTTCACACCCTTACCTTCGATTAATCGAAGCTTTGAGTTGCTCTTGATGATTCCATTCTTTTCCTCTTCTTCTTCTCTTTTCTCTTCCTTTTTCCTTCTTCTCCCTTTCTTTCTCCCTTTCTTTCTCTCCTTCCCTTTTCTTTCCTCCTTTACTCTTCTATATTTTCTTTCTATTTCTATTCTTTATATTTCTTTCCATTCTATTTCCTCCAATACACCTATTATTCCAATCAATTTCCATAAACCATCCACTTAACCATTAATTGAGACTGTCCGAAATATTTCCCACTAAACTTTCCAAAACTCTACAAATGATAAAATAGCATAATATGTAGACTTAACATATTATCACACTATCCCATAATTAAAATAATTCCAATAACTAAATTAATTAGTTAAACCGAAATTGGGCTGTTACAACTCTCCCCCACTTTAGGAATTTTCGTCCTCGAAAATGTTATCCAATTCATACAACTCGGGATGTGACTCACGCATCCCAATCTTCCCAATCCGATTCCGTCTAGTTGATTCTTCCCAAATACCTTTACCAAGACAATCCCTCTTTCCTCAAAGTTGCCCCAGTATTCAAATTCTCTCTCACTCACACACCATCCATCCGGAATCTCATCAACAAAATCATATTCTCACATCCTTCGGAAAACCCCACGCAAAATTCATGGAATTACCCTCCGATCTCAACTCTGGAATATACAACGATCACATTAGACCTATCAATCTCAGACGTTTATTCTTCGACTCTCGACAAGTCACACCATCACATACAACTGCTGCTTTCTCCATCTGTGGCTACCAAAATAATTCTTTCAAAATACTCTCATCCAATCCCCTTTATTCGGACTCTTAGACTCTATCACAACATCTCATGTCACCATCTCCACCAATCCAAACATCACTCATTCGATTTTTAATTCGTCAAACTCAATCACCCTATTAACTCCAATTAGAATTTCAACCTTCTCGAATCTCATCGAGAATACCAATAATCAGTCTCATCACCTAAGGTTCCGCAATTCGTTGTCGTAGCATACACACCAGACACAAGTTTCCAAAACAACTCAATCAATTTTAATCCTTTTACCATCTAAGCAGACGTACCATACGGAGCTCTCAATATCTTACTAGTTTCCGCAACTAAGTCGATTGCAACTCCACTTCACGTCCTGGTTGTACAACGCTTATCTTGTCAGGATAACTCCCGGGCAACAGCAATCAACCGGTAAACCGCCAACTTTCCACTTTCATTAATACTCAAAATTTCCCTCAAAGTTAAACATCTTAAGCTCTCAAGGACATTACTCGCCTCAAATCTCAACTAAACAATTGAAGCTCTCTAACTCTGGCACAACACACAATAAATGGTCCGATCGGGTTCGACATAACCGACACACAAGTTGTTGACGGTTCTTCCAAAACTCCTTGATCTTCTTCATAGTGACATAACACTGCTTTCTCTTTCAACACGGATAACACCAACTCTTGATGTTCAACAATACACCTAGCTACAGATCCACACTTGTAGCATCTTGGAGAACCACAAGTTCTCCCCCACTTGGATCATTCCTACCTCTGCAGACAATGGCTAAACAACAAACACGTACCGATAGTGTCTTCACACACATGTCGTGTACAAGGGAACAACCAACATTAGACAACTTGGCCGGATGGACCGACCTGCTCTGATACCACTTTGTAACGCCCCCTTTCTATACCCCAAAATAATCACATATCAAAACATATAGTCACGAATACAAGTGTTTTTATTTTCATCAGAGTGTATTTTCATTAAGGTATGAAAGAAGTACGTCACGATATTCACGAAACGACCGCATGAATATTAACGTTTAAAAAGAATTAACTCAAAAGGGGTAAATCTCAACTAAAAATAAACGCATGATTCTTCGAATTTACATATTCATGTTTTCTCTTAAAGCGGAAGACTAAAACATATATAAATTCACTTAAGACATGACAAAACGTAATTACATGTCATCTGGTTGTTCACAACTTCATCATTAAGACATTCTACAAGCCTATCTACCCAAAGTTACATATCAGAGCGACCGACACGAGGGAAAAGAACTATACTCCAAAGGAAACCTCCAGCGGATCCTAATCTGCAATGCCTCGTAGGGCATTATAAAACAACAGAAGGGTGAGAAACATATCATAATAATCAAGGCATAAGATATATATATATATATATATATATATATATATATATATATATATATATATATATATATATATATATATATATATATATATATATATATATATATATATATATATATATATATATATATATATATATATATATATATATATATATATATATATATATATATATATATATATATATATATATATATATATATATATATATATATATATATATATATATATATATATATATATATATATATATATATATATATATATATATATATATATATATATATATATATATATATATATATATATGTACAAGTACCAAATGCCTATAGCTCATACTTATTCACTACAACGCATAACCATAGATTCTCACCGCATCAAATACACATAGACATAATCGCTCACACTCAACCGTCTATTCATCGGTTAATATCTTTCACATTTATTTATTTGCTAACGCATCTCATCAATTCCTGCACATAGGCATATTTACATATGACAATCGCGATCATACCATGCGATTCATATTAGACTCATCACTACCCTCAATCCTTTTTCCGGACTATGGGTACGTCGCTTATGCTCTACCGGGAACAACGTCTCAGCCATTCTACCCTGGTAACTACCTCACTAGGAACGACGCATCGCCGTTCTACCCTAGTGAGTAGAATCTCTCTACATATACATCGACCTCATTCTCATATTTACTAGACGAAATAAATATATATACATATACATACAGTAATACCTTCTCAATGTAATATTTTCAATTCATCATATGGAGATGATAATGCACTCATAGAGACCGACACCTCGATCCTATGCAGCTACAACCACGGTACCGACTCATTCATCCGTCAGATTCTCTTAGAATTCACTCCTCTCGCACTTATACGGTTACACTATAACTCATCAGATTTTCCTAGGAATTATTATATAACCATCGCATCAAGCGAGGTTCTGCAAATCCTCCAAGGGATCAAATATAACCATCGTATTAAGCGAGGTTCTGCAGATCCTACACGGGATCAAATATAACCATCGCATCAAGCGAGGTTCTGCAGATCCTACACGGGATCAAATATAACCATCGCATCAAGCGAGGTTCTGCAGATCCTACACGGGATCAAATATAACCATCGCATCAAGTGAGGTTCTGCAGATCCTACACGGGATCAAATATAACAAATGCATACATATTCGCAAATATATTATCATGCACTCACAATGTGTATTATATTCATCATTCATCACAATTGCCATGCATTTTTATTCAATTCTAAACAATGCATAATTTGCCCAAAGGCCACGATTCAAAATCACATTCATACACTAGGATTCACGCCTTACGGCTACCCACAGCACATTCCAAACCAGCATATAAGCTATTAAGTCAAAGAAGATTCGATCGCAATCGAAACCCCAAGCCACGACGGCACCACGCGACAGGGAAAATTCATCCTGCTACGTTCGCTACACGCTCGCCTAGTGAGCTGCTAGCGAACGTTCGCCATCTTCTCGCCTAGCTAACTACTAGCGAGCAAGAACAGAAGCTACATACTTCGTTCGCTACCTCGTTCGCCACAGCAAACCCCTAGCGAGTCATTCGCTACTCCATTCGCTGCCAGCGAAGGAGACCAAAACACCACTGTCCCAAGTCTGGGACCATTCGCTACGCACTCGCCTAGCGAGCCGCTAGTGAGTCGTTCGTTGCGTGCTCGCCTAGCGAGCTGCTAGCGAGTCGCCTGCGAACAGCAACATTCAGTTCTTCTCTAGCACTTCCAAACCCACTAAAATCGCCCGATTAAATCCAAAGTTGTTCCAGTAGCCTTAGTCTAACATATCCCTACTAAGCTACGAAAGTTATTCTCGATTCTAACCGTCCTAACATTGGCTTCTATCGATTTCTATCATTTCGACCTAAATGGAAACAAGGTTGGAAAACGACCAAACTCATCCACATACATACACAATCATACACAATGATTAAGATAGTAAGATTTCACACCCTTACCTTCGATTAATCGAAGCTTTGAGTTGCTCTTGATGATTCCATTATTTTCCTCTTCTTCTTCTCTTTTCTCTTCCTTTTTCCTTCTTCTCCCTTTCTTTCTCCCTTTCTTTCTCTCCTTCCCTTTTCTTTCCTCCTTTACTCTTCTATCTTTTCTTTCTATTTCTATTCTTTATATTTCTTTCCATTCTATTTCCTCCAATACACCTATTATTCCAATCAATTTCCATAAACCATCCACTTAACCATTAATTGAGACTGTCCAAAATATTTCCCACTAAACTTTCCAAAACTCTACAAATGATAAAATAGCATAATATGTAGACTTATCATATTATCACACTATCCCATAATTAAAATAATTCCAATAACTAAATTAATTAGTTAAACCGAAATTGGGCTGTTACACATGAAGCTTATTGGCTTTCAGTCAAGATACTTTGTTGATATTGTTATTATGATGACAAGCCTGTTGTTTTTTAGATGTACAACATTGTCATGTTGAGTCTACAGCTTTTATGTTTGAAATTGTTTTTAAGTTGACTTGTCCAATCTATTTTGTTTGCATTGAGTTGATGACTGTCAATAAGGCAAGGAATTGGACTGGTGTTTGTTTCTTGGTATTGTAATATCAAAGTTTGTTGATTGTTTCTGTTCTAAGAAAAACACTTTTGTTTGATTTATGTTGTTAACCTTGTTTTTATAAGTTGTTGTTGGAACTATGTCTTTGTAAAGGCATGATGGTTGGAATTCATCAATGAAACACCACAAACTTGGTTGTTGCCTAGATCATCTGAACATTGGATTGGAATGTTTATTGTTTTAAAAAGCATAGTGCCTTATGCCACTGTTATCTTTCCAGATCTGCTATGATTTGCTTGCCAGCATCAGTAGCCCTAAAATTCATTGTTTGTGCCTGCTAAGGAACAGCTGTTGGCTTAGTAACTTCAATCTAGTTGTTATGTCTGGTTTGTTAACCTTGGTGTGTTTTTGCTACTTCCAGTCCTTTATCTTGCATCCTATTGTCATAAAAAGCCTCATGTTAATTGTGCATTGATGTTACCTTATCCTCTGAAGGCATCTCAATGATTGGCAACTTGATAACCTCTTTTCTCACAACCAACTTTTTAGTATTTTCTAGCCTCTGCATCATCATGTATTGGAGTTTGGAAAGTTGATGATAGGAGTTAGGTATCCCCATTTAGAACTCATAGTTGTGACTGTCAGTTTGGATCTCATCCTAAGTTTCAACTAGTGACTGTCATTAGGATTTTTTTAGAATGTGGTGCTAGGTTTTGCAAATTTGCTACTGATGAGACATTGATACATTGAGGCCTTTCATATAAGAACTTTATGGACATAGTGTATGGTTTTGTAAAATCAAGATTGGTACTGCCATGAGATAGAGGGTTTTGACTGATGCCATCAAGTCTTGGACCTATGATGCATTAGGATTGGTTAATCCATGATGGCAAATCTTAGACAGTCTAGGAGAGGCTGTTTGAGGTTTTAAGTTTGTATGCCTCATTTTTGTCTAAATCCAATTTAGGGTCCTTGTTGTTTTGCTGAGGTAGAAACCTCATGTTGTGCGAGATTTAGTTTAAGAATTAGCAAAGTTAGGTCATGTTCATGATTGCTTCTAGATTGAGTTTGTTACCTCATGTCTAGCTTAAGTTGTTAATTCTTTGTAGTGACATCCTGCATTGTAATTGCAGTGGTTGGTTCTTTCTGGCATTAAGGGTGTGGGGGGAAGGCTGACCATTGCAGTCAGCTTTTTACAGTTTGGCAAGATTGTTGTGTGCCTCAGAATGGCTAAGTCTTTGAAAATAGGTTCTTCTTGGGATTGCTTGCTGTTTAGCCCTTAGGGATTGGTTGGTGTTTTAAATAGGCCAGGGATATATGGTCTTTTACTGGTGTGGCATGATAAGGAGAGGACTGCCATCATTTAAATCTGTTTGAATTCATGAAGTCCCAGTTTGTTGATTTGGTACTTTGGTACTCAGCCTACTGTCCAAGCATGATAAAGGGTTGACAAGCCTAGAGCCTTGTCCAATTCTTTGTTTTATCTGGTGCTTTTGATGCAAAACACAAGGTCAGGATCTATTAGGTTTTTATGTTAACATTTTTGAATAGGCATAGCCTTGGTTACCCTGTTGAGCATACAACCATGCCTTCATCATGTATGTTTTAAATTTGCCTTATTTTTCTTGTTAGTATCTTTAGCCATTTGATTAGAGGCCTTATGTCAACTTTCTTTTTGAGAATCATCTGTCTTGACAGCCTTAATCCACTTGCCAAATTCTTCTTTTAATTTTTGCTTCCTTTGTTGTCAGCCCTTTATCCCAAAATTTTGCTGTCATTGGAAGGCCTAACATCTTATTGATGCATTGATATGTATTTGAGTACAAAGTTGTTGACATTTTAGATGATGCCATTATGCATGGTAATGATATCACACATTCTGTTGTGAAGCAAAAAGAGCTTGTTTTCACTAGATTGCAACTTGGTGTTCATCTCTTGGTCTATGGTAGAATTGGATTCTTCCTTTAAATTGATACATGAAGAATGAGTTTGTAACAACCCTATGTTTGAAAAATCTGTTTTGTTCCTAGTCAATTCATGTTTACTCACATGGCCATTTCTTGTTCTGTTGTGTTTTAAATCAAATTGCTTGTTAAAACTTATTCAATGCCATATTTGGAACTTGCTCATATCAATCTCTTGCACTAGATTGCATCAGTATTGAGCCCTGAACTCAAAATGCATCCCAAAGCTTTAAATTTCATTTTCATTCAAATTCCTTTGTGTGTGCATCTTTTGAAAAAATAGATAGCACCATTATGATCCTCAGGAAATTTCAAGCATTTTTGACTTAAATTTCATTGAAATTGATCAAGTTTTGACTGATTTAGAGTGAAATTGTTTTTGAGGTTTTGACTAGTTTGCCTTGCATTCTTGCCCAGAAAAATTTGCTTTGTTAAGTATACATTTTAATGGGGTGGCTTGATACACTGGATGTATCGCTACCCCAGTGGTTATGCCTGCGTATTCATGAGCCTTACCTTTCTAGTCGTCCTGAGTTCGATCCCTGTGGGACACTCTTTTGGTTATTTTTGGATTTTCTTCATATTTTGATATTTTATGTCTCTTTTCCGTAAGTTTTCACATGTGCACTTTGGTTGGTGTGGTAAAGGTTTTGACCTATAACCCACAAGACACGAGTTTAACCCTTGGTGTGGATATTCCATTAGTTTTTATTACTAATTTCTTTGATTTTTCTTCAAATTTCAAATTAATATAACTTTGTCATTTCTTATCATTTTAAGTGATTCTTTTTGCAAATGTCTCTTAATTTTGCCTATTTTCATATGGTAATCAAAGAACTCAAGAACTTGTATTCTAGAAACACTTTATGCCATGAAAAAGCTTTGCTTGTAAGCATTTGTGTTCAATCTTTTCTTAAAACTTGAAAGTTTTCCCCCGTGAAGATTTTGAACTTTTGTATACCATTTGTTGTGACATTATTTGATTTAGGCATGATGCCTGTAAGTATACATGTCATCTTGTAAGCCCTATGAAACCTCATCTTTGTTAAGATACATCTTTATCTTTGTTAAGATCCCTTTCCATCTTTGTTAAGATGTACCCCCGTCTTTGTTAGGATATGCTTTAGTTTTTACCTTTCATTATGTCTTGAAAGAACTTTCCCCTTCTAGATATTATAATATCTTGATGCTTGCTTTGGTCGTAACCATTTACCTTGATTGAAATCATTGATATTGTAATATCTTAGTTTTTGTTTTGGTCATAACCATTTATCTTGATTGGAATCATTGATATCGTAATATCTTAATGTTTGTTTTGGTTTGTAACCATTCATCTCGATTGAAATCCTTGCTTATTGTAATATGCTTGCTTATTCTTGGCTGTAACCATATCCCTTATATTCATCATGTGTGAATGTTTATGCTTTGTTAAGTTTACTTTTCCCAAGTGATGGAACTCTTTAGTTCTCATCCATGTTGCCTCATCTTTTCCCTTCCAAAGGAAAGTCTCTCTATTAACCTTTGGGTCATAGATAGCTCATTAACCTCATAGGTCTGGATATAACCTTCTCCCCTTTTGGTCTGGATAGAACCAATAGGATTTAACCTCATAGGTCTGGATAGAACCTTCTCCCCTTTTGGTCTGGATAGAACCAATAGGATTTAAACTCGTAGGTCTGGATAAAACCTTCTCCCCTTTTGGTCTGGATAGAACCAATAGGATTTAAACTTGTAGGTATGGATAGAACCTTCTCCCTCTTTTGGTCTGGATAGTACCAATAGGATTTAAACTCATAGGTTTGGATAGAACCTTCTGCCCCTTTTGGTCTGGATAGAACCAATAGGATTTAACTCGTAGGTCTGGATAGAACCTTCTCCCTCTTTTTGGTCTGGAAAGAACCAATTGATCCTTATTCTGTAGTTCGTAGCCGAACTAAGATCGCTCTGATTTCTCATTGGATAATGAGAATACATAGGCACAAGATGCGATATCTTGACAATCAACCTTCCCCCTTCTTCCTCCTTTTGGCTTGGATAGAACCAATTGGTCTTACAACATAGAGATAGGTAGAGTTTGGTTAACTCTATGTAAGAATCATGGAAATGATTACTTACTCCCCTTTCTTGAGTGTACAATGTAGATCTAGAGAGTTTGGATAAACTTTATACAAGCATTTTTATGTTGGTTCCCCTTTGAACCTTGATCGTAATCAAGTGTTCTTTATCCCTTGTGAGGTGAACTAGGATTGCTCTGATTCTATCCTAGTAAGGATACGTAAGCAGAAGATGCGATATCTTTGCGAGCAAACTTAGAAACTATCCTTAGGTCTTTACCTACACCTACACCTTATACCCAATCCCAAACCATAGCAAACATTTAGCAAGTATTAGCATGCAATCAAACAAAAGGTTCCTGTAGAGTACTACAGATGTTTAGGATGTGAAATACCTACCTTAGGCATAACCAACCCCCGATCCCCGAATCTCTTAGCGTTGTTGTAACATCGCGAAAAGGGTTTTTCTTTCTTTAGACCTTTCCTTTGGATAAATTAAAGTCAGATTGTGAATTTAAGAATTAAGATTCAAGTTAATCAATAGCTTGGTATCACGATTCTCACCGCAATAGTAGTATCGCGTAACAACTAATTAAAGGGTTCTAAGGTCGTCAGCTTCTTGGACTCCCAGGTCGGAAAAAGTAATGCCATGAACGACTACTCATATGACATCAGTAATTCAAAAAGGGCCTTCACTGAGCAGAGGATCTCAAGTCAGCTTAGTAAGGACTACTCCATGTAAAATGAACAAGACTATACCACCCTCCCATCACAAGTGCTCTCAAGTTCATGTATAGGACTTATCTCACCACTCATAGATCACTAAGCACCAAATAAAATAAATAATATCAAACAATAGATAATACAAACACAGATAAACAAAGATAGGCTTAACCCACTAGGGACTACTCCTCAATAGTGTTGCCACTTTTTGTTGTAGCGGGAAAATTTAAGATTAAGTTATTGATTAACACAACTCATAATGCAAGAGTATCCACCGCACTTTTATTTTTCCAAAGGAAAGGGAAAAGAGCGAACAAAACCTAAAGAAGTTTTAAAACAAAACTAATAAAAACAAAGACAATTGTAAGGGAGTTGGTTAGGCAAAAGGAATGTGTTAGCACCCAAAATGTCTATAGTACTCTATAGGAACCTCTTGCAAACTATTGGTGAGGTGAGAAGCGAATTATTTTTAATAATTTTGTGTTTGACAAGACATCATGAGCCACGTGCCTACGTACCCACAAAGTGCAATGGAGGAACAAAACCTCGTAATTCATGGTAAAAATAATAAAGAAATTTGTTTTGATTGATTTTAAATGGGAATACAAGTTTTCCTTTTAAGAAGAATACTCAACTAGTCACCAATAAGTGTATGAAAATGAACATTTGCATCACTATTAAGAAGGGCTCCAACTTGGATTAAAATCAACAAGTATGTCACTATCTCTCTCAAGTGAAAAAGAATCAACACTAAAAATAACTATGGAGATAGGAGAATTACATCTCAACTATGAAAATGACTCATGTCTAAACCTTAAGAAAAAGTTTAAAAGGAAAAAGTGCACAAAGGCACAAAATGGTTTGAATGAGTTAAGTATTTTTTAAGTCTTTTGAAAATGGTCTTGATACGCTTAATATTGATTAGCATTTATTATGAAAATAAGCTTGAAAATATACTTGAAAAATCCAAGGTTTATTAAGAAAGTGGTTCTAGTTCGAAAAAAGAAAGTTTTAAAAAAGGGAGAAGATTTTGAAAATTTAAGAAGGGGAGGAGATAAAGAGGCTATCCTAAAGTAAAAATAAAAGCTAGGGAAAGAAATATCTAACCAAGATACAAAGCTATCGCATCCTTTGGATTCAATCAATGAGCAACAAGATAAGTAGAGAAGTAACCAAGTATTAGATAAAAACTAAGCTTTCAAGCCAATTCTTCAAAGAGGTCCACTCAAGGTCAAAGTTACAAATACGATCCAACGTCTCAAATCACAACTCCAAAGCAGGGAAAATAAACTAATTATAAGTCCAAAATTCCAAATCCATGCAAGGGATAGTCATCAAATAGTCCAAGGAATACTAAGAGTCTTTTAATGGTTTAAGCCTTTATTAATGTCTTAAAAGGAAAGAGAAAGTCCAAGTGGACAAAAAGAAAAAGCCATAAACATAAACAAGATGAAAGTATTATATGAAATAAAGAGCATGAAATAAAAAGCATAAAGATAAAAGTGCATAAAAATAAATGGAATTAAGTAAAACTTTGTACAATTAAAGTTATTGTTAGTGTTAATAAAGAAGACATTTTTCCATTTAAAGTAGATTACTAAACTAATCAACATAACAAGTATGAGAATTATGCATCATCCTTTGAGAAGGGATCCAACTTGAATAAGATCAACACGTATGTCACTAGCTCTCTTAGGTGGAAAAGAATAAACATTCTATGGAGATAGGAGAATTATATCTAAACTAAAAATGTGTCATATCTAAACTTGGACCAAATGATCACTTTTCGATTAGGGACAAATTAAGCGCTATGTTAAGCAATCGTAGCATAATCGGAATATCATACTATATGAGGCATGTCAATAACAATTTATATATCATACATGTTAGAGATATATAGATATCATACTCCTAAAACATGTTGCACAAGTCAAAATAAGGTGGATCAAGACCTAATTCAAGGAAAGGTGGATCCATTACATTAATCAATCTTTCATGATACTTTGGACAAACTTATTCATCAATCCTAAGTACCTTAATTGATCAAATGATCAATCAAATGGTAGATTTGAAATGATGAAAGTTTATCAAGTACCACTCAAGATCTCATGAACAAGATGGCCTACACATCCTCCAAATGATCAAAAGAAAGGTGAAAAAGAAAAATAAATGCATGGAGACGAGAGGATCAAACAAGATAGCAAAGCCAAATTGGATCCAAATAATGATGAAGTTATCATCAAATTCAATCATCCATTTTGGTGCATTAGGGTTTTCACCCCATCAACACCTAAGATCCGTTAAATTTGATGAAACTTATGATCAAATCAACCAAGATCCAAGGCCAACAGAAGTCAACAAAAGTCAAGCAAATATAAGATGCAATAATATGAATTAAAAATGCATCAAAATGATTTTTAAAATTAATTTTAAATTGAAAATAGAGATGAAAATGCAAATTATGCTTCAAATAAAATCACAAGTGGTCAAGAAAATTCATGCAAGTCAGAAACAATTCAAAAATGATATATAAATTTTTTGAGAATTTTAAAATGCATAAAACTATATTTATACTATTTAAAATGCTTCAAAATGAGAAAAACCATGAAAAATTGAAAATTATTAAAATAAAATATGAAAAATATAAAATCAGAAAGAAAAAAAATTAAATAAAATTTTAGAAATTATTTTGGTATTTTTGGATAAAAGATGAAATTAATATCAATTTTAGAAAGAAAATGCAATTAAAAAATAAAATCAGAAACAGAAAATAAAACGAAAAAAGGACACGCGTTGGATCTGCTTCATTAATCTGACTGGCAAATCTAACAATCCAAAAGCGTGCGCTCATGATGGAATTTAGTGGAAAAATAACACAGGAACACGTTTAAATCCAACCAATCAAAACATTTCAAATAGTCAGCATGTCTCCACCTCAGGTCACCTTCCTCACCTCTCTGGCCATCTTCTCCATGAGATGCTCACTAGAGATTTCTAAGTGATAAAGTTAGGGCACAAGACTACCATCATTGCAACCGTCTCATCAAGGCGAACTCAACCTCATACTCCATTTTAATTTATTGAAATAGAGTAGAGAGAAATTCATGAAAATGCAGAAAAAACACGAAAACAAAAAGAAAAATTAAATGAGGAACACAAGCTGCCAATACCAGCTAGGTTAGGGGAAACAACCAGAAGGTAAAGGACTACATTATGGTAACTTGTTTGATTGAAAATGGAGCCTAAAACTACCTTGTCTAAAAACGATCGGAGGAGCTCTGAAACTGGATTTGATTAGAGTGATTCAAGAACTCTTAGAGCTTGGGAATGGTTACATAAACTTAAGAGGAACACGTTGGAGCTAACTGAATCAAGAAATTGAGATGAAACAAGCTAGAAATCTGAACACGATAGCTCACTTTTTGAAGAAAATTTGAGAGTGGAGCAGGGTTTTCTTGGCTATCAAAAGCTTGAAATTAAGCAAGCGAGGTCCTCTATTTATAAGAGAAGTGAATGAGCTCACGCATGTGGATTTTTTATCATAATTCGTGTGAAATCATCAACACCAAAAGTGTGATCAAACTTGCACATGAGGTCACTCAAAGCGCGGCTAAACTTAGCCATTATGAGTCGTTTTCACTTGATAAACATCCCTTAATATGATTAGAATGCAAATCACATGGTAAATTGGCTTGTAAACAATTTTTGGTTGAGGTAAAAATTATGATCATGGTGAAAACTTTAGTTCCAAGTAACCATGTTTGCAACAATGGGGTACCTTGTACAAGAGGCTTTTTTTATTCCATTCTTTCTGCAATTGGTTAACATCATAACAAAGATTACAATGTTCCAAGAAATGTTTCATTTGTATGTTTGAGAAAATTTTTATGTCATGTTGAAGTTGGCACAAAAATCTGGTAAACCAAACTTGAAATATTCTCAGTCCAGATGGTTGAAAATGACCTATAATGTATCAATGAATTTCATGGCCTTCCAAGCACAATTTTACTTTGAACATTAAATAAATATTATAAAGGTATCACAAATGATATTATGCAAAATTAAGTAGCTCCATATGGTAAAAATTTAAGAAGTTATGATTCTTGAAAGTTGAGAAAAAAATACAAGAAAATAGGCAAAATTTCACTAATTCCACAAATGACCTATAATGTCTTCAAACTTTTGATTATCCTCCAAGCATAATTGAGTCTTTTCATGTAAATATAAGTTGAAGAGGATGTTTATAAGAGTCATATACAAGAATAATCATTCAAAAATGTAGAAAATTGAAGGAGCTATGATCTTTGGAACGTTGACTTGAGATGCTGACTTTTTATGTCAAACTTCATTGAATCAACTTGTAAACATGGACTTTCCTTTCATTTCAAGGCACATGGATAATCATATGAGCTCAACATAATGTTTCCTTGAATTTCCTTTTATTAAATTGACCAAAACTTGAGGTAACTTGTTAATGAAGGCATGGAAATAAACCAATGAACCTTTGACTTTTCTTAAGACAAGCTATTAAACATTGAGATATTTTTGATCAAAAGGAGATTGATTGATGCTTGAAACCTTGAAATTTTATAATATAAGTCATGGTTTGATGAGATAACCCTTGGTAATCAATGTTTGACCATACTTTAATCTTGAGGGAGCAAAACTCTAGCTGATGAATCATGTTTAGTGTTCTTGATATAACACCCTACCTTGCAATGAAACAAAAGGATGCAAGAAATATTTTTGGTATTTTTATTAGTAGTTAGTGAAACATAAAGCATATAAATATATAGGAAAAAGATATACAAATAGGTGCTTGATGATCTTTGCAAAACCAATCACAAAGATGAGGGTAAGAAAGCAAACAAGCTTGTGATATCATTTGTATGCAAAAATGCAAAAAGAGGATGGGATCTTAGGGTTAAAAATTAGGGTATAACACAGATACCTCTCCAGTTTCTCCTTTCGAAGCAACTTCCTCTACTATCTTAGGCCTATCTTTAGTACCAGCAACATCCTTTTTTCACTTCTCAATAAACACTTAAGTGATCTGAATAACTTCAGAAGAATTTATAATAGATTCTCCCAGATGTTCTCTTAAGATCTTCCTTCCTTCCTTTAAGAGTTCTACTGATTCCTCAATATGATTTCCTTAACCATTTCTTCAGAAACTATATCCATATCAGTCCAAATAAAGATGGTGTAGAGCTATTTGAATTCCTTCAAAACTTGAGCCCTTTTTGCTTCCCTTTCTTATTCTAATTCTTCTTCTTCTTCTATTTGGCTCAAACTAGATAGTTTCTTTTTCTTGGATGCAATAGTTTCCTTATCTGAATTATAGCTATACCTTCCTCCTTTTGTCTTGGTAGGAATTATTTCAATGGTTTCTTTGATTTCATCAACTTTTTGTTACAAAGCCTCCTTTGAGATCTAAGGATTTCCTTTATTTCCACTCTTATGAACAAGTCTTTCTTCCTCCTTATGCACTGCTTTCTGAGCATCTTCCATTATTTTCTTTCTAACAACTGCATGAGCTTCTATTTCTTCTTCAGACTCTTCATCATTATCATAAACGATTACCATCCTTTTTTCTTTTCTCCTAGAGTCATACTTATTCTGAGACCTAACAGGGAGATTATCAAGATGATCCTGAGAAAGGGTCATCCCACACTCCTTCTTGGATTTTTCAATAATAAATATGATGACTTCTGGAGAATCTTCTTTTGTTATCATAGGAAAGTTATCCAAAAACTTTCTTCTCTTGTCTCTTCTGATTCTGATAGAACTGTCAATCATTATGATGTCCTTTTTCAACCTATCTTTCATGTGATCCAGAACGGATGGAGACAGCACACTTCCATAAGTATCATCTAAGTCTTGAGTGGCTCCACATTTTATCAACAAGTTGATTAATTTGCCTTGATAGAAAAGTTCAGACAGTAACCTTGCATAAGGTACTGTTCTTTTAAGCTTTTTGGAGGATTCTTTGATGGATTCACACAAATGATGAATGATGTAACTAGGAAGGTTTAACCTTTGAGCAGTTGTAAGATACCAGAGAAACATCTTGTGATCCCAAGAAATTTGATCAGAACTATCATCTTGAGGGATCAAGCATCCAATGAGGATTTTGAACAGTAGTTTTTGTTCCAGATGCATATTCTTCACTTTACCAAAGTCATCTTTCTTTTTGACGAGAAGTTTCTTAATATCCTTGGCATCAATTCCTCTATTATTTGAGTTGAGAATTACCATACATTTATTCTTAGCCCTAATTAACTGAGAAATATTGTCTCGATTTATTGCAACCTTTATATCTATTACATCAGATCTAATTTCAACGTAGTTGAATTCCTTCAGACCCATTTCTCCTCTTGATTTTTCTTTCAAACTTCTGTCATTTTCTACAGTAATTATTTCTTCATTTTGAGCAGAGAACTGATCATACACTTCTACTCTGACCTAAAAATCTTTTACCAGGTTGGGTAATTTGGTTCATTTAGCATGTCAAAAAATTTCATCCATCCTTGAATCAAAGTACTTCTTCAACCAACAACCATTTGCAGCAAAACTTTCAAAATCAACCACTTTTTCAATAACAATATTTAAATTAGTTTGATTGAGCGGGGTAGTATTTGGTTTAATCTTAAGGTCTTGCATAGAATTTATGTTTAATGGATTGACAGAGGATTCCATAGAGAAGGTGAAAAGGGTTTTCTAGGGTTTATAGTTTAGAGCACAAGAACGACAGTGATAAAGGTTGTGTGCGTTGAGAGAATTAAATCGCATTAAAAGGATTTTAAACATACAAATATTTAAGACAATATCAATTCCCTTCAAATTCAAGTCACCAGTAATTTCAAGCGTACTGAAGACATTTCAGACAAGTGTAAAGAGTGATACAAGTGTCAAAATAGATTTTCACTCTTTGTACATGTGAGGAACAAGGATTTCTTTATGCAAGATTTTGAATTAGGAAATTTTTAGAGATTATATCTGATCAAAAGTTTTGCTACCAAAGACTTTGATTAAGACAATTTCTAATAATTATCAGATTCAGATTCTCCACTTGAATTAAGCATAAACTACTAAGTTCGGATTTCTTTTTCCACTAAATAACTCTTGAGAGAATTATTAGATGAAACAGTTCAGCGAAGAACACAATATATTAATTTGTTCTGAACAAGAGTAATAAAGCTTTATTCTAACGTGTTAAAAAGAATTCTCTATTTCAACATGACATGGATATTGTCACAAAAGGTAAGAATATCCACTACACCAGTTCTGAAGTATCTTAAGTTAGTTTCTTCCAAAGTATCTGAGCATGAAGGTTACTTATGCTAAAATATTTTATTCATGAGGTTACACTTGAAATAATGAATAATATACATTACCTGGATAGAGTTTCTGATTCTGGATATGTAGTCTGTTTTGATGAATTATTTCTAACTTGTTCAGGAGTCAGCATCTTGAACTATCTTCTTCACAAGGATAACATCATTGAGAAGGAAAGATGTTACTTTCCATAGATTCCTTCATCTTATAACCACCCTTCTTTTCATACTGAAATGAAAATATACTTTCCTCACAAGATCTTTGTTTACACCACTGTAAAGTATTATGCACACACCTGAACTCTAATACCAATTGAAGATGAGGAAAATACACAAGAAGGGGGGTTGAATTGTGTTCACCAAAAATAAAAACATTTATGCTTCTGAAAATAGGGTTCAGGCTCTAAACATTGGTTCAGAATCTGATCATAAGTGCAGCAGAGCAATATATCAGAAGTAGAGTAAACAAAATAGTAAACACAGTAGATTTATCCTGGTGCCTCTCCCAACTGAGAGTAATCCAATCCCCTTGGCTTGCAAGAGATTTTCCATTATAATTAACTCATGATTACAACTACTTATTCACTCAAGCATAATACTTTCACTGCTCAAACCTACAATCTAAGACTTCCCTGCTCAATCTGCACCTGATCAAAACTTCCTGATTGGATCATTAAATCCTAAGACTTTCCTTGCTCAGACCTATAGTCTAAGACTTTCCTTTTCAATCAGCACCTAATCAAGACTTCCTACTTAGATCCTCAGATCATAAGACTTTCCTTGCTCAAACCACCTGATTCAATACTCTTTCTACTTAGACACACATTCTGGCTTCCCTTGCTCAGATCCTCAATCCAAGACTTTCCTTTGCTCAGACTCACAATACAAGGCTTTGCTTCTTAATCAAAACAAATCAAGACTTTCAATTCTTAAGCACACAACAAGAGACTTACTTGGCTCAAGCTTTTCCATTGGAGATTTTGATAGTTAAGCACATAGTATGAGACTTTTAATCTTATCTGTTGAACAACATGTTCAGTAGAAAAGAGAACAAGGTGTACTTGATTATGAATAAGAGGTACATGGTAATAACCTTAACAAAGACTTTAAGCTCTCAAGATTTCTAGAATATTCAATGTTTAGGAAATCTTAAGGCTATTTACAATTTACAACAACTAACAAAAGATTATGCATATTCAGTAGTGTTGCTCATTGTTGATCTTATTATTTCTTCATTCAGATAGAGGTGTTGAACACCTTTATCTTCTTTGGCGTTCCTTCTTCTTCTTATTCCTTGTTAAAGATCCAAGTAGAACCATCAGCTACTTATATAGTAGATTTCAGGGAACTAGCTGTTGGGAGAGATAACTTGATCAAATGTCTTTGTTCTTCTCCATTGTACAAGAGACGTTGAGGAGAGATACACATAAGATCTTGATCCATTGTGTAATTTTTTTAACCAAAGCATCTTCAGAAGTATCTTGTGCTATAGAGCCGTTGAGAGTGGTTATCCGTAAAGCATGTCAACTCTTCTTGAGTCTTATGATAATAAACTCTAGCTGACAAGCTGATTTGACATTACAACTTGCTTTCTACAATACAAATAGCTTCAACTTTGCTACAACTTCTGAACAATAATCAGAAGCCAATACAATTACCAAGTGTAGAAACAATGTGATGCTTCTTCTGATATTGAGGCCTTCAGCTCAAGAGTCTACACCAGACAACACTTAGCAAGTGTTCTTTCAGATTCTGTGTCACCAGAAACACGTAACTCAACTTCACTCAAGTGTGCCTTCATATCAGATTCTTAATATATATTTTAAGTATAAGAATCTTCATACTTGAACACACATTTGATAACACCATTGTTCTTTTTATACTTTTGTTATCATTAAAACTAAGGATATATGTCATGAACATATGTTGTTCTAACATCATGACTACCATATTTATGTACGCCATCATAGCATTGGTGTGCTTGTTATACACTTCATAAGCTAAGTTGTTAGTAAAGTATCCAGGGAAGATTGCTTCATCACTCTTAGGATCTATGTTTCTTCTTTCCTCATGATCTGCCAAGATGTAACTCTTGCTCCCAAAGACATCGACGTACTTGACATTTATCTTTCTCCCATTCCAAAACTCATATTGAGTTTCTTTAGTCCCATATTTGATGGTCCTTCTATTATGAATGTAAAAGACTATGTTCATTGCTGCATTCTAGAAATAGTAAGGAAGTATTTTTACATGTAACATAAATCTGGTTGACTCCTACAGAGTTCTATTTTTCCTTTCCACCACCTCATTTTGTGAGGAGTGGTAGAAGTTGGTAATTCATGACTAATACCTTCTAAAGCATAATACTCAGAGAACTTTGAATTTTCCAACTCTATCCCATGGACACTTCTGATTTTTACTATTCCAATCCTTTTTCTCTTTGAAGAAGTTGACATAGCTCTTTGAACACCTGGAATGTGTCATATTTTTCTATAATGAACTTTACCGAAGTGTACCTTAAGAAGTCATCTACACACACAAAGACATACATTTTCCCTTCTAGGCCCCATCATGTCAATATGAAATAGTTCAAGAACCTTTGTGGTGGCAAGATGATGGAGCTTCTTGTGAGGTATCTTGGTCTGATTTTCTATTTAGAACTCTCTGTAAACTTTTCCTTCTTCAATATTGAGTTTAGGAAATCCCTTTATAGTTTCTTCAAAAACAATCTTGAAGTTCTCTTAAGATTGAGGTGACCAATTTTTTTGTTCCATAGCTTAGTCTCGTAAATTTTTGACATTAAACATGTTGAGGGATCTTCTCTTTTATGAGATATTCATAAATAGCAATTATATTTGGACCTTGAGCCTTTCATAACCACTTCTTTCCCTTAACTAGAATAACACATTCTGATTTGTTAAAGCTCACTTTAATACCTTAATTACATATATGACTTATATTGATCAAGAAGGCAATCAAGACTTCTACTAGTATTACATTCTCAAGGCTAGGAAGACTAAGATACACTAGTTTTCCTATGCCCTTGATTCTACCTATCAAACCATAACCAAAAGTAACATAGTTGCTTGAGTAAGGTTTTAACTCTTCAAGATAAGACTTTTGCCATGTCATATGATCGGAACATCCACTATCAAAGTGCCAATCCTCTCTAGAAGACACTCTAAGGGAAATATAAGCTATGAGACTTGTGACTTCCACTTTAGGTTTCCATACCTTATTTGTTTTGACTTTCCTTTTGAGCCTTGGTTGACTATGGGGTTTAAGATAACCATACAATCTATAATAATTAGGCTTTATGTTCCCATATTTTCCATATTGATGACATCTTCTATCAAATTTCTTGTAACACTTATGATGAGGGTGCACATGTCGAGCACGATGTTAGAACATGTGGCCCTTTTTGTTCATAAAGTTGTAGTTAAAGCCTATTGCTACTGAATTTCTTGACTTCTTCTCTTCTATAACGATTTCTTCTAGAAATTTAGCATCATCCTTCAATCTTAACTTCTTCCCATCTTCTAGAATTTCATCTATCATGTTAGAGCATTTATTCAATATCTCACTAGATTTTGTGGTGTCCTCAAGCTTGGATGATAGCACCGAAACATCCACTTTCAAACCTGAGATGATAGTAGCAAGTTTATCTTTATCTTGATGAATATCACTTGTTGTTTTCTTTTGTCTCTCTATTTCCATGCAGGCTTCCCTAAAGTCTAAACCAATAAGCTCTCTCTTCATTAGTAAGTCCTCGCCACAAGACTCACCCTTAGAATCATACTTACCAATATATGTCATCGCTTTATTAATATTTTCTCCATAACTTTCATTGTCAGAGTATGACCAGGTGATTGATAATTGTTGTGGTGAGAATCGTGATACAAAGCTATTGATTAACTTGAATCTTAATTCATTAAATTCACAACCGGACTTTGATTTATCCAAAGGATAGGTTAAAGAAAGAAAGACCTTTTGCGCGATGTAACAACAACGCTAAGAGATCGGGGATCGGGGGTTGGTTATTCCTAGGGTAGGTATTTCACATCCTAAACATCTGTAGTACTCTACATGGACCTTTTGTTTGTTTGTATGCTATAAATGCTAAATGTTTGCTATGGTTTGGGATTGGATATAAGGTGTAGGTAAAGACCTAACGATAGTTTCTAAATTTGCTCGCAAAGATATTACGTCCTCTGCCTACGTATCCTAACTAGGATTGAATCAGAGTAACCGTAGTTCACCTTATTGAAGATCAAAAAGTACTTGACTATGATCAAGAATCTAAGGGAACAAACATAACAATGCTTGCATAGAGTTTAGCAAAACTCTCTATTCTAAGTTGTACACTCAAAGGGATTGAATTTTACAAAATCCAAGAGGGGAGTAAGTAATCATGATAATGATTCTTACATAGAGTTGACAAACTCTATCTAAAAGTTCTAGTTGAAAGATACTCCTAACAAGGGGTAGGTCTTTTAGACTTAAAGAAAAGTCTAATGGATGAGGGTTCTAACTTAACTAAGTTATGGTTCAGAGATGACTTCACAAAGTCAAAGGGATGGTAAAGAGCTATCTATGACCCAAAGGTCAATAAAGAGTATTTCCTTTTGAATGGGGATAATAAGGCAACTAGATGAGAACTAACAAGTTCCATCACTTGGGGGAAATAACTTAACAAAGCAATAAGCATACATAAAAATTCATTCAAACATGATGAAGATATGTAAGAGGGTATGGTAACAACCAAGAAAAATTCAAGCATATGAAAATATCAAGCAAGGATTAACAAAAGCAAATGGTTACCACCAATATACACAAAGATATTACAATATCATGATAGAGGCTCTTTCAAGACTAACATAAGAGGTAAGAACCAATTGAAATATCTTAACAAAGATGAAAGGAAATGAGGTAACAACCACATGTTAAAAATGTAAACAAACCTAAATGCAAGCAAGTAACAACTTGAGGCAAGCATGTCATAGGTTTAAAAGAGGTCAAATGTAACCACACAAGAGCAAAGATCATGCATTGATGACAATCAAATGCAAATAAATAAGCAAACAATGTTAAAACAAAGCAAGCAAGTGTTTTATTACTTCATGGGGAATTTCATAACTTTAAGGTAACAACCACAAACGAAGTAAATTCTATCACATAAAGTTCTATCAAGACTTCTAAATAAGTGAGGGATCATGTTAAGAGTATACCCAAGAAGTCATAACATCAAGAGATAACATGGTTCACAAACATAGGATGCAAAGATAATTAAGTAGATGCTTACAAGCAAAGATTGAAATGAAAATAGTTTTGGTCCAAACAAAATGAAAAGGAGTTAACAAAAAAAGTTCATATCAAGTGCAAATCAAACCCAATGAAATGGAATCAAAAGTTTTTGAAAGAAATTGAAGGAAAGGAAGGTGAAAACCCTAAAAATGAAGCACAACTTTCTTATAGTTTAAAGTGTTTCTAAAATGAAAATTTTAGAATTATTTAAATACCATATGAAAATATGCAACAATACAAGATATTAGCAAAAAGAATCATTCAAAGATGATAAAAATTGATAAAGTTACATTACTTGAATTTTTGAAGAAAAAAAAATAATTTAGTAATTAAAAAGAAAGGAGTGTCTTCACCAAGACTTGAACTAAAGACCTTGTGCTTACAAGTCCAAAACATTTCCAATTCTACCATCATGCGCGTGTGACATTTAATGGAAAAGAAAAGTAAAATATTGAAAATGCTGAAAAATGATAAAAAGCAAAAAAAATGTCCTCGTTGAGGATCGAACACAAGACAATAGGCATGGCAAGATACATGAGATACAAGGCATAACCACTGGGGTGGAGATACATCCAATGTATCAAGCCACCCCATTAAAACTTATACCTAACAAGTCAAGTTTTCTAGGCAAAATGAGAAGAACAAAGTAAGTCAAAAATTCAAAACGGTTTCATTCAAATTTCCTCAAATCTCAACCAATTTCTACAAAATTGAAGTCTATTCCATTTGAAATTTAGAGAGGAATGAAATGGTATCAACCAAATTTTAAAATGATGCATACATAACAAAATTCGAATGAACATGCAATGTGAGATTTTAAGATGCATTTTGGAGTCTATGGATCAAAACTGATACAATTACACACAAGTGAGTGTTTGCTGACGTTTTAAATACAATATAGAATGAGTTTTGACAGAGATTTTTATTCAAAATACATTAGAACAAAATATTGGCATGTGAGTTGCATCAATGAACATGAGTTGGACATAACCAAAACAAGATGATCAAAACAGGTGAGTTCAAGATCAAACAAGGGTCTGCTCATATTTGAAATGTATTAATAGTGAGGTTTATCCAGAAACCAAGTTGAAAATCTTGCTAAATCCAAGTATGACTACTCTGTTACAAATGAATTTGATGTTGGAAGAGCCAAAACAGTTATGGTGCCAATGCAAAGTTAGAAGCTTCAATGGTTTACACTTAAACAATCAAGGTTCTTTTAAAAATTCAAACAAAAATTGATGCATCAAGAGATTGACAAGCTTAAACAGAAATTGGAAAACAAAGGTTTCAAACAATAATCATGAAGAAATCCAACAGTGATGCCTTAATGACATGATTCCAACAACAAATGACAACAACATAAGGCATGAGTTGACGAACTCAGACAGTATGTTGACAACATAGTTACAACTTAAAATAATGTCAAAGTCCAATTCACTCAACACTTTGCTCAAAGTATACATGAAGTCACAACTCATTAACCAAACAAAGAACCAAACTTAGAACTGTGTAGTACCACATTTTGACATTACAATGCCAAGTCAAACATATATTCATGACAATTACTACTTCACAACAGGCTTTAGTTATGAGAAACAAGTTTGACAGTAATGTACACAAACAAGACAATGTTGATCATCATATGCTTCAGCAGCATCCATGTGAATCATTTCAACAGAGGCAACAACAAACACATTGCATAACATCTGAATAGCCAATCAAACATGCTGACAGCCCAATGGAGTTGAAAAACTTAAACTCAAGATGACTCTTAACAGAACCAAGGCATTTTTTAAACATAATAATGTTGACCAAAAATGGATCATATGTTTCAACAGTACATGTACATCCTAACAAGTATATGCAGTTCTACCAACAAAATCTTTAACACAAACATTAACAGAACAACTTGCAATCTTAATAAGAACATGTTGTACATTAGTAGGCTTGACATAAGTCAATGTTTCAAATAACAGCCAACAAACTTCATGCTAGAAACACACACACAAGTTTTATCATGGAAACCAAATTTTTAACAGCAAACATAAACCTAACATAACAATGTTAACCAACAATGATCAAATGCACTAAAATGTTTTACAAGTTTATGACAACAAGTACATACATATGTAACTCATGATCAACAAATTTGGATAATGCATATATGAGAAAGAGCAAGAGTTAGAGGTCACCTACCTCTTGTAGACCTCCAAAAGCAAACAAGTCGCAAGAGTAAGATATCCTTCCCTCCTTTGAGCAAGCTTGTCAAATTGCTTTTTCTTGGAGTAACAACTGGTGTTTGAGGACAGTTTGAGAAAATAGATTTCCAGTTGTTGTTCAAGGAGTTAGACAGTTAGTAGGACATAGATGGAAGGTGTTCCAAGTGTCAAAGTGGTGCAAATTGATCTAGGTGGCGAGTTGTTCCATTTTATGCATAAAAGTCAAACTTAAGTGAGTGAGAAGTTGGATTTTGGATTTATGGATTTTTTGATGAAACTAATGGTTGGAATAGATTCTAATGATGATTTTAAGGTTGTGTGGATGGTTTTTATGGTGGTTGAAAGGTTATAAGTGATGCTGGTGTGAAACTTAAAACAAGGCAATTTTGGTGGTTTTGTGACTTTCTTCGCTTACAAGCAAAGAAAGATAGAACGAGTGCTATGTTTTCTCTTGGGTTTTAGAGGTCTATGGTGTATGGAATAACATGATAGAGAACCTCCATTTATTGGCAAAGTGAGAGGTGAGGACAAATTTGCTTAAGTGGTTTTCTAGGTGGTTTTGGTGAAAAATCTTTGTGAAACCAAGTGTGATTTTGACTCTGAAGGTTCTTGCATCTTCCAAGGTGCTTAGACCTCTAAAACAAACTAAAAATGAGTTGTGAGAAGTGACCAAAGAGTGAGCAACAACACCCTCCATGTTGCAGCCACAAACACTCTCTCTCATTGTGTACCTTTTGTACTTTTTCTTAATAAACAAACGGATCATGGATGAAACTTTGGATTTGCTTGGATTCCTTTCTGATTTAGTTCATTTCACACTCTAACACATCATATTAGATGTAATTACATGGTTAGAAATGAAGTGGATAGTTGGAAATCAAGTTTATGAAGAGTTTTGACATGATGACAATCAAGTGTTTAGGGCCAACTTGTCCCCTTTGAAAATCTCATCTCACATGGGCTATGGAGGAGTTCTTGTACTTTTTGGAAAGCCCTCATTATAATCTACAACTTTCATGTTTGCTGAAGTTTTAAATTCCAAGTGGAACTAGATCAAAAAACCTCTTGAAGTTGGCTAAAAACATGTCTCAAAAAACCTCCAAGTGTTTTCTTCCTCTTGTGATGATTTTGAATATAACTCTAAATCCATGAATTTTTTCCCATAGGTCACCTTTACACTTTCGTAGGGCTTGCCAAGACCTTTCCAACAAGCTTTGAACCACCTCATTTGGATGTGTAGTTAGGAAGTTATGGTCTTACCCCTTTCAAAACCCTAATTCCCGACTTCTTCGATTACTCCTCAATCCTTGATCCAATGGTCACAAAAATTCATGACTGGATGTAATATGTCATTAGGAACATATTTGCTTCATACTTTAAGGTCAAATTCCTTTTGGTTAAAGAGTTGACTTTTCAGTCAAACGGACCGATCGATTGAAAAACCCCGAATCGATTGTGGATGTTCTGGACCTTTTGAGGTCTTGAAACTTCTTGGGTGGACTTCACTAAGCCATATGAGCTTCATGTACCATGTTTCCATCATTGAAACGCCTTTTAAATCCAAATTCAAACTACAGTTGACTTTTCCTAATCAGAAACTCTAATCTGGGGTCCTGAACTGCACTATTCTTGATCTTTGGGTGACAACCTCAAATTGGATTCATACTTGATCCAATATGGTATCTTTGATAATATATAGACTTGTTCCATGGAGAATCAATCCAAGACATTGACTGATCAAACCATCGAAACCTCGATTCCTGACTGTATGGAACCCTAATTCACCTGTATCTTGACAAAGACAAACTTGAAATAGGTTATAGTTAGATAATCAAATGATGATGATCCTAGAATGATGATGAAGATCTAATGGTAAAAATTTGGGGTGCAACAATTGCCCCTATTTAAATATCTTCACCAAATGGCAATGAGAGATAACAATCCTCATAGAATCGCAATGAAAGGTATTTAAATATAGCAAACTGAAAATTTTGTCCCTTAGATCCAATGGTATTCAAAAGGAAAAATGATAAAATGCAATGAATTATAAATTATGCTTTATGATGCTAGGATGAAAGACAAATGCAGACACACGAGCAAAAATAAAAGAACGGCAAAACAACGAGTAACTAGTCACAGGGGACCCGACACACTGGGGAAAGGTCCAAGGAAAAACAAAAAATAGTTCAAACATGACTAATGATGGTACCCAAGGGGATCTTCCACACAGGGACACAAACTCCACCGGAGAAGATAAATCTTCACTGGGGGAAAAATAGGGAACACACTCAACTAGGGAAGAAGGCAAATCTCCACCGGGGAAGCGAAAGGTCCGAGACACGAACCCCACTGGGGATAAGCCAAAATGAGGAACCTCCTATAACGAAGAGTTCGAACGGGATCTTCAGGAAAGGTTTAGAAATAAGACTAGACGCAACAGTGATGCTAGTAACTACTAGATCTCCGAGACTCGATCTGGGAAAATAAGGCTTCGCTGGGGATACTGGTGACAAACAGAAACAAACAGACAGTTTCAAGTGGTGCTAGTAACGACTAAGCTTTCAGGGTAGAGTATGGTGGCAACCTGACCAAGGGTACCAATAACAATTGGGTTTAGGCAATACATGTAACCACTGGACTTTAATGGGAAATTAGTAATAATAAACTCAGGGCGTCAATAACAATTGGGTGTAAGAAAATTCCAACAACCATTGGACTTTAGACATACTGGTGACAACCAAATCAAAGGTATACGAATAACAATTGGATTTCAAACAATGCTAGTAACTACTAGACTTTCAAAGATCGGTAGCAACCACATCAAAAGGCACCAATAACAATTGGATCTAAGCGATGCCAGTAACCACTGGACATAGAAGGAATTGGTAACAACCGAGTCAAACACACCAATAGCAATTGGATTTTTGAAAAGTGTCAGTGACCACTGGACTTCAATTGGGGAGAAGTTGGTAACAAACTGACCTCCAAACTAATAACAAGCAGCCTTAAGCCATGCCAGTAACTATTGGACTTACACAAGTGGATCTATAACAACCGACTAGATACCAATAACAATGGTTTTAAGCAACACTAGTAACCACTGGTCTTACTGGGGAAGTTGGTAACGACTAACTCAAATACCAATAACAATTGGGTTTACAATGCTAGTGACCACTGGGGTTAGAAAGGACTAGTGACAACCAACTCAGTGTATACCAATAACCATTGGATTCAAACGATGCCAGTGACCACTGGACTTTAGTTTGGGAGAAGTTGTTTAACAAAATGAACTTCAAACAAACGGTCTTAAGCAATGCCAGTAACCACTAGGCTTAGGATGATTGGTTATGACCAAAATTCATAGATAACCATTAGTAACCACTAATCATCTCGGTAACATCAGATATTGCTAGTCATAAATAGCCCCTTAGGATGGGAACATGTTAAACTCGAGATTACTGATAATGTTAGGGTAACAACCGCGAAGTGAAAACTGTGGCAAACAGATCAAAGAGAGTGGTAACGACCAAAGGATCTCAAAGGCAACAGCCAGACAAACAGAAACCCAAAGAGAATGCAAACAAAATGCGTATGCTGATGATATGATGCAAATGCAAAATGTAGACCGACCCACGAGGGAGAAGGAAAGAGCAAAGCAAGGAAACACAAAAAGGGAACTCATCATGCTGAGTCTTGATGTTTCAAACTGGATAGCGCTTCCTTTAAGGATGATAATGATCTTCTGAAGGAATCAATACTCTTGCAAACATACTAAAGAGAAATCTTGGCTTAAAAGCGAGGATTGTTGTTAGACGCATCTTTGGTTAGAGGCGGCAGCAAGCTTTTGCGATTCTGAGAGTAGTGTAACACTGTCATGTTACCTCTAGTGTTTTTAATATGCTTTGTTAAATTATTTTTCTTTAAACCAAAATTTTAAATTTTCAAAACACTTTGCTTTTCAGAAAAAATCCTTATTGACGAATAAGTGAAATTTTCATAGCAAAAACAAAAGATCATAACAATGATTGGTCCAAAATTTGATTTCATTAATAGACGAGAAATTTACAAAGGGTAGAGTCTCAGGAACAAATAAATTTTGGAAAATGGCAAACAAAAGGGGTTACATAATCCCACAATGATCTGGTCCTACTAACTAGTAGCCCATACGCTTCGTTGCTTCTGACAAGAATGACATACCTTGAATTTCTTTTAAACACTTTGGACAAGACTTTGCCTCTGAATCCGTCAACTTTTGTCCTTCATACTTCCGTCTTGTTGAAGTGCTTGAATCACCTTTCTAGGCTTTCCTCTTTAGGCTTAGTACTTTCTCACTGCATCCGAGTTGATAGGGTACTTGAGTTGTTCGCCTTCCATGGTCTCGAGAATTAGAAATCCTCCGAAGAAAACAGTTTTCACGACAAAAGGGTCGTCATAGTTAGGCATCAACTTCCCCCGCATGTCCTTCTGTGTTGGTAGGATTTTTCTGAGCATAAACTCTCCTTCCTTATACTCTTTGAGACAAACTTTCTTGTTGAACGCTCTTATCATCCTTTGTTGATAAATCTGACTATGACACATGGTAGTCATTCTTTTTTCATCGATGAGATTCAATGAATCAAACCTCTCTTTTATCCACTCGGTTTCTTCAAGCTCGGCTTCCTTTAAGATCTTCAAAGAAGGTATCTTAACCTCGATGGGTAGCACCGCGTCCATCCCATAGACCAAGGAGAAGGGAGTTGCCCCTGTCGAAGTTCGCACTGATGTTCTGTATCCATGTAAAGCAAATGGTAACATCTCATGCCAATCCTTATTGGTTATGACCATCTTTTGTATTATCTTCTTGATATTCTTGTTTGCAGCTTTGACAATGCCATTCATTTTAGGCCTATACGGAGAAGAGTTGTGATGCTTGATTTTGAAGTCATCACAAAATTCCTTCATTGTTTTGTTGTTCAGGTTCGACCCATTGTCGGTGATAATCTGGTCAGGGATACCATATCGGAAGATGATTTCCTTTTTGATGAAGTGGGTGACCACTTTCTTTGTTACGTTCGCATACAACGCCGCTTCTACCCATTTGGTGAAGTAATCAATTGCAACGAGGACGAAACAATGGGCGTTGGATGCCTTTGGTTCTATTGCCCCAATCGTTTCTATGCCCCATATTGCGAATGGCCATGGTGATGTCATCACATTGAGAAGATGTGGAGGAACATGCACTTTGTTGGCGTAGACTTGGCACTTGTGGAACTTTCGAGCAAAGAGGATGTAGTCCATTTCTAAAGTCAACCAAAAATATCCAGCCCTCAAAATCTTTATCACCATGGCATGGCCATTAGCATGGGTGCCAAATGTTTCTTCGTGCACTTCAGTCATTAAGAGACTTGCTTCTTTTTCATCGACACATCTGAGCAGAACCATGTCATGATTTCTTTTGTAAAAGATGTCATTTCTAATGAAGAACTTGGATGACAATCTTCGTATGGCTCTTTTGTCAATTATGGATGCGTCAGCCGGATATTCCTGATTTTGAAGAAAATTCTTGATGTCGTGGAACCAAGGTTTCTTATCAGACTCTTCTTCTATTGTCATAACATATGCTGGTACTGTTCTTCTTTCAATGCGGATCAGAGGTGCCTCGTTAACAAATTGGACCTTCCACATTGATGCCATCATAGCAAAAGCATCAGCAATGTGACTTTCTGCTCTTGGCACATGCTTGAAAGTAATTTCATCGAAATATTCGACCATCTCTAGAATGTGAGCTTTGAAAGGGACCAACTTTTCATCTCGGGTTTCCCATTCCTTTTTGAGCTGAAAGATCACCAAAACTGAATCACCGATCACTTCTAGGATTTTGATACGGAGATCAATAGCAGCTTCTAACCCTAGGATGCAGGCTTCATACTCGGCTATGTTGTTAGTACAGGAGAAACAAAGTCTGGTTGTGACGGAAGTATACCCTCCGGGATTTTTCAAGACAGCTCATATGCCATGTCCATTTTTGTTAGACGCTCCATCAAACATCATTTCCAAGCGGGACCCAGGCTCGGGAACTTCTTCAGAACCAGGATCTAGCTTCATGTGTTGAATGTACATCACATCTTCATCGGGAAACTCAAACTTGAGTGGTTGATAATCTTCTACAGGATGCTCGACAAGGTGTTCTGACAAGACACTGCCTTTGATGGACTTTTGAGCAACATATTGAATATCACACTCTGACAAGAGCATGTCCCATCTGGCCAACCTTCTAGTTTGAGCTGGCTTTTCGAAGATGTACTTTATTGGGTCCATCTTGGAAATCAGCATTGTGGTATGGCAGATCATATACTATCTCAGGAACTCGGTGGCCCAAGCTAAGGCACAACAGGTTTTCTCTAGTGGGGAGTAGCGACTCTCGCAGTCTGTGAACTTCTTTCTCAAATAGTAAATCGCGTGCTCTTTCTTGCCTAACTCGTCAGTTTGGCCTAATACGCACCCTATTGAATATTCCAACACCGTCATATACATGAACAACGGTTTTCCGGGCACTGGAGGAATCAATACCGGAGGCTCTTGCAGACACTTCTCGATTTTCTCAAATGCCAACTGGCAGTTTTCATTCCACACCACCGTTTGATCTTTTCGTGACAACTTGAAGATCGGTGTGCAGGTAGGTGTTAGATTGGAAATGAACCTGGAGATATAATTTAGCCGTCCAAGGAAACCTCTGACATGTTTCTCTGTTTTAGGAGCGGACATTTCTTGGATTGCTCTGACCTTATTGGGATCTACCTCAATTCCTTGTTGACTAACAATGAAACCAAGTAGTTTGCCTAAGCGGACCCCAAATGTGCATTTAGGTGTCTATCAGAGTGTCGATATGCGGAAGAGGGAAATCGTCCTTCAGACTAGCTTTGTTTAGATCCCTATAGTCCACGCACATTCTGACTTTGCCATCTTTCTTTGGGACTGGCACGATGTTGACCACCCATTTTGGATATTTGGGTACCGCTAAAAAGCCTGCATCAATATGTTTATTAACTTCATCTCTGATCTTGAGATCCATATCAGGTCTTGATCTTCGAAGTTTCTGCTTGACTAGAGGACATTTTGGCTTTAGGGGGATCTTATGCATAACAATGTTAGTGTCCAACCCTATCATATCTTGATAAGACCAAGCGAATATGTCAACATAATCTCTGAGGAGTGTTGTCAGCCTGCTTTTGACTTCAGGCCCCAACGATGCTCCAATCTTGACTTCTCTTCTCTCTTCTTCAGACCCCAAGTTGATGATGTCAATCTGTTCCTTGTATGATTAAAGATAAGCATCTTCGTATTCAGTCATCCTCTTCAACTCTTCAGGGACCTCTGAGTCTTCATCGCTCTCTTCTTTAGCTTGGAAGACAGATGAACCACTAGTAGAAGGAACCGAATGATCATGGGATTTTGTGTGTGGTGGAGGTGTTCTGCATGTTTTTACAGTTTTAGGAATGATCAGACACACACACACACACAGACATGCAGATGAAGGGTTGTTTTTAAGTTTTCACAAAAAGTTGTCATTTTCCCTTTTAACAAAAAGAGTGAAAATGATAAACAGAAAACAAAATAAGAGTTTTAACAAAAACACTTTTTCATTCATAGATTTCTCAAATTGCAAAGTGGCCGATACAAAATGATTCACAGGTCTCGGGCAAGACCAGGAATTTTTAAACAAAAACAAAGCTAACAATCAAACGAATTACTCTAAGGGTAAAAAGACAGAAATCTCTATAGTCTTCCAGTTACGCAGAGCTCCTCCTCCTCGGATTATCAGGCTGTCAAGATCATTATCTTCTTCTTCTACTATGATGGCGTTTACTTGCAATCCGCCGCTGGTAAAAATCTCTTTCAAGGATTTCTTCTTCATGACGCTCTCCTCTAGCTCATCTTCAAGAGTTGGTTTGTAACCCAACCCTTGTCGGTCATTATTTGCTCGAGCGTTGACTTCAATAATCTCTCCCCATCCCAATGGGAGTTCGGTATTCAATGCACCTTTAATGCTTTGAATAGAAGCAAAAGATGGACCACATGTTATAGCTGATTCATCAACCAGAACAGCATGTGCTATTTCCAGCACTTGGAAAGTCGTTTCAAGTGCGTCTTCATCTACCTCAATGTATTTGAAGGAAGACAGGTTGCTCACCATTAAGTCTTTTTCACCATGAATGATGACCAACTGGTCGTTGACGATGAATTTCATTTTCCGGTGCAGAGTGGAGGTAACAGCGCCCACTGTATGTATCCAAGGCCTCCCCAACAGACAATTGTAGATTGGATTAATATCCATTACTTGAAAAGTAATTTCGAAGATTTGTGGACCTATCATGATGGGAAAATCAACTTCTCCTATCACTGTCCTCCTGGAACCATTAAAATCTTTTACAATTAGAGATGTGGGTGTCGCTACTGCGAAAATCGGCGCCGGCTATGACAGAAGAGTCGCCACCGTGCGTTATTTATCCCACAAGAGGGAAAGGAAACGCTCAGAGTAAACCTAACGCAAAACGGGAAAGGAATGGTCGTCGCAACCAAATCTTGGATTCGGGAGTCGATTACGTAAGGGGAAGGTATTAGCACCCCTCACGTCCACCGTACTCGACGGGATCCACGCTTGTTTTCTGGTACGGATTGTTATTCTATCTATACTAAAGGTCTGGGTCAAAAAAGAAAAGAAAATGAAAATGACTCGGCAAAGTATCGCACTTTATGCCTACGTATTCCCGTCTGGAGCGAGAAATCAGAGTCAACGTAGTTCGCCTACCTACGGGAAAGGAGGGAAGGTTGCTCGCTAGGATACGACATCCTATGCCTACGTACTTTCATACAGCATGAAAGATCAGAGCAAACGTAGTTCGGGCTACGGAAGACACAAGCTTGTCTGACTGTTTTTTATTACCTTACGAAAGGGTTTTTCTTGATTAAGAGTCCAAGCGGACAAAAATGACACTTTGATGTTTGTTTTGAATCTTTTACGAAAGAAGTGTTTTTTAGTTTGTTTGCAATCTCTGACGCACTAGAGACTATGATTTGAGAGTGACTACGTCACGTGTCACCCAAAGGGTGCCACACTAAGCAGCCAGACTACTGGAAAGAAGCTCCCCAGCAACCCTTTCTCAAATAACTTAAGGCTCGTAACGTACGACATCGATTAACCTTATTACTGTATTTTTGAGTTGTTTAAGATGAGAAGGGAAAAAAGCTCTAAAAAGCCTAGGGTTGAAAAGGGAATAAAAACTAACATAATGTTGTCATGCATGGATAAGAATCCTAATGTCTGTCATAATTCCCTCCTGCACAGAGGAAATCAGAGATCCTAGGGGATAAACAGAAAAGAAAGCAAGCAAGTACAGTAAAATGCATGCAATGCAGCAGTACAAGCGAGGCAAGGGAGTCCCGCTCAACCTCGAACCTGGGAAAGCAACAAGCAAAGTGAACCAACATTCACCTCAAACCTAGGGGGCAAGCTACACAAGCCAACAAATAATACAGAAAACAACAACCCAAAGCAGAGGAGGCAGCCCAAGCAGCAGCACCAAACTCCTACAGCAGCTCTGACAACAAAGTTGACAGTAACATAACTCCATCTTCAAGCAGACCTTATGAAAGGCATATTCAACATCTTATATCTTTATCTCCAAGCCCTAGCAAGCTCCCCAAGAAAGATTTGTTATTGAGATCAATTTATGATGAATGGGAACCAGTGAAAACCAAAGGAAATCACTAGAAACCATCATCTGCAAAGAAGGGTATCCTCAAAAGTTCTACTCTTTAAGGCATACCACTCATCCCTCCAATGGAGAGATGGGGCTTCCTTAAGAGGACTTTGAATCATAGGATAGGATGGAAGCAAACAAATCATTCCATGTTTGAGGAAAGATATGAACTAAGTCTAAAAAGCTCTTCCTAAAATCCTAGTTTTCCTAAGCTCCTGACAAGCACTCCAACAGATGAGAAATCTTCAACTCCAAGCTCCTTCAAGCTATCCAAAGCAACTACAATTGGTCCTCCAATTCATCCAAACAGAGTCCAAGCCAAAATCCCACCCAAAATAGCCCCACACAAATTGAATAAACCAAGCATCCAAGGGAGAAACCCACAACCATCACACCAATTGCAAAATACAAATAAAATGCTAAAATAGATCATAAAATACTAATTAAATTTCTAAGGGAACCTAAGCCTATACCCAATACCCCATATAAATCCCAGGACCTAAATCAAACACTAAGTCCCCAAACTATGTTCTAAACTACAACTAGTTGTTTTGAAACCCTAAATCTAACACTCCTTATGTTCACCACTCAAATTGGCCTAAAATTTATTCACAAAATTATGATAAAATTTCTAAGGGTACATACTTCCCTAAGCTAACTAATCCAATAAGAATCAACTCAAAATCATGCACCAATTGGTCACAATAAAATCCACAAAAACACATGTCAAAAAAATCAAAAATAAAAACAATTAAACTATAAAAATGCAATTAAATTCCAAAATGCATGAATCAGTAATTTATTAATCCTATAAAATTCTACACTCTCTAAGGAGTCAGGGGAAAAAAACCTGGCCTAAAAATGTTTATTTTTCTATTTATTATGAATTACTTTCTAACTATATGCAAAACATGAAAATAAAAGAAATCACATAAAAATAAGAAAAATCAAATTAAATTGAAAAAGGCATGAAAATGGGATTTCTTGATTTCAGAAAATCACAATTAAATCCAAGATCATGGAGATATTTTTAAAATATTTTTTGGATCAAAATTGGATTTAATATGGATTTTAGAAATCAAATGAATTAAAATAAATCCAAAAAGAATAAAAAGAAAATAAAATGTTGAATTAAACATGAGCCAATGGATTGATTGACTCGTAAACGCATCCAACGCTCCAGAGCGTGTCCACGCGAGCATGATGTGGCTGATGACTGAGAGCTGACTCAATAAATGAAACGGTGCGCTTTGGATCAATAGAGGGAGAGCTGAGTTTAAATGGTGACCACACGATCTGCGTACAAAGTCCATCTGAAGGACTGATCTAAGGGTCCAGACGTTATCTTCTTCACAAACTCAGGTGACCTGAGACTGTTGCCAGGCGGTGGTCCATGGTGGAAAACACCGTCTTCTCCGGTGATGTCCCAAACTCAGGTGACCTAAACTGATGAACCTTATATCTATCTTGACCAGAAAATCACCAGGATCACGAATATCACATCCATTTCATCCAACTCTCAATGGAAATTAAAACACGAAGCAATCTTCAGAAGGTGTCACAAATTCAACCATCACCAATTACAAAATTGGAACCACAGAAATGATCCTCATGTTTTGTACATCATAATGATCTATCCAAATCAGTTCATAGCCTTAGGATCAACTCAATTCGTGCTCAAACAGAAATCACATGTCATCTTGGAATGTCTCTAACTGCTCAAATTTCTATCCAGAAACGACCTAGGTTCCATCTAAACCCTAACCACATGCAAGAATCTACCTAGTTCAGCCTAGATCATGAGAAAACTTGAGAGTTACATACCTGAAAAAAATGAATCAACAGAGGTAGAAGATGATGGATTCAAGCTCCACAACTCTCCAGACACGATCAGTGAAGCAAGAGGAAGCTTTTCCAACCTTCAATTGTGCTTGATTGTGCCTTGAACTTCAAAACCGTTTTCAGTTAGAAACCTTGAAAGCTCAACTTCAATCTTCAATCTCTCCATGAAATCATCACCAACCTCAATCTGAAATCATTGAAATGAATATATAGAAGCTTCTCATGGGCTTCTAAGTCCAAATTAAGGCCCAATTCAGTGATCCAAAGTTTCTGATTTTCTCTTGAAAATCCAATGTGAAATTTACGATATTGAGCTCTCAGCTTTCTCTAGAATGTTCCTTTCAACCATATGATCCATTGTGAATGTGTTTGCATAGCTAGCTTGGCCTGAATTGCCCTGATTTTTGTTTTGGAATTGTAACTTGTAAATGAAGTAATCACTTTACAAAGCATGTCATGAAATTAGGGCTCAATTCAAAATTGTGACATTGCCATTGTGTTTGGAATGCAATTTCTGGTCAAAATGACTACTCACATGACATGTTTATGACCTATAACTCAAAAAATGATTTTTTTTCCTCTTTTGAATCATTTGAAAAATCCCTCTTTTTAGGCCATTTTGGAGTACTTCTTGATACAAGCTCATTCAACCCACCATGACTTCACATCTGACCTAAAAACATCATTTTAAGCACATCTCATGTTGAACAATTTTCCATTTGAGGAGTGGAAGATGGAGATTTTGGCACATTCTTGAAAATGACCTATAATTCAACTTTACCAAAATACCCCTGGATTGCCAAGATCATAACTTGAGTTCCACAAATCTTCTTGAGGACTTCTAGTACTCAAATCAAATCTAAGATCAAGACCTACAACTTTTATGTTGGTCAAGAATCCATTTGAAAATTCCTTGAGGGAAAAAAGTTGCTTGGAAGTCATGTGACTTTCACAGATAAATTTCAGTGTCCTTTGATGACCTGTAAGTTGCAAAGACCATAACTTGAGTTATATAAATCTCCTTGAGGACTTATAGTACTCAAATTAAAGGTATTGAGAAGCTCTGCAAGTTTCATGTTGGCCAAAGATCAATTTGAAACTTTTATTTTGACTTATGTGGTTTTGAAGTTATGCACTAAACAGGAGATTTTACACTGAAACCCTAATTTAGCAACTTCCCACATTCTTGATCTTCCTTTGCTTAATCTTGGCACAACACCACACATGTATCAACATACCAATTCATAAACCCCATGACCTCAATGTAGGCTTTGATGCTCTCCAATTACTCAATTGACCTAGGATTGACCCAGATGAAACCCTAGTTGACTGCACCTCAACTGTGGCTCTTGTGCTTGAATCAATGACTTGTCTCAGCTTCAATAGGGCCCTCTAGGCATCCCATGAGATTCATACACACCTCAATTTCACATTCCATGTTGATGACCTTCAATACACCTCAAGTTAGGAGAGAAATCCACCTGTGGGCACTCAAACTTCTCATGACTTCAACCCTTCTCTGATGACTTCTTTTGACATAAATGGCACTTGATCCCTTGTTGGATGACTTGATATGCTATGATATGCAAATGGTTGAAATATGTGAATGATGTGACTATGCAAATGAAATGCAATGAAACATAAACCAGGCAAGAAAAGGTTGAGCAAATTTTGGGGTGCAACAGCTTCCCCTATTCAAACGGCTTGGACCCGAATGGGTGAAGAGAGAACGGCCTTCAAACAATCGAGGTACGAGACAGTTGAATACCAAGAAACCCGAGAATTTGCCAACCGCAAAAATAAACTGCAACTGCTTGGGGAACGACATCCACCAACTGAATCTGGTTGTTACGGCAACAACTGATCCAACGTCTGATAATAACTCTGATTTCAACATCAACCATCTGTGTAACACCACAGGTACTGAACACCTCCTGTCCACAACTGGACTAACCTTGTCAACGCAAGAAGAGAAACAAATTCGTCAACATGAATAGAGATTCTGTCGTCACAAGAGTAACCTTGTCCACATCTGGACCCAAATTTCGTCAAATCGAAGGAATCCTATCATCATAGGAATAAAACATTGTCCCCGTTAGGACGCTACATTCCGTCAACGCGGAGAGATCCCGGCTACTCTGCTGGGGATGAGTTGTCCGCCTCTTGACAACACGAGGAGGTCCTACCAATCATAGGCAATAAATTTGTCGACTTCACTGGGAAATATTTCTGTCCAATCACAGGAAACTCCATCCGTCTATCCATACGGGAACATCATCTGTCTAAACACAGGAAACTTCATCTGTCTATCCATACGGGAAAATCATCTGTCTAAACACAGGAAACTTCATTCGTCTATCCATACGGGAAAATCATCTGTCTAAACACAAGAAACTTCACCCGCCTATCCATACGGGAAAACCATCTGCCTAAACACAGGAAACTTCATCCGCCTATCCATACGGGAAAATCATCTGCCTAAACACAGGAAACTCCATCCGCCTATCCATACGGGAAAATCATCTGTCTACACACAGGAACACTTCATCCGCCTATTCATACGGGAAAATACTCTGAATACAGTTTCTCTGCCTATCTCTGCAGTAGCTAACTCCATCGGTCCCAACCCACAAACGACTTTGAGGAGGCTTCTACTGGGGATAATAATATTTCGTCAACACGAAGAAATCACGGCGACTTCATTGGGGATCGAATTCTTCCACCCAATAGTAATTCAATTCTGTCAATCATACTGGACAATAACTCCGCCTTATCTTTGCAGTAGCCAAACCCACTGGGGATGCTCTGAAATTAACTGCCAGGCACCTATTTCGACAACAGGCGACAACTTTTGAAATTTTGATTATGAAACCCGGTGACGCTGACGGAACAGCAAACTTGAAGAAAACACTTCGATGGCCGGATAAGAGAGACTTCAACAAGCAACTCTGTGGGGAAAAATCTGGCAACAACTCCAAAGTCTACTTATGAAGCTATTCCATGCGGACAAAACCTTCGGACAACAACTCCAAAGTCTAATCATGAAGATGCGGTACCGCTGAAGAACTCCAAAGTCTAAATGCGAAGTCGTTTGATGTTGAAGACAACTCCAAGATCTAATTATGAAGCCGCTCAATGCTGACGTAACAGCTGCTATAGAAAACTCTGTCGAGGAATTGCTAACGACGACTCCAAAGTCTAATTATGAAGCCGTGTGACGCTGACGTAACAGCCACTCGAAGAAAACTGTGCCGACCTCCAAAGCCAAATCATGAAGTCTGCAATGCTGACATAACAGCTACGCGAGGAAAATCCGCTAGGGAATCCCTAACAACAACTCCAAAGTCTAGTTACGAAGTTGTTTAACACTGACAATAACTCCAAGGTCGAATTATGAAGCCGTATAAACTGATAATAATTCCAAGGTCTAATTATGAAGCCATCCACTGCTGCTAACAACTTCAAAGTCAAATTATGAAGCAGTGACACAGGATAATGATATCAGTCGTCTAAACGCTGAAACCCCCTTGAAAAATGCCAACAACAACTTTAAGGTCAAATCATGAAACCTTATAGCACTGATGTAGCGAACTTCAAAGTCTAATTATGAAGTCGTATCATGATGGTAACATCTTCAAAGTCTAATTATGAAGCCATAACAACAAACCGGGAAGAACTCTGCCAGGGGAATTCTGACGTCAACTGCCAGACGTTCAACTTGACGACGAGTAATGCCTTCAGATGTCTAATCCCTGAAATCTTTTCTGAAAATGATGACGTGACAACGACCCGAGGGAACACTCCACTGGGGAATTTTCGACAATAACTCCAAAGTCCAATTATGAAGCCGTGTAAAGAACACTTCGCTGAGGAAGAAGAGAAATTAATCAAGCACCTCTGATAAGGGAACATATAGCGGGACGAACATTATCATCACGTATCTTATGCCGCAAATCTGAATATCTGAAAACGATCCTGAACAAGAAGTCCAATTACCTGCAGGGAAGAACACCTAAAAACAAAGAGGTAGCCAACCTGACTTATGCTTCAAAATGCGTATGTTTGAAAGTGGCGTAATGCTCCGTACGGCACGGAAATGCTACGCGTTTGAATGGATGCAAATGTGACGATATATGCAAATGCAGATGCAGGATTAGGCTGCTGGGAAACTCTGGTAGTGTTGTCTCAACAACATGAATGCTGAGGATAAAGCCAACTCCGCTGGGGAGAACCAGTATCACAAAGTATTCTGGCGAAATAAACACCAGAAACACAACCAACTCTGCTGAGGAGCGATTAAACATCAATTTCCACTGGGAGGAAAAAACAAGCCACCCTGCTGGTGAACAAACTTAGCTGGGGAAGAAGCGACACATCTAGGAAAAGCACACTGTCTGGGCACAGTTTACGAACTCGGAGCCTCGGACTCTGCTGAGGATCAACATCCTGTCAATGGCATGACGACCTGTGGGGGAGAAAGAAAACCATCCTTCGCAGATATAAACCTTTCGAACCATCAACTTGGTTAACTATTGCGGGAATCTCCCATGCTGGGGATTGAACGCGCACACCTTCGATTCGCTAAGGAGCACAACCTCTGCAGGGAACATTGATTTTAACTTGTTGGGGATATCCTGTGGACAACTTCCCTGAGGATACTCTTCTGGGGAGAATAATCCCTCATTTGGTAAGGGATAACGTCATTCCAACTCTCTGGGAATAAGCTGCGACTAGCTGGGGAATGACATTGACTGGAGTCAGGTCTTACGTCAAGCGACCTTGGCTGGGGAATACAATTCCGGACCGTTTGCTCCAAAGGTAAGAACCCTGCAAAACACAAACGAGACAAAACAGGCCTATACAACAGAATCTACCCGGGTTAGCATCCGTGACATTACTTCAGTCAATTCGAAGTTTTATCGATTATTGGAAAGGGCCAGCAAGATTATGTAAGTGCAGGTTTATCAAAAACATCGGCGTTTTTCACAAACAAAACAGTAAAGAACAAGCATCGAGTACTGAATAACATGTTTTATTGATAATGGGGCCTCTGAATAGGCAAAGTTTTGTACACCGGATGCAACTCCTGAAAAGAGGAAGTTACGCACACACATACATACATATATGCACAAGAAGCATAAAGAAAATACAAAACAATATTTGTATACATGTCGGCGACGTGGTACAGACAAACACCATGAGCTGATCCTCCTATGACTCGCCTGACTCTGCGCTTTCCCAGTACTCGATCTTCGGAAGAGATTGTTATTGGATAGACGGCCCCCCAGGTACTCCCAAACCACCAAGCAATGCTGTATCAAATCCGGACCGCAGTCATTTGCTTTTTCAATCCCTAACTTTTGCGTGAACCGCCCTTTGCGGGTTTTCAATTCACCGGGATACCCTTTTTTGCCGAAATCGCCCTTTTCAGGTTTTCGACTTCGCGGGTGTGCATTTTTTCAATTTTATCCCTAACTTTTGCCCGAACCTTTTATTCATTTTTTATGGTTCGCCGGGATGCCCCATTTTTGCCTGGACTATCTTTTTACGGTCCAGCGGGTCACTTTCAAGCAAAGTATTTTTTAACTGCGTCCGAATTCACAGGAGACGTAAAGTCTTCACCATCCATGGTAGATAGTAACAAGGCTCCTCCAGAGAAGACTTTTCTGACAACGTAGGGACCTTCATAATTAGGAGTCCACTTGCCCCTGTGATCTGTTTCTGGTGGGAGAATCTTTTTCAAAACAAGATCGCCCGTCTGAAAGCTTCGAGGGCATACCTTCTTATCGTAAGCTTTCTTCATCCGGCTCTGATATAACCGACCGTATGCTAAAGAAGTCAGTCTCTTCTCATCCATTAAACTGAGCTGATTCAGTCTATCTTTCACCCATTCTGCCTCGTCGAGTTGGACATCACGTAAAACCCTCAGGGAAGGAATCTCGACCTCCAACGGTAACACTGCCTCCATCCCGTATACCAATGAAAAAGGGGTTTCCCCGGTTGATGTGCGTACCGTCGTACGATAACCGTGCAAAGTGAAAGGTAACATCTTGTGCCAGTCCTTATACGTCACAACCATTTTCTGGACAATCTTCTTTATGTTCTTATTGGCCGCTTCGACAGCGCCATTCATCTTAGGTCGGTAAGGAGAAGAGTTATGATGCTCAATCTTAAAATTCTGGCACAACTCTTTCATCATTTTGTTATTCAAATTCGAACCGTTGTCGGTGATAATCCGCTCAGGGATTCCATATCTGCAGATAATATCTCGTTTGATAAATCTGGCTACCACTTGTTTGGTGACATTAGCCTATGATGCTGCTTCCACCTATTTGGTGAAATAATCGATTGCCACCAAAATGAACCGGTGTCCGTTGGATGCCATAGGCTCAATCTTGCCAATCATATCAATTCCCCACATCGAGAAAGGCCACGGTGATGACATCACATTCAGAGGACTTGGAGGCACATGGATCTTGTCCGCATAAACCTGGCATTTATGACACCTCTTTGCAAACTTGAAACAGTCTGTTTCCATAGTCAGCCAATAATAACCTGCCCGCAGCAGTTTTCTCGTCATAGCGTGCCCGCCAGCATGTGTACCAAATGTACCCTCATGTATCTCTTCCATGAGTAACTTCGCCTCTTTCTCGTCTACACAGCGTAGCAACACCAAGTCGTGGTTTCTTTTGTACAGGACACCGTCCGAGTTCAGATAGAAATTGCCAGCCAATCTTTTAAGAGTCTTCTGATCTCGGCTGGATGCCCCAGCTGGATACTCTTTGTTCTTCAGGAAGTTCTGGATGTCAAAGTACCAGGGTTTACCATCGGGAGCCTCGTCAAGGGAAAATATGAATGCAGGCCTATCGAGCCGAGAGATAACAATCCGGGGAGCCTCGTTCCAGAAGTTAACTTTATACATTGAAGACAATGTCTCCAGGGCGTCAGCCATTTGATTTTCTGCTCGTGGCACATGATGCAATTCCACCTTATCAAAGAAAGCCAACAATCTCCTTGCATAATTCATATAGGGTATCAAATTGGGCTGACGTGTCTCCTATTCTCCTTTAATCTGATTCACCACTAGAGATGAGTCTCCGTATACATCCAGATGTTTGATTCGCAAATCAATAGCTTCTTCCAGACCCATGATGCAAGCCTCATATTCAGCCTCATTATTGGTAACGGGAAAAGTCAATCGGGCAGTAAAGGGGGATGTGCGACCCCTGAGGAGTGGTGATAATTGCACCTATTCCGCTACCATAGGAATTTACAGCTCCGTCAAATATTAACTTCCATTTGGAACCCAACTCTGGTCCTTCATCCGGCAACGGTTCTTCACAATCTTTCATTTTCAGGTACATGATATCCTCGTCAGGAAAATCAAACCTCATCGATTGGTAGTCCTCAACAGGCTGCTCCGCAAGGTACTCTAACAAAATGCTACCTTTAATAGCCTTTTGCGAGACATATTGGATATCGTATTCGGTTAACACCATCTGCCATCGGGCAATTCTTCCGGAGAGTGCTTGCTTCTCAAACACGTATTTGATGGGATCCATCTTTGAAATTAGCATGGTTGTATGATTCAGCATGTATTGCCTCAAACGTTTGGTGGCCCAGGCTAGCGCGCAACACGTCTTCTCGAGCATTGAGTATCTGGACTCACAGTCGGTAAACTTCTGACTCAAATAGTAGATCGCATGCTCTTTACGTCCGGTCTCGTCGTGTTGACCGAGAACACAACCCATACTTTCCTCAAGAACCGTCAAATACATAATCAAAGGTCTCCCGGCCACTGGGGGTATCAAAACAGGAGGTTCCTGCAAGTATTCTTTTATCTTGTCGAACACCTTTTGACAATCTTCATTCCAGGTCACAGCCTGATTCTTTTTCAGCAATTTGAATAACGGCTCGCATGTCGCAGTTAGGTGAGATATGAACCGGGCGATATAGTTCAACCTCCCTAAAAACCCATGCACTTCTTTTTCTGTTTTAGGCGTCGGCATTTCTTGTATTGCTTTTATTTCCGCAGGATCAACCTCTATTCCCTTTTCGCTCATAATAAACCCCAGCAGTTTACCCGATCTCACCCCGAAGGTGCACTTGTTAGTGTTCAGCCTCAACCTGAACTTCCTAAGTCTTTTGAACAGTTTCAGCAGATTAACCAAATGCTCCTCCTCCGTCTGAGATTTGGCAATCATATCATCAACATAAACCTCGATCTCTTTATGCATCATGTCATGAAAGAGAGTCGTCATAGCACGTTGATATGTTGCCCCAGCGTTCTTCAGTCCGAAGGGCATCACTTTGTAGCAAAATATTCCCCAGGGAGTAATGAAGGTAGTCTTCTCCATGTCTTCTGACGCCATTTTGATCTGATTATAGCCTGAGAAGCCATCCATGAAGGAGAATACAGAGAACTGAGCAGTGTTATCAACCAGCACATCAATGTGAGGAAGTGGAAAGTCATCTTTCGGGCTCGCCCTATTCAAATCACGGTAGTCTACACACATTCTCACTTTACCATCTTTCTTCGGCACTGGTACTATATTAGCGACCCATGACGGATAAGTTGTAACAGCTAGGAAACCAGCATCCCACTGTTTTTGAACTTCCTCCTTGATTTTCACAGCCATGTCTGGTCTAGTTCTTCTGAGTTTCTGCTTAACAGGCGGACATTCCTCTCGCAACGGCAGACGGTGCACAACCATGTCCGTCTCTAACCCAGGCATATCCTCGTACGACCAAGCAAATATATCACCATACTCTCGCAGTATTTCAATCAGCCATTGCTTGATGTCGCTCTGCAGCGCAGCCCCTATACGGATATTTCTCACAAGTTCTTCCGACCCCAAGTTGATAATCTCAATTTCCTCCTGATGAGGCAGAATGATTCTCTCTTCCTGTTTCAACAAACGAGTCAGCTCCTCTGGCAAGTCTCTATCCTCAACAATCTCTTCCTCTGCTTGGAATACCGGGTGCTCGAAGTCGAAACGAGTCATAGGCGGTTCGTAGGAGATGTCATCTGAAATATTAGTCCTGCAAAGGAAATGGTTAAACGCTTCAACATGCAAACAAAACAAACAACCACGTTGCCATTTATTGTTAACGTAAAAAACAAGAAAAATAGGGATCACAATATTTGAATATGAAAAACGCCTTTATTTCATGATTAAACAGTGCAATACACATAATCAAGTAGCCCTAATGTAACATCACTGCGCCCCGGGTAGGACATAGGATTATTCAACAATTGATAAAACAAATCATTACTGTTTAAAAGTCACTGGGACAGTTTCCCGGATGGACCAGTTGCAGAGACTTTATCCTGGCACGCTTGGCTTGATCCACGCGTCCATATCGCAGTCACTATCCCCGTCTTCAACATCGGAAATAGCGTTGATAGTCTCAAAGCACACCCCGCTTGGCGTAATCGTGACCGGTCCCTTGAACCTGGGCGCTCCTGAAGATGACGCTGACGGCGTTGGTCGATACCCTAGCCCAAACTTGTCATTCTTCACGGGAATCTCTAGTACCTGCCCCCAGCCTTTAGTCTCACTAGTCTGCACTAAAGCCTGAGCCTCTTTGTAAGATGACACGGCCACATCTGATATTTTGCTGGAACCCTGAGCTTTGTCTTTAATCCGCAACCCTTCGAAGGCTTGACAAGGTGTCTCGTGTATTTCTCCGTCGACTTCCACATATCTGAATGATGACAGGTGACTGACCAAAATATCCTCCTCCCCGCAAACGGTAACAACACTATCACCCACCATGTACTTCAACTTCTGGTGCAGTGTGGATGTTACGACCCCTGCAGCATGGATCCATGGGCGCCCAAGAAGGCAGCTATAAGCTGGATGGATATCCATGATGTAGAATTTGGTATCAAAAATTTCTGGCCCCACCTGCAGCGGTAATGTTATTGACCCAAACACTGATCTTTTCGTCCCGTCAAACGCCCTCACAACCAAATCGCTGGGCGTGCAAATAATTCCCCGTATGTCCAATTTCATCATGGCTTTCTTTGGAAATACGTTCAACGATGATCCAGTATCCACCAATACACGCGACAATACGGTGCCCTGGCATTCTACCGATATATGCAAAGCCATGTTGTGCTCTCGGCCCCTGGGTGTTAGATCAAAATCTGTGAAACCCAGGCTATGTCCAGCATTGACATGTGCCATTACCCCCTCTAACTGATTTACAGAAACTTCTTGGGGCACGAATGACGTATCCAGTATTTTCAGCAGGGCGTTCCGGTGCGCCTCAGAACATAATAACAACGACAAGATGGAAATCTTCGATGGCGTCTACTGTAGGTGTTCAACAATTTTGTAGTCGCTTTTACGAATTAGTCTCATGAACTCCTCTACGTCCTTGAGTGACGTATCCTTTTTGTTCGACTGAGCAGGCCCGCTTTCACTTATTTTGGCTTTACTTTTAGCCAATCTTTCCGCTTCTATTTCAGGTGAGGTAAAGATCCTTCCGCTACGGGTCATGCCCCCCGTTCCAACAACATTATCAACAACTCCAGCTGGCTGGCTATTCATCACAATCTTTTCACCGTTGCAATATGCTTCTAATCCATATGTCCACGGGACAGCTTTCGTACTTTCAAAGGGAACATGCCCTGCTTTGGTGATTGTAATAGTTGGCTGCTTGGCGGGCGCCGTTATTGTTATAGTCTTCCTCGGGATCGTCACCGTTGCAATATCATTCTGCTCTTCACATAATGCCTCCACAGGCTTCTCAACCGCAGTTCGATCAAATTGCAAGGTCCCTTCATCGATCATGGCCTGAATGCCCTGCTTTAAATCAGTACAACCCTCGGGCTGGGTCCAACACTCTAAACAGTATTCATCACAACCGGGAAATACTCCCCCTCTGAGCAACCTGCTTTTCACTTCACTCAATGGTGTCTTCAATTCCTTAACATCCATCACCAAGTTCAAATTTTCTTCTGTTAAGATGGCATTTACCCCATGATTAGGCATAGGTTGTTGTACAATATTGGGCCCCACTTGGCCAAAGTTGATGGCTTTACTGTCCAACAAGTCTTGAACTTTATGCTTGAAAGCATGATAAGATTCTATATCGTGCCCGGGCGCCCCGGAATGGAATTCGCATTGCTTATTAGCGTCGTACCCTCTAGGAAGTACCGGTCTAGTAGGCGGTTCCATTATTCTTTTCTCAACCAAATTCAACCCCAACAGTGTCTGAAGAAGCTCTGCATATGTCGACGGAGGCTTATCAAATACCCTCTTCGGCCTTACATTCTGAAACCTTCCCTGACCCTGATTCTGCTTTTGCTACTGCTGCGGTTGTTGTTGCTGTTGTTGTGGTTGTTGTTGCTGAGGAATTGGAATAGTAACACTGGCTATCTGTTGAGGTTGAATGTACTGATTTCTACCTCTGCCCCGGCCTCTGCCACCATACACAGCGCTAGTATCACCATGTCGTCTTCCGCCGAATGCTTTTCTCGCACCCCTGGCTGAAGTAGATTCGCCTGCCTGAATCTTTCCAATTTTAATTCCATTTTCGATCCTTTCTCCCATAAGGATCATATCGGAGAAACTACCCATCGAAACATTGAGTAACTTGTCATAGTACATTCTTGTAAATGTCCCCACAAACATGTTATTCATCTCCCTTTCAACCAAAGGAGGGTGCACCCGAGCTGCCATATCGCGCCACCGCTGCGCGTACTCTTTGAAACTTTCACCATTTTTCTGCGACAGACTCTGTAACTGAACCCCATTTGGCGCCAAATCGCTGTTATATTTGTAATGCATAACAAAAGCATCAGCCAACTGCTTCCAACTTCTAATCTGAGTGGGCTCCAGTCCCATGTACCACTCCAATGATGGTCCCAATAAGCTATCTTGAAAGAAATGCATGAGCATCCTTTCATCATTGGAATATGCAGACATCCTTCTATAATAAGAACGTACATGGACCTTTGGGCAGGTATCCCCTTTGTATTTGTCGAATGTGGGAGCCTTGAATTTCAATGGCACCCTCAGCCCTGGTACTAGCCCCATAGTAGTCATATCTAATCCAGCGGAGTTCTGATCAACCACACCTTTCATCTGCTCTTCTAGCATTCTGATCCTTTGAACAGCGTCAATAGGGCCTTCAGGTCCCATGCCTTGGCCTTCAGGTCCCATGCCTCTTCCTGAAAAAGCGTCCTCCTGTTGATCCATATTCCAGTTATTGCCATACCCATCATAACCCATGTTACGGCCAAATCCTTGCTGATTGATCACAGGACCCTGTCCTCGGTTGCCGAACCCTAGATTGACCCCAGTAGGTCCGAAACCATTGTTGAAAGGAAATGCTCCAGCGTCGTTCACGTTCACATTACCGAATCCACCATTACTGTAGCCATACCCTTGATTGTTGCCGTAACCGTCGTTACCTAAGCCTTGATTGTTGAACCCGAAGTTCCCGTCCTGATTAACATTGCCATACCCATTATTTGCAAAGCCAACATTGTCAACGAATCCTTGATCGACATCCACAGTGTTGCCTTTGTTGTTAACAACATGTCCATCACCACCATTTCCAGTATTGCCATTACCGGCGCCAGCACCTGCACCAGTACCAGTGTTTCCATTGATAGTCACAACAGGTGGAGTAACAACTGCCGGTATCTCATTCTCCCGGCAAGGAGTTTCAACAGAAATGTGGTCAGTGTTGCCATTTCTATTTGCCCGCGTCAGCAGCGGCTGCACCAGGGTCTGAAGATTCTCCTGGCCCTTGGCCATGCTCTCTCTAGCTTGCATGAACAAAGTCAACTTCTCACGGATTTCCTGCATCTCGACTTGAACTTGATCCATTGCCTTCTTACAGTTGTTCCGGGTTGAGTAGGGGTGGACTCTTTGTTTGTCAATCCTGAAAAACCTGTGAGATGCAGGAAATAAGATACAGATTCAACAAGTAACTGGCAATGCAAAAATGAATATGCAGATGCAATATGTGTCTGTGCGTTAGGGAGATCAACCCCTGATTCTAGTGCCAAAGTGCCAGTGTAGTGTCAGTGATAGTGATAAGAAGCTTGGATCCAATCATGGAAGAAATATCTCATATATTGCTGCAAAGAGCCCATCAAATCAGAAATACAATATCACTGAACGTACAATAACAAGAAGGCATGACCTCAACCAACAATCCTGGTGATGGCCAGCACAATGCAAATAAAGCATATACAACAGTACATAAGGTAATCAAGTGCGACCATATGCCTGATACTCCTCTAACAATCTCTTAGTCTTGGGATGGTTCGGCTGAGAAAGCAACCCTTCGAGGAGCGAGTCTCTTGGCCTGATAACACGCTGGAGATCCCCAATGGATTCCTCCCAAACACCTTCTCCAAAGCAATCTTCTAGCTTCCGCTTCTGGGAGGCAGACTCTTTCTTGTGCTTGATAACTTTGTTCAACGTGTTCTGAATGTCGTATCTCCGCATAACCTCTTCTTCAAACTTCTTCTGGCTAGCTTTCAACTGACCTTCCAGCTCAGAGATCTGCAGCTTCATTTTGTCTTCTTTTTCCTTATTGCCGGTCAGCGTGGCATTCCAGGTTTTGTTGAATGTGGAGATCTCTCGATAGGCTATATCAAGTGCTTTCTTCTTAGACTCCAGCATATCATGAGAGCTCTTGAAATCTATCCCCAAGTGTTCACGCTTCTTTCGTTGCTCTGTCAGTTCTATGCCTAACTGGTTCACCAGCTCTATTTGTTGCTTGAAGGAGTATACGACTTCATTCCTTTCGCTTCTGAGCTGCACTAGCTCTTCTTCCAACTTCTCGTTGGCTTTCATCAAAGCTTCCTTCTCCTTCACAACCTGTTCATATCTCTCAATAGACACAGTAGTTGGCTCCTCAATCACGGGGGGAGTAGGAGGTAATACTGCAGGGAACGGCATCCGCACCTGCTTTGCCCTATCTTGGATCCAGACTTTGTACGGAGCATAGGCTTGACAATCATTCTTACCCAACAACGACTTACCCCTCTTGTTGATATTATTCCAAGCATCCTGAAGCTTGGACAATAATTCTCCCTTCAAATCACCTGTGAAGTACAAAGATTCCTGTACTTCCTCCTCTTTTGGCGGGCTTTTCAAAGCATAACCGAATTGCCTGATCAACAATGATGGATTTTAGTTAATGCACCCTTTCCTCCCGATCAGAGGAACGTTAGGATATCCGGCGCAGCTGTAGATAATCTCGGATCCCAGTAAATCTCTATCAAACCAGACAACATCTTCTGAATAAAGTCCCATCAGGTGCTCAGACCAATCCACCGTATCTGCAGACTCAGCAAAGATACCCTTCTGGGGCAAGTGACTATCAAACCACATATACAGCAAAGGCACACAACAAGAGACGTTCTTGCCTCTTCTATTCTCGTTCTTATAATGCAGTGAGTGATAGAAATCTCCAATCAGGGTAGGCACAGGATTGCCTAAAGCTAATATATAGAATGCATCCAAATCAACGAAGTCAGGCATGTTCGGGAACAATACAATGCCATAGATACACAAAGCAAGGATAGCATTAAACACAACCCAACAACCACTCTTGGCATACTCTTGTGCTTTCCCAACCAAGAACTTGAGAGAAAAACCGGACACTCCATTCCACGGGGTTAACAGCAACTCTGAGGAGTCTAAATGCAAGGCAACAGCCAAATCCTCCAGCTTGGGCTCAGCACCCATATGAATGAAGGGTACCTTGTTTTGGATCGTTAACTCCAAGATCTCAGCATATTCCTCTAGGGTCGGAGCCAGAATAAAGTCAGGGAAAGTAAAACACCTCAGCGGGGGATCATAGAACTGCATCAGCGTGTACAATCCGTTCCGCTCATACATGGATGGTTTATAAACCAACCTAAGCAGTTTCCCATAACTCTTCATGAAGCTTCTCTTCACACCATCATCAGCTAAAGACATCAAACCAAGCAAAGAAGAAACATCTGGAGTAGGCAACTTGTATGCCACAGTCTTCTTCAAAGTATCCATAATAGCAGCAAACAGAAATCCGGGCAACTAGAATCAGAGGTATGAAAATGCACCTACAGCACAGACACACGTTAATGATATGCAAAATGAGTATGCAACAATGCAATATGCAAACATGCAACAGGGATCAAGTGATATATTGCTGAAGAGATCCATCCACAATATCTGTCTCAACAGACCCGCAGTACTGCTCAAACCTGGTCTCAACAGACCCATAATAATGCTCCAACCTGGTCTCGACAGACCTATAACAAAGCTCCAACCTGGTCTTAATAGACCCATAACACTGTCCTGATGAAGAAACCCCAAGTAACCACACATACTGATCCACTGTTAAGAAAACCGGGTAGTCTGGAGGTCAAGTTTCCTGCATGCCCCAATCCCTCTCACAGGTAGGTGTCCTATCAACTGACACAAGGTACGGCATCCTATGCGGTCGTCGGCGTCACAGACTTTCAAGACTGATGATACGATACCCAGAAGGTGTGGCATCAACATATCCAGAAGAGGCCTCACTTAGCCAACTTCCAAATGATCGGTCCCTGGAGTCGACAATCCAACTAACCAACAACCCCTTCAACCCAAAGGGTTGAAAAAGAAGTCAACCAGAAGAACCTCGTCTGAGCGTGGATTTTGCGGGACACTAGTACATGCAAAGCATGCACGCGCCCACTACTTTCCACAACTAATTCTAGGTGCACTCAAGCCCAGGTCCGACTTATCTCTCAACAGATCACCCCCTCCCCACAACAGCAATAACAATATAAAGATGACAATAAAATGCGGAAAGTAAAGACAGAAATGTAAATCCATACAAAACCCACGACGGGAAAACAAGCGCTAGGATTGACTCGCGTAGGGAACCGTTGGAGATCCCCAGCAGAGTCGCCAGCTGTCGCTACTGCGAAAATCGGCGCCGGCTATGACAAAAGACTCACCACCGTGCGTTATTTATCCCACAAGAGGGAAAGGAAACGCTCAGAGTAAACCTAATGCAAAATGGGAAAGGAATGGTCGTCGCAACCAAATCCTGGATTCGGGATTCGATTACGCAAGGGGAAGGTATTAGCACCCCTCACGTCCGTCGTACTCGACGGGATCCATGCTTGTTTTCTGGTACGAATTGTTATTCTATCTATACTAAAGGTCTGGGTCAAAAAAGAAAATAAAATGAAAATGACTCGGCAAAGTATCGCACTTTATGCCTACGTATTCCCGTCTGGAGCGAGAAATCAGAGTCAACGTAGTTCGCCTACCTACGGGAAAGGAGGGAAGGTTGCTCGCTAGGATACGGCATCCTATGCCTACGTACTTTCATACAGCATGAAAGATCAGAGCAAACGTAGTTCGGGCTACGGAAGACACAAGCTTGTCTGACTGTTTTTTATTACCTTACGAAAGGGTTTTTCTTGATTAAGAGTCCAAGCGGACAAAAATGACACTTTGATGTTTGTTTTGAATCTTTTACGAAAGAAGTGTTTTTTAGTTTGTTTGCAATCTCTGACGCACTAGAGACTATGATTTGAGAGTGACTACGTCATGTGTCACCCAAAGGGTGCCACACTAAGCAGCCAGACTACTGGAAAGAAGCTCCCCAGCAACCCTTTCTCAAATAGCTTAAGGCTCGTAAAGTACGACATCGATTAACCTTATTACTGTATTTTTGAGTTGTTTAAGATGAGAAGGGAAAGAAGCTCTAAAAAGCCTAGGGTTGAAAAGGGAATAAAAACTAACCTAATGTTGTCATGCATGGATAAGAATCCTAATGTCTGTCATAATTCCCTCCTGCACAGAGGAAATCAGAGATCCTAGGGGATAAACAGAAAAGAAAGCAAGCAAGTACAGTAAAATGCATGCAATGCAGCAGTACAAGCGAGGCAAGGGAGTCCCGCTCAACCTCGAACCTGGGAAAGCAACAGGCAAAGTGAACCAACATTCACCTCAAACCTAGGGGGCAAGCTACACAAGCCAACAAACAATACAGAAAACAACAACCCAAAGCAGAGGAGGCAGCCCAAGCAGCACCACCAAACTCCTACAGCATCTCTAACAGCAAAGTTGACAGTAACATAACTCCATCTTCAAGCAGACCTTATGAAAGGCATCTTCAACATCTTAGATCTTTATCTCCAAGCCCTAGCAAGCTCCCCAAGAAATATTTGTTATTGAGATCAATTTATGATGAATGGGAACCAGTGAAAACCAAAGGAAATCACTAGAATCCATCATCTGCAAAGAAGGGTATCCTCAAAAGTTCTACTCTTTAAGGCATACCACTCATCCTTCCAAGGGAGATATAGGGATTCCTTAATAGGACTTTGAATCATAGGATAGGATGGAAGCAAACAAAGCATTCCATGTTTTAGGAAAGATATGAACTAAGTCTAAAAAGCTCTTCCTAAAACCCTAGTTTTCCTAAGCTCCTGACAAGCACTCCAACAGATGAGAAATCTTCAACTCCAAGCTCCTTCAAGCTATACAAAGCAACTTCAATTGGTCCTCCAATTCATCCAAGCAGAGTCCAAGCCAAAAGCCCACCCAAAATAGCCCCACACAAATTGAATAAACCAAGCATCCAAGGGAGAAACCCATAACCATCACACCAATTGCAAAATACAAATAAAATGCTAAAATAGATCATAAAATCCTAATTAAATTTCTAAGGGAACCTAAGCCTATACCCAATACCCCATATAAATACCAGGACCTAAATCAAACACTAAGTCCCCAAACTATGCTCTAAACTACAACTAGTTGTTTTGAAACCCTAAATCTAACACTCCTTATGTTCACCACTCAAATTGACCTAAACTTTATTCACAAAATTATGATAAAATTTCTAAGGGTACATACTTCTCTAAGCTAACTAATCCAACAAGAATCAACTCAAAATCATGCACCAATTGGTCACAATAAAATCCACAAAAACACATGTCAAACAAATCAAAAATAAAAACAATTAAACTATAAAAATGCAATTAAATTCTAAAATGCATAAATCAGTAATTTCTTAATCCTATAAAATTCTAGACTCTATAAGAAGTTAGGGGAACAAAACCTGGCCTAAAAATGTTTATTTTTCTATTTATTATGAATTATTTTCTAACTATATGCAAAACATGAAAATAAAAGAAATCACATAAAAATAAGAAAAACCAAATTAAATTGAAAAAGGCATGAAAATGGGATTTCTTGATTTCAGAAAATCACAATTAAATCCAAGATCATGGAGATATTTTTAAAATATTTTTTGGATCAAAATTGGATTTAATATGGATTTTAGAAATCAAATCAATTAAAATAAATCCAAAAAGAATAAAAAGAAAATAAAATGCTGAATTAAACATGAGCCAATGGATTGATTGACTGGTAAACGCATCCAACGCTCCAGAGCGTGTCCACGCGAGCATGATGTGGCTGATGACTGAGAGCTGACTCAATAAATGAAACAATGCGCTTTGGATCAATAGAGGGAGAGCTGAGTTTAAATGGTGACCACACGATCTGCGTACAAAGTCCATCTGAAGGACTGATCTAAGGGTCCAGACGTTATCTTCTTCACAAACTCAGGTGACCTGAGACTGTTGCCAGGCGGTGGTCCATGGTGGAAAACACCGTCTTCTCCGGTGAGGTCCCAAACTCAGGTGACCAAAACTGATGAACCTTATATCTATCTTGACCAGAAAATCACCAGGATCACGAATATCACATCCATTTCATCCAACTCTAAATGGAAATTAAAACACGAAGCAATCTTCAGAAGGTGTCACAAATTCAACCATCACCAATTACAAAATTGGAACCACAGAAATGATCCTCATTTTTTGTACATCATAATGATCTATCCAAATCAGTTCATAACCTTAGGATCAACTCAATTCGTGCTCAAACAGAAATCACATGTCATCTTGGAATGTCTCTAACTGCTCAAATTTCTATCCAGAAACGACCTAGGTTCCATCTAAACCCTAACCACATGCAAGAATCTACCTAGTTCAGCCTAGATCATGAGAAAACTTGAGAGTTACGTACCTGAGAAAAATGAATCAACAGAGGTAGAAGATGATGGATTCAAGCTCCACAACTCTCCAGACACGATCAGTGAAGCAAAATGAAGTTTTTCCAACCTTCAATTGTGCTTGATTATGCCTTGAACTTCAAAACCGTTTTCAGTTAGAAACCTTGAAAGCTCAACTTCAATCTTCACTCTCTCCACGAAATCATCACCAACCTCAATCTGAAATCATTGAAATGAATATATAGAAGCTTCTCATGGGCTTCTAAGTCCAAATTAAGGCCCAATTCAGTGATCCAAAGTTTCTGATTTTCTCTTGAAAATCCAATGTGACAGTTACGATATTGAGCTCTCAGCTTGCTCTAGAATGTTCCTTTCAACCATATGATCCATTGTGAATGTGTTTGGATAGCTAGCTTGGCCTGAATTGCCCTGATTTTTGTTTTGGAATTGTAACTTATAAATGAAGTAATCACTTTACAAAGCATGTCATGAAATTAGGGCTCAATTCAAAATTGTGACATTTCCATTGTGTTTGGAATGCAATTTCTGGTCAAAATGACTACTCACATGACATGTTTATGACCTATAACTCAAAAAATGATTTTTTTCCTCTTTTGAATCATTTGAAAAATCCCTCTTTTTAGGCCATTTTGGAGCACTTCTTGATACAAGCTCATTCAACCCACCATGACCTCACATTTGACCTAAAAACATCATTTTAAGCACATCTCATGTTGAACAATTTTCCATTTGAGGAGTGGAAGATGGATATTTTGGCACATTCTTGAAAATGACCTATAATTCAACTTTCCCAAAATACCCCTGGATTGCCAAGATCATAACTTGAGTTCCACAAATCTTCTTGAGGACTTATAGTACTAAAATTAAAGCTAAGATCAAGACCTACAACGTTTATGTTGTCCAAGAATCCATTTGAAAACTCCTTGAGGGACAAAAGTTGCTTGGAAGTCAAGTGACTTTCACAGATAAATTTTAGTGTCCTCTGATGACCTATAAGTTGCAAAGACCATAAATTGAGTTCTATAAATCCCCTTGAGGACTTCTAGTACTCAAATTAAAGGTATTGAGAAGCTATACAAGTTTCATGTTGGCCAAAGATCCATTTGAAACTTGTATTTTGACGTATGTGGCTTTGAAGTTATGCACTAAATAGGGGATTTTACACTGAAACCCTAATTTAGCAACTTCCCACATTCTTGATCTTCCTTTGCTTAATCTTGGCACAACACCACACATGTATCAACATACCAATTCATAAACCACATGACCTCAAGGTAGGCTTTGATGCTCTCCAATTACTCAATTGACCTAGGATTGACCCAGATGAAACCCTAGTTGACTGCACCTCAACTGTGGCTCTTGTACTTGAATCAATGACTTGTCTCAGCTTCAATAGGGCCCTCTAGGCATCCCATGAGATCCATACACACCTCAAGTTCACATTCCATGTTGATGACCTTCAATACACCTCAAGTTAGGAGAGAAATCCACCTGTGGGCCCTCAAACTTCTCATGACTTCAACCCTTCTCTGATGACTTGGATGGGCTCTCAGGCTCAGAGGACACCTCTAGATAGGCTTCTCTTGACATGAATGGAACTTGATCCCTTGTTGGATGACTTGATATGCTATGATATGCAAATGGTTGAAATATGTGAATGATGTGACTATGCAAATGAAATGCAATGAAACATAAATCAGGCAAGAAAAGGTTGAGCAAATTTTGGGGTGCAACAGTGAGCCTCATGTCAACTCCCTGGTAAGCGTAGATCCTATGTCAATGAGCACCCTGGATAATGTATCCTCTTCACATTTGATTGACACATGCAAGGCACGATTGTGCTTGCGTTTCTCGGCTTTCAGATCGTTATCATCAAAGCTCAGAGTATTACATGCTGTGATGTTTGCCACAACTGAATTGAATTGCCCCACTGTGATGTCTTTCGTCACATGAGCTTGCGTCAGGATTTTCAGCAAAGCTTGACGATGTGCGGGAGAGCTTAATAGTAACGACATAATGGAAATCTTGGATGGCGTCTGATTTAGTTGATCTACCACTTGGTAGTCACTCTTGCGAATAATCCTCAGCAACAGCTTGGTCTTCCTCATCATCTTTAAGACTCTCTTTTCCTTTGGCGATGGGTTCCTTAGCAACAGCTTCTTTTGGAATGGATTCCTTAGCAACAACGGCTTTAGGAATGGGAACCGTTGGTTGAGAAACTACAGGATTTGCTCGGGGTTGATACACACGACCGCTTCGGGTCATTCTGCTTCCACCAACAATGTTGGCTATATTTCCCTGTCTTCTTTCTTTGAATATTTCATCACACCATGTATGATCGTCTTTTGGTGTTATGGCCCTCGGGTGAGGTCTGGATCCCCTTCTTGGCTCGAACCTAGGTTGATTTCTTCAAAACCTGGACGCCACATCATCACAGAATACTGGTCGGACTGCTCTATTCCTAGTTGTATTTGAAGGTGAGAAAATTACTTAGAAGGGGGGGTTGAATAAGTATGACAAATAATCCAAGATTCAAACACAGTTATTTTTATCCTGATTCGTTGAACTCAACTACTCCAGTCCACCCTCTCAAGAGTGATTTGCCTTTCTCAATCAAGGACTTAATCCACTATTTAATCAAACAGATTACAATAGTAACACCTAAGAACAACTGTTCTTAGTCTTCTCAAGAGCTACTGATCCCAACTGGATCCTCTTAAGGAAACCTTTTACAATCAATGTAAAACTAATACAAGAGTAAGAATGCTTCTAAAAAGCTATTATCACAACTGTGATATTTCTCTTAAGTTTTAGAACAATGTTTCAGCAAATAAGATAAAAGAGCTTTTGAGAGATTTGCTTTTAGTAAATTTTGCAAGTTATTTGTTACTGAAGAAGATGGAGTGGACTTCTTTATATAGGCACTTAGATCCATGAAGTCTTCTCAACGTTGAAGGTTGTGCTGAAAAGCCTAGAGCCTTTTGTCTTTACATTGGAGGATGTGCTGAAAAAGCCTGATGCCTTTTGTCTTTTACTTTGCAGAAACTTTCCTTAGAATGGAATGCACAGATAAAACCTTTTTTGTCTGTGTTCTTGTGTCTAGCATAAAATAGGAAAGAGCTGTTGAGATATGCCAACATACATATTCAAATCTTCTTCACTAAGTAAGTTTAGCTATCAACATCAGAGTCTGGATCTTCAGAATCTCCAGAGTAGAGATCTTCTGGATCATCAGAGTCTTGGGATGTTCTTCAGATTATGCTGAATCAGAGTATGTGCAGCTTGTGTGCTTGAGCGTGTAATTCTGTCAGAGCAGAGTCTTCTATATCAGATTCTCAATACTTATGCAGCGCAGTATCTTCAGAGTCTTCTGATGACTAAGCTTCTGAACTCTCAAAGTCTTTTATTCTTTAGAGACTTTTGCTTCAGAATCTTCAGTAGAAATCACTCAGATTCTTCTGGAGGCAGTGTTCAGATCTTCATCTAAGATGCTTTTTAATCTTTGAAGCCTTTCATAATATCATTGTTCAGATCCAAATTTTCTCTTTAAGAATATTTTCTTTAGTACTTGTAGCAAACAGTCTAGAACAAATTTAGAGTATATAATTCTTGAATACAAAATTCATAAGTGTTATCATCAAAACATAGAGATATTACTAAGAAACAATCTGTGTTCTTACAATCTCCCCCTTTTTGATGATGACAAAAAATGAGGAATTTTGTTCAATCAAAAAGATATGAATTATAACTCCCCCTGAGATTAACAATCTCCCCCTGAAATAAATACTCTACTAGAAGAAAATACTTCCATTTTTGATTAAGTATATTTCAGATTCAGAGCCTGATGCAAGAGGTTTGACTTTCAGAATCAAATCTTGATACCAGATAATTAAGACTTCCTTCAGTCAGAGCGCCTGGTTATCATCTTGCTTGAATTATCTTCCAGAGTAAAGGTATCAGAGTAAGCTATCAGAGTTGATTGAATACTCAGATTTGCTTTGAAGATCAGGTTCTGGTTGGAAAAGTCTCAGGGTAACTTCAATGAATTATGTCAGATATATCAATGTAATCTGAAAGACTTAAATTCAAAGTAAGTTAATAAAATGTCTGAATTTCAGTTTTAGTAATTGCTTATAGTTTGAACAATCAGATTCTCTTTTTCTCCCCCTTTTTGTCATAATCAAAAAGATTTTTAAAGACATAAAGATACAGAAGAAAAGAAGCATATAGAAGCAAAAACATCAACATTCATTTAAGCAGATCAAAGTTCACAATCAAACAGACAGATGCCAAAACGCATAACACAACAATAAGAAAAAAAAACAACAGAAGCAATAACATGTGCAAAATCATCAAATAAGACTAAGTCTGGCGTGAGGAAATAAGGGTCAGAAGCTCTGTCGTTTTGGAAGTTGACTCTTCTTGCTTAGACATCCAGGTCTTGATCTCATCAGTTGTTTTCTCTTGCTTGACCATCCAATCTTTTATTTCCTTGACATCATTCACAAGCTCTGTGACCACAGATGAAGAAGGAGCAAATGCAGTAGCAGCAGGGTTCTCTTCAGACTGGTTCTCTTCAGAAGCTTGTTCAACCATTTCAGATTCAGGAGCCTCTGGAGGAGCAGCTTCCAGAAGCAACACAGGAGGAGGAGGAGGCATGTTCATCAGAGTTATCTTGATTAATTCTGCAAACTGAGTCTTAGCAAGCTTAGAGCATTTAGCTCTAACTTTTAAAGCAACATTGTTGAACATCCAGATGAAACGCTTCCAAGCAGCATTTGAAACAGTTGGATCCAAACTTGACATGCACACATCCTTAACACGAGCATATTCAGAATCTATCTCCTTCTTGAAAATTTCAAACATAGCATTAACACATGATCCTAGATCTGACTGTTCTGACTGTTCAGAGGGTTTAGGATTAGAAGTGTTAACAGGAGTAGGTTCAGATGGTGTAGGTTCAGATGGTTGTGGTTGAGGTGATGTTGGTTGAGATGTTTGGACGTCAGATTGAGGGAGTTCAGATGGTGGAGGAATGGTTTGTGTTTTAGATAGATTGGTTTCAGATGGTTGAGGGATGGTTTGGGTTTCAGATGTTTGAGTTTCAGATGGTTGAATTTCAGATGGTTGAGATATGGTTTTCTGAGGTGGGGAGTTGGATGGAGTATGAAACATAGAGATGGGAACATGTTCTTTCATAGCACTGTCAGGACGTGCTTGTTTGAGAGATTCTGGTTCAAAATCTGATGAATCAGATGATTCACAATCAGAAGATTCTTCTGAGTGAACAGATGTTGAAGAAATGATAATGGATTGATTGAGGGGTTCTATATCCAGAATATTGTCAGAAAGATTTGGATCTTCTGATGGAACTGGTTGTTTAGAGTGTTCAGTTTGAACAGTCTCTGGTTGGTTTGGTTCTGAGATGATTATTCCTGGTTGAGGAATTTCTAGTTGGGGATTTTCTGGTTGTGAAATTGCTAGTTGTGGAATTTCTGTTTGAGGAATTTTTGTTTGTGAAATTTCTGGTTGAATTGTTTCTGTTTGTGGAATTTCTGATTGAATTGTTTGAGGGGGTTCAGATGTAATATGAGGTTGGGGTTCAGAGGGAATTGGTACAGAAAATGGTTGTGAATGTACTGGTTCAGATGGGTGGTTCATATGAAAGGTTTGCATATTGTTTGGGTTTAGAAGTTCTATGTCTAAGGTTTGGAGAGAGTTGTGGTGATGAAAGGGGTGAATGAACAGCAGGTGTAGGATCAGATGTTAATACCTGATGAATAGTGTCTCTAATCTCTTCCAGAGTGGCATCTCTAGAATTGATTCTGGCTTTCTTTGCTCCTTTCTTCTTCTTCCTTGGAACTTCAGATACTTTCCTTTTCTTCTGAACCGATCCTTCTTCAGATTTTCTCTTACTATGCCTTTCCTTCATCAGATTGGGCATTTCTTCTCCTTGTTTCTGAACAAGATTAGCAGGTAGAGGAATTCCTTCCTTCAGACACTCTGCAATGTAAGTCCAGACAATACTTTTTGGTTCATCTGCACTGAACATTGGAAAGTCTTCTAAGGGTATCCTTCTGCCATTGACCTCCTCAGAGTTTATCTTCCTTAGTTTACAATTCAGCTCTGAAATGATTTTCATCCTTTTCAGAGTGAGTCCATTTATCTCATATCCAATGATGTATGACAGATCCCCTGTTATCTTTGCATCTGCCAGATGCTTAACCAGCTTGTTTTCTACAAGGATGTCTGAAATAAGTCTTACCAGAGGTATCCAAGTTCTAACTTTCCCAGCTTTAGCTCTGACCTCTTCCCTAGTCTCTTTGACATGAGTCAGAAGATGACTGAAGATCAGATAGGGCAGATCCACCTTAACATTCTGGCTGATGCAGTACATGAAGTACAGATGCTCTGAACTCACATAGTCTGGTGAGTTGGTTGACTTTCTGTGAAAGATTGTACTCATAAATATCTTTGCCCAGATCCTATAGATAGGTTTCAGATCTTTAACCTTACTTGTGGGTGTTCCAGCTACAGTGATCTCTTCATATACCTTAGCCATATCAATACGTGAAGAGGCTAGGTTTGTAACTCCATCAGATTTTGTATAACTGAACAGTTGCCTGATCAGTTTCTCAGTAATCACTATCTCCTTCCCAAGGACAGATGAGTGAATAAACTTAGGACCAGTACTAGCGTGAATCCAGAATTCCTTTACAAGAGTTGGGTACACAGGACCCATCAGTCTCTCAAAGTACTTCTCCCAGCCTTGAGCTTTAATGGAAGTTGTTAGGTCAAACCCATTTTCTTCTATTGATTCAAGATCAACGAAACTCTCACACAGAACCTCAAGATCTACTACTGGAGTAAATAGAGTGCATTCTGGTTTCTTGTACATTATATTTTTGTTGGAGATTTCAGCAGCATTTGATGTAGAAGCCATTGATGAAGAAGAAGATCTTGATTTGGGTTTAGGGTTTTTGTAGAGGTTGAAGAGAGAACAGAAACGCATAGGTGTAGTGAGTGTGAAAAGTGTGAAAATAGTGTGATAGGTGGTATTTATAGACAACTAAAAAATCAAGCATCGGGCACATCAAAAGACACATACGTACGTTTACACAGCATTTAATGAAAGTAATCATTTCAAATTAAAATTATGACAATTGGGGGGAAATCCAAGAAAAATGAGATTTTCAAAGCAATACCTCAAACGTCAATTCAGTAGAGCACTCCATCTTTTCAGATACTGAGTGACACGCGTTTTCTTTGTATGTGCATCTGATGTCTCTCAAGAAATGAAACGTTTCCAACGTTCAGATCTTCTGAGTTTGTTAGTTCAGAGTTTCACACAAATAAATTAATTAAAGATGAATGAACATATAATCAGATGAAATACTTTAGATCTTTAAACATTTTGCATCTGAGAAGTTGCCTCTGATAAATATTACTCTGGACAAAAATCCATACAAATATTTTTCAGAATGAACTTAAATCTATCTTCAGCAAGGGGTTTTGTGAAAATATCAGCCCATTGATGATCTGTATCGACAAAGGCTAGATTTATTACACCCTTCTGAACATAGTCTCTGATGAAGTGGTGTTTAATTTCTATATGTTTGGCCTTAGAATGCAAGATTGTATTTTTTGACAAACATATAGCAGAAGTATTGTCACAGAAGATAGAAAGATTACTCTCATAGATCTGATAATCTTCTAACTGACTCTTCATCCAGAGCATCTGCGTACAACATCCAGCAGCAGCAATGTATTCTGCCTCTGTAGTTGATAGTGCAATAGTGGGTTGCTTCTTGCTGTACCATGAGATCAGATGACTTCCAAGAAACTGACAGCTTCCAGAAGTGCTTTTACGTTCAACTTTGTCTCCAGCATAATCAGCATCACAAAATCCAACTAATGAAAATTCATCAGATCTTCTGTAACACAGACCCATGTTAGTAGTACCTTTCAGATACCTTAGAACCCTCTTAACAGCTGTTAAGTGTGATTCTCTAGGATCTGATTGGAATCTTGCACATAAGCATACACTAAACAGAATATTTGGTATAGAAGCAGTCAAGTATAGAAGAGATCCTATCATACCTCTGTAGAGTTTCTGATCTACCTTCTTACTTACCTCTTCCTTACCTAGAGTGCTTGTAGGGTGAATTGGAGTCTTTGCCATTTTACTATCAACCACGTTGAACTTCTTCAGAAGCTCTTTAACATATTTGGTTTGATGTATGTAGGTGCACTCTGGAGTTTGGTTGACTAGGATTCCCAAAAAGAATCTCAATTCTCCCATCATGCTCATTTCAAACTCTGCCTGCATACATTTAGCAAACTCCTTTCCAAGCATAATATTTGTTGATCCAAAAATAATATCATCTACATAAATTTAACAAATCAACAAATATTTCTTAAGAGTTTTACAGAATAAAGTTGTATCCACTTTTCCTCTGATAAAATTTTTCTTCAGAAGGAAATTGCTCAACCTCTCATACCAAGCTCTGGGAGCTTGTTTTAAGCCATAAACAGATTTCTTTAGTTTAAAAACATGATCTGGAAAGTTTTCACTTTCAAAACCAGGAGGTTGGTGGACATATACTTCCTCTTCTATAATACCATTAAGAAAGGCACTTTTAACATCCATCTGATACAGAGTGATGTTATTCTGTGCAGCAAATGAAATAAGAAGGCGTATAGATTCTAACCTTGCCACTGGAGCATAAGTTTAAGTGTAATCAATACCTTCTTGTTGACTGTATCCTTGAGCAACCAGCCTTGCCTTATTCCTTTCAACTTATTCCTGAAGACCCATTTTGTTCCAATAACATTGAATCCTTTAGGTCTAGGAACCAGATCCCAAATTTCATTTCTGGTGAATTGATTTAGCTCTTCTTGCATGGCAATAATCCATTCATTATCTTTCAGAGCCTCATCCACAGATGTTGGTTCAATTATTGACACTAAGCCAAACAATGAAGATTCAGATGTTCTGAGATAGGGTCTTGTCCTGATTGGATCATCTTTCTTTCCAATAATCACATCTTCTGGGTGAGATGCCTTGATTCTGGAAGAAGATCCTCTGACATTTGATCTTTCAGAAATGTGTAAGTTGTCCAATTGAGAAGATAGGGGAATAGCATATGGAGTTGCTTCAGATTCCTTCTCTTTAGCCTTTTGTGCCTCTGATCCTTCAGAGTCTGTGAGAATCACTTCTCTATCTGCAGAGTTCTCAAAATGCTTTGGCTTTTCAGATCCAAGCTTATCATCAAATCTTACATGAATAGATTCTTCCACAATCTGTGTTTCAGTATTGAATACTCTGTAGCCTTTAGAGCGTTCAGAATAACCAAGCATGGAACACTTTTGTGCTTTGGAATCAAACTTGTTAAGATTCTCTTTAGTGTTAAGTATATAACAAGTACATCCAAAAGGATGAAAATATGAAATGTTAGGCTTTCTGTTATTCCACAGTTCATATGGAGTCTTTTTCAGAAGAGGTCTTACAGACACTCTGTTGTGAATGTAACAGGCTGTGTTGATTGCTTCTGCCCAAAAGTGTTTTGCCAGATTTGTCTCATTGATCATGGTTCTGGCCATTTCTTACAGAGTCCTATTTTTCCTCTCTACAACCCCATTTTGTTGTGGAGTTCTAGGACAGGAAAAATCATGAGCAATGCCATTTTCAGAAAAATATTTTTCAAAATATTTATTTTCAAATTCAACACCATGATCACTTCTGACTTTTATAATTTTGAAATCTTTTTCATTCTGGACTTGCTTGCAGAAGTCAAAGAACACAAAATGTGACTCATCCTTGTGTTTTAAGAACTTTACCCATGTCCATCTACTATATTCATCAACAATGACTAATCCATACTTCTTGCCTCTGATGGATGCAGTTTTCACTGGTCCAAACAGATCAATATGAAGTAGTTCTAGTGGTTTGGAAGTAGAAACAACATTTTTTGATTTAAAAGATGATTTTGAAAACTTCCCTTTTTGGCATGCTTCACAAAGAGCATCTGAAGTGAACTTCAGATTAGGGAGTCCTCTGACAAGATTAAGTTTATTAATCTGAGATATACGTCTCATATTAATATGGCCCAATCTTCTGTGCCAGACCCATTGCTCTTCATTAACAGACAAGAGGCATTTAACATTTTGAACTTTAAGTTCTGAAAGATTTATTTTATAAATGTTGTTTTTCCTATTACCACTAAATAGGATAGAGCTATCCTTTTGACTTATAGCTTTACAACATTTTTGATTAAAGGTGATATCATAACCATTGTCACTTAATTGACTTATGGACAATAAGTTATGCTTTAACCCTTCAACAAGTAAAACATTAGTAATAGAGGGAGGTTTACCATTTCCAATAGTGCCAGATCCAATGATCTTGCCTTTCTGGTTCCCTCCAAACTTCACGTCACCTCCAGATTTAAGTTCCAGGCTTTGGAACATAGACCTTTCTCCTGTCATGTGTCGTGAGCATCCAGAGTCCAGGTACCATGACTGGCGTCCGGATTTTGCTGCTAAGAACATCTGCAACAGGGATTATTTTGCTCTTAGGTACCCAGATCTTCTTGGGTCCTTTAGGGTTAGTTGGTTTGTAGGTTTGTCTAAACTTCTGTTTTTCAACATAATGTTTATTCTGACTTGCCTTGGGTTTAAACACATAAGTATTCTTCTCAGAGCTTGTGTGTTTAATGTCATTTAAGTGACCAAACTTAAATTGAGAGTAAAGAGGTGTCTTCTTGATGAAAAGTTTGTCAACAGATTTTGGATTACTTCCAGATGAAGATTCATATCCAATACCTCTTCTGTTGTTCCCACTAACACCATAGTTCATAGAAGCCATCTTGCTTCTGTCTATGCTCTTAGTAAGGAATCTCTGAAAGCTAGAGTCATATTTTTCTAAAATGTTTTCACATGACTTAGTCTCAGATTCAGCTTCTTGTTGAGTTGTTTCAAAGTCATTTTTGATTTTCAGATTAATTTCTTTTTGCTCAACAAGTTTTGTCTTCAGAAGATCAATCTCAGATTCAAGACTGCTTTTCAGCTTCTTGTATTTGAGTTTGATATTGTTATAACTTTTCAGAACTTCTGATAAAACTTTTATCAGTTCTTCTTTAGTAAGTTTAGCCATTACCTCTTCAGCGTCATCGTCAGATTCCGAATCTGATTCATATCCTGAGGTTCCTTCCTCCTGATCTTCTGTGCTGGCCATCAGTGCAACATTGGCACATTCTTCTTCTGATTCAGAAGATGATTCAGATTCATCTGAGTCATCCCATGTTGCCATCAGAACCTTCTTCTTTTTCTTAAACTTCTTCTTGGGTTTTTCTTTTTGAAGTTTGGGGCAATCATTCTTGTAATGCCCAGGTTCTTTTCACTCATAGCACACAACTTCTTTCTTGCCAGATCTTCTGTGCCCAGAAGATTCCTTTCTATGATCATATTTTCTGAAGTTGTTGAACTTCTTTCCCTTGTGCTTCCAGAGTCTGTTGATCCTTCTGGACAGCATGGATAATTCATCTTCTTCTTCAGAGCTTTCTTCAATAACCTGCAAAGCTTTAGCAGATTTATTAGATTTTAAAGCAACAAATTTACCTTTTTCTTTCTTCTGAGGTTCATCTTCCTCAAGCTCAATTTCATGGCTCCTCAGTGAGCTGATGAGTTCTTCTAAAGAGATCTTGTTCAGATCTTTAGCCATCTTCAAGGCAGTCACCATTGGTCTCCATCTGGTAGGTAGACTTCTGATGATTTTCTTTACATGATCTGATGTAGAGTATCCCTTGTCCAGAATCTTTAGACCAGCTGTAAGGATCTGGAATCTAGAAAACATAGTTTCTATATTTTCATATTCTTCCATTTTGAACGCTTCATACTTCTGTATAAGCGCCAGAGCCTTGGTCTCCTTCACTTGAGAATTTCCTTCATGAGTCATTTTAAGTGACTCAAACATTCCATGAGCTGTTTCTCTGTTAGTAATCTTTTCATACTCAGTATGAGAGATTGCATTAAGCAATATTGTCCTAGCCTTATGGTGATTTTTGAAATCCTTCTTATGGGCTTCTGTCATTGATTTTCTATCAACTTTCTTGCCATCCTCATTTGTAGGATGTTCATAGCCATCAATAACCAAGTCCCACAAATCAGCATCATACCCAAGGAAGAAACTTTCTATCCTGTCCTTCCAGTAATCAAATTTCTCTCCATCAAACATGGGGGGCTTTGTGCTGATTCTATCCCCTTCATATTTGTTACAGTTGGATGTAGAAGTATCACCCATAATGACAAACAGATATTTATCAAAGTAACTTTTCTCACTGGATCTTTACTGACACGGTTAAGTGGTAGCACACGCAGAACCGGAGCTCTGATGCCAACTGAAGGTGAGAAAATTACTTAGAAGGGAGGGGGTTGAATAAGTATGACAAATAATCCAAGATTCAAACACAGTTATTTTTATCCTAGTTCGTTGAACTCAACTACTCCAGTCCACCCTCTCAAGAGTGATTTACCTTTCTCAGTCAAGGACTTAATCCACTATTTAATCAAACAGATTACAATAGTAACACCTAAGAACAACTGTTCTTAGTCTTCTCAAGAGCTACTGATCCCAACTGGATCCTCTTAAGGAAACCTTTTACAATCAATGTAAAACTAATACAAGAGTAAGAATGCTTCTAAAAAGCTATTATCACAACTGTGATATTTCTCTTAAGTTTTAGAACAATGTTTCAGCAAATAAGATAAAAGAGCTTTTGAGAGATTTGATTTTAGTAAATTTTGCAAGTTATTTGTTACTGAAGAAGATGGAGTGGACTTCTTTATATAGGCACTTAGATCCATGAAGTCTTCTCAACGTTGAAGGTTGTGTTGAAAAGCCTGGAGCCTTTTGTCTTTACATTGGAGGCTGTGCTGAAAAAGCCTGATGCCTTTTGTCTTTTACTTTACAGAAACTTTCCTTAGAATGGAATGCACAGATAAAACCTTTTTTGTCTGTGTTCTTGTGTCTAGCATAAAATAGGAAAGAGCTGTTGAGATATGCCAACGTACATATTCAAATCTTCTTCACTAAGTAAGTTCAGCTATCAACATTAGAGTCTAGATCTTCAGAATCTCCAGAGTAGAGATCTTCTGGATCATTAGAGTCTTAGGACGTTCTTCAGATTATGCTGAATCAGTGTATGTGCAGCTTGTGTGCTTGAGCGTGTAATTCTGTTAGAGCAGAGTCTTCTATATCAGATTCTCAATACTTATGCAGCGCAGTATCTTCAGAGTCTTCTGATGACTAAGCTTCTGAACTCTCAGAGTCTTTTATTCTTTAGAGACTTTTTCTTCAGAATCTTCAGTAGAAATCACTCAGATTCTTCTGGAGGCAGTGTTCAGATCTTCATCTAAGATGCTCTTGAATCTTTGAAGCCTTTCATAATATCATTGTTCAAATCCAAATTTGCTCTTTAAGAATATTTTCTTTAGTACCTGTAGCAAACAGTCTAGAACAAATTTAGAGTATATAATTCTTGAATACAAAATTCATAAGTGTTATCATAAAAACATAGAGATATTACTAAGAAACAATTTGTGTTCTTACAGTATTGTTGTTGTTATCTCTGAATATGACTCTCTTGCTGGGTCCGTCGGGTATATTGAATACTGGTTCAATCACCGTTACGTCTTATTTTTTCTTCTTGTTGCTAATCTCTAGCATTCCTTGGTCAAGTAATGCTCGAACATCTTTTTGTACAAGGTCACAACCTTGTAGATTTAGCATGCATTGTTCACTATTCTCGTGATAAGTTTTGAGCATCCAGGCTTGAGCGAGCCTTTTGTGCAACTCTACTAATGGCACTTTGCTTTCATCAATAGTGGTAACAGTCTTGGTTTCAGATCCATCCCCTTCTTCAGTGATAACATTCACTCAACCATGGTTCGGTAGAGGGTTATCCTTCACATTTGGGTGATTATCTTCAAAAGACAAAATCTTCTTTTCAATCAACTCTCGAACAATGTGTTGGAGCGTGAAGCATCCTTCCAAGTCGTGCCTGGGAGCGTTTTCATGGAACGGACAATGTGCATTGGCGTTGTAGTAGTAAGGCAGAGGATTAGGCGGAGCGCCTAATTTCCTCGTTTTGCCAAGTCCTCTTTCTATCAGCATAGGGAACAAATTAGTGTAGCTCATAGGGATGAGTTGTATCTTTGGCCTATTACTTCAATAATTAATCCTCGGAGCTTGAGCCAGAGGTTGCTGCCCTTGCTGGTGGTACTGCTGATGTTGGTTGGGTGCCCCTTGTTAAGCACCCTGATGAGCTTGCTGTTTAAAAACAGGCGTCGCTGCTGCCACATAGGATGGTTATTGATATTGTTGTCGTTGATTCTTTGAATTTTGTTCCTTTCTTTCATAAGTTACGGCGCTTACTTCACCCTCCTTCTTCTTTTGGAAGTTACTAGCCGGATTTTTGGTAGCACTGGCGCTAGAATTGGCAGTTGAAGTTATCACTTTTCCGCTTTTCAGCCCTGCTTCGACCTTTATTTCTACAGCGACGATGTCGGAGAAATTGGTTATGACACTGCTGATCAATCTTTCGTAGAAATCTGGTTTGACGATGTCTACAAACCAATCAGCTAGTTCTTTTTCTGTGAGGGTGGCTCTACTTGAGCTGCGGTTTTGCGCCATCTTTGCGCATACTCCTTGAAAGATTCGGTACTTTTCTGCGTCATACTGAGAAGTTGACGATGATCTGGAGCCAGATCCATATTGTATTTGTACTGTTGGATGAAAGCATCTGATAAGTCTTGAAAACCATGGATTTTTTCCTGATCTAAGCTCAAGTACCACTTGGCGGATACTCCTTTGAGGCTATCTTGGAAGCAATGTATCAACAGCTTGTCGTTCTCGATATACGGAGCCATCCGCCTGCAAGACATGATTAGGTGCACCTTGGGACAAGTAGTAGCCTCATACTTGTCAAACATAGCCATTTTGAACTTTGGTGGGAATATCAGTCCTGATACCAAACACATGTCTTTGGCGTCTGATCCAAAGACATTACTCAACTCAATAGCTCGCATTCTTTTGGCCATAATATCCATCTCTACCCTTAGCTTTTCATGCTTCTCGTCTTCAACTTCAGAACTTTCTAGTATATCAAAGATTGGCTGGTGATGGTAGAAAATAGGTCGGACATGAGTTGGTCCTCCTTCCTGAGTGAATATAAGATTTGTCGTCATTGGATCAACTTGTGGTTGAAAGCTAGACAGCTGAGGATTGTTGATTGGTGGTAGGAAATCCCTAGACATGCCAAATGGGAATTTAGTTGTCGTAGCTGGAGCGATTGGAAGATTTGTTGCTGCTATAGCCACTTCAGAAACCAATGTAACCTGCGTATCCATCTTCGCTTTAATCACATTAAGAACCTCAATGATTTGACTGACGTTATCCTTAATACCCTCGATGTCGTTATCTATCTGGTCAATCGTCTGATTGTTGTCTGCCATCCTTCTTTGAGCTTGAGCTCGGGTGTTGTATCTGTGAGAACTCAGTGTGACTCTCCCCTTTCTGGCGGACAAGAACAACAGATGAGCTGCAGAACCCAATGCAAGACCGATGCAGAATGATATTCAAATACAAATGCAAAACCAACCATTCAAGGAAAAAGCAAAATTTGTTTACAAACAAAAATAGGAACGCACGTAACAACGTGCTTTAAAAGCAAATTTTCATTGATAAATCAGGATCTATTACAATAGTGGCCCTTGCTAAAAAAGCAAGACCTTTCTTACAACAAAAGTAAATGCAACATAAGATTACAATCTTTTTAGGGAAAGCAAGAAATGGTGAAACATCGATCGATCTAACTAGATGATCCTTCTCCTTCTTGAGACATGGGCTGAGCTTGATTCTGACGAATAATCTCCCATAAGTCTTCATTCTCACGCTGAGCTTTGATTAAAGCATATCGCATCTCTTCCCTAATCATAGGAACTTTTGGCTCCATCGTGACCTCATAGTCGTGGGTGTAGAACATTGCTAAAGCTCTCTCTTTTAACCAGAGTAGATAAGCTTTAGTAGTCAAACAACTTATGTTTTCTTCTGCGCTCATCCCTTGCATGTGAGGACGCTACCAAGCATGGCTGGCTTGGGCTTCTAGTTCTTCGTTGCTACCCTTTTCACAAAAATAGGCTTTTAGCATCTCTGGCTCTGGCTCCGGCCCGGTTGGATACCCATGCTGGCGTCGAACGAGAATTGGGTTATAGCTGATAACTCCTCTTATACCAATGAGAGGTATGTTAGGGAAGTCCCTACAACTTTGGATCATGGCTACACCGCTGATTTTGGGATCGTACCAATTGACATCATAGTGGTTGAGAGTTATTAACTTTGCGATCCATGCGTCCTTGCTAGAGAGGTTCCATAGAACATGAGTCTTGGGCAAGTGAGAAGTGAACCGCCTGCTAAGCAAAGCGGTACAACACGAGAATTGTCCGAGATCATACAAAGTATGGCGGTGGATGACAATGTAGGTGTCAACTAGCAATGTATTCACATGATTTTTGATAATGAAGAGCCGAATAACCTCCTCACTGATGAACTCATTACAGCATGGAAAGAGGTATAAGCCATAAATCAAGAACGCCAAGATCGCCTTAAAGATACCCAAATTCCTATTTTCGTGGTGAAATTCAGCCATTTCCATAAATGGCCTTGCCTCCATTCCATGGAAACCACTTCTGGCTACCAAATCAGCAGGCAGTTCATCTGGCCTGAGGTGTAATGCTTTAGCAAGGTCTTTTATTTTTGGTTTCCCATAGGAAGCCTTGAAAGTTAGAGGAAGCTTTAGGTAAGCCAACTATTCTTCTATAGTCGGAAGCAATTGGAAGTTCGGAAAGATGAAGCAATGGTATATTGGACTATAAAATTCAATGAGCACCTGCAGCATGTTCCCGTCGATTTGAGTGTTAAGTAATGGCAGAAGATATCCATACTTTGCAATGAACGTGGCAGGATTTCTAACAAGGCCTGCCAAGATCTTGAGGTTGTCCAACTTCAAATCTGGAAACGGGAGTCCGCTTCGTCGTACCATGTTGATGTTTGCAAAGAAAATTTTGAATTTCTTTGAATGGTTAGTAAAATGAAAAGATGTAATGCAAATGTGACTGGTTTTACAAAACTCATAAGATTAATTTGTGTCAAACCCTCATTTCATTCAATATTGGTAAGAGTTACAACTTTTTGAGATACAATACAAGAATTCTAAAATTACATCAAGAGACTAGGTTTTACACCCTAAACTAATGACTTCAGACACGAGGCCTCTTCAACTTCTTTAGGATTGCATTCTCCATTACTAACTTATCCACTATCCCTTTCCAAGCTCCGGAGGTAGGATGGATATTGGAGTATTCATGATTGCTTTGAGTGGGTTTGATACTAGAGAAAAAAAATTCTCCTTTGTTGTTTCCCCATCAATTACTCATCATTCGAGACAATCTATCAACTCATCTTTTTCTTGCACCTCTTGGACGAGCCTTGTAGCTTCGGAGAAAACGAATGATACTTTCCTTCCCAAGTATCTCTCTCAAGTTACGCTCTTGCAAGTAATTCTTGATAATCCTCCATCTTTTCAATGGGAATGGTAGAAGATGACGACGCGATGACAATTTGCGTGTTCTTTTCTGGGAGATACGACATCTTCAAATCTCTTGCTCTAGACTGGACCCATTGAGTGAATGGTTCTAAAGCTATGCAATTTCTTTTCCCCATAACTGCTTTAGTCTTTTTCTGGATGTTCTCCTAAGCATCAATCGTACAGTTTCACACATTTTCTGCTACCTTTGCATTGAGATAAAAGAAACCGGATAGGAGCACATTGTTGGGTTTGTCTTTCATTGGAAAACCAAATTGTCATCTAGCCAAGGATGGATTGTAATTGATCCCTCCTCGTACTCCAATAAGTGGTATATTTGGGAAACTTCCACATTGATCAAAGTACACTCCTCGGTCGTATGTGGGGTCGTACCAATGAATATCAGCTTGTGTTAAAAAGAGTATCCTTTGAGACCATCTCCATCGATTGGGGTTTTCCTTGAAAGCATCGGTTCTTGGCAAACGATTTACAAACCATTTGTATAACAGAGGTGCACAACAGAGGAAAGCTCCTTTTCCTTGAAACGTCCGATGATGAATTGAATGATACACATCTCCTAACAAGGTAGGCACAGGGTTGCCACTTAAAAATATGGTAATGGAGGGGAAATTGATGAATTCCTCTACCTCGGGAAACAACACTAGTCTATAGATTAACAGAGCTAATACTGCTTCAAAAGCATCCATACCCCCTTCTTTGGCAAGATAGGCAGCTTTCTTGACTACGAAATCTAAATGAAAACATGCTACTCCTTTTTTGGTTGCACAGTGGGCTTTAATTTCAGAAGCTTCAAGGTGAAGAGCATCTGCAATTCCTTTCGGTGAAGGTAAGCTTTCCAATCCACTTTATTGCTTTTGGTCCTTCACAGGAACTCCCATATAATAGGCGTACTCTTCCAAAGTCGGCATCAACTGATAGTCGGGAAAAATGAAGCAATGGTACAAAGGATCATAGAACTGAACCAATGTACTGAGAATCCCTTCTTCTATCCCTATCCTGACAAGGCTCAAAAATATTCCATATCTCTTTCCAAAGTCCTCTGACACCATGGTTCCTAGCTTTTTCAACTCAGAGGTATCAGGCTTCTTGAAAATGTATCTATTGGTGTTTCTTGTTCCAATATCCATGATATGTCTAGGATTTTTCACAAAGAGATCAACTGTGTTTTACAAAACTAGCGTAATATAAAATGCTATGATGAGATGATGCACACACCACAGAAAGGCAAGTATTCAAAAATACAATGCACATGCACACACAAAGGCTCCCTAGGCTCAAGGTCAAAGCATGAAGTCAAAAGGTCTACCCATCCCCAAGGATTTGTACAATGAGTTGTTTGTACCTGCCAAACGGGTTCTAACAAAGTTCCTAGAGTCATAGTAAATCCTTCAGAAATTTCCAACTAACGCGACTACTCACGTGAGTCAACAATATTCTCAAGATAAACTCGTCTGAGTGTAGCATTGCGTGACAACTATTGAGAGACTACTCCCTAACAGTTTTCGTGCTACGTCCTAAAAAGGCCAAGTGGGGTAAAAGTGTCACTAAAAGTCCTCAACTTCGCAGACTCATGTTGAAAAAATTAGTGAATACACGACTACTCATGCATTACTAACCATCTCAAAGAGTCTCCACTGAGCGTGATTACATCATATGTCAGACATATTGGGACTACTCTCAATAGCCCAACTATTGATCATATTACAATCCTATCTCATGTGTCACTCAAATTCGGGTTAGGATTTATCTCACCACTCAAAGCACCCAATATCCATAACACACAAACAAATATATTGACAAATATACATGTAAGCAAATATTCACAAATATAACATATAAGCAAACAAAATAGGATAAACCCTCCAGTTTAAGTTATCTCCCCAGTGAAGTCGTCATTTCTGTTACGGTGAGAATCATGATACCAAGCTATTGATTAACTTGAATCTTAATTTATTAAATTCACAATTGGAATTTGATTTATCCAAAGTAAAGGTTAAAGAAAGCAATACCTTTTGCGCGATGTAACAACAACGCTAAGAGATCGGAGATCGGGGGTTGGTGTGGCTACCGCAAAAATAAGGTGTCGGCAAAATAGAAGAGTCGCCACCTTTCGTTATTTATCCCTCAGAAAGGGAAAGGAAACAATCGGAAAAACCTGACGAAAAGGTATAAGACAAGGTCATCGCAACCAATGTCTGGGTTCGGGAGTCGGTTAGGCAAGGGGAAGGTATTAGCGCCCCTCACGTACATCGTACTTGATGGGATCCACGCTTGTTGTGTTTATCTGACGGGTTGATTTATCTATCTACGCTAAAAGTATGGTCTAAAAAGAACAGAAAATGACTCGGCAGAACACAATAGTTCTATGCCTACGTATTCCCGTTTGGAACGAGAAATCAGAGTCAACGTGGTTCGCCTAACTACGGGTTACGGGGGAAGGTTGCTCGCCGAGATATCGCATCTCGTGCCTATGTACTTTCACACGGCGCTAAAGATCAGAGCAAACATAGTTCGGGACACAAGAGACACAGGTTTGTCTTTTTTTATCCGAGTAGGGTTAACAGACGGTTCCAGTAGTTGGTGTATGCAGCTTGACCTTTGGAGACTTAGGCGTTTACCGTTTGCGGTAGAACCGAGAGTTAACAGAACTCTCCTTCTGAAAAGGGTTTCAAAGGATTAAAGGTCCCAGAGGACAAAAAGAGGTTTGATCTTTGTTTTCTATTTTTTAGAAGAAATGTCTTTTATGGATGTTTGCAACTAATATCGCACTAGAGACTATGACCTGAGAGTGAATGCGTCGCATGTCACCCAAAGGGTGCCATACTAAACATCCAAGTTGTTGAAAAGAAACTTTCCAACAACCCTTTCTCAAGTAGCTTAAGGATCATGGCGTACGACATCAATTAACCTTTATTAGTGTATTTTGATTGGTTTGAAGATGAGAAGAGAAAGGACGCACTAAAGGGGAACTGATCCAATCCTAAAGTTGTCATGCAAAGTTGATCCTATGATTGAGGTTAGGAGGGGACTACCTAATGTTATCATGCATGGTTAGAACCCTAATGTCTGTCATAACTTCTCTTGAATAAGAGAAATCAGAGTTCCTAGGGGAACATGGCAAAGGAAAGCAACAGTAACAGAAATCAACTGAAAGAAATAACTGTAAGTAAAATGCATGCAATGCAACAATACAAGCAGAAGGAGTCAAACTCAACTTCTAGAGCAAACAAGCCAGAGGCAACACATAACACAGGCAAGGGAGACAGACTCAACCTTAAGCCGGCAAGCAAAGCCAAATAATAATAGTCAAGCAGAGGGAGACAGGATCAACCTCTAATGCAACCAAGCAAAGGGAGCAAGCTCAACCTTTAGGATGCTCTTAGGCCTAAAATCATCTACATGAACCTAGTATAATGCAACACACCAAGCAGTCACACAAGCATAGCAAAGCACTCAGAAAATACAGCAAACAAGACAACATACAAGCATCTCAACAGCAAAGCAGATTAGCAGCAGAACAATCCAACAGTCTGTAATCAACTTGAAGTCCAAGCCATCTTCAAGCTTCAACAAGCTCCAACAAAAGAGAGGGGAGTTAACATCAAGATTATTTCATGATGATGGGAAGCATGATGGAAACCAAGGGAATCCATCATGGCACTCAACCATACATCTGAGATAGGCATCCTCAAAGGTTCTACCTCTTGTGATATGCCACACATCCTTCTAAAGGAAGGATGAGGCATCCATATAGGGACCTTGAATCATGGGATGAGAATGGAAAACAATCAAGGCAATCCATGTTTATTTGAAGAAAGAGAAATCAAACTAAAGCTCTTCCTAAACCCTAATTGAATAAGCTACAAGAAAGCTACTAAAAGGAGGTCTAAACACCAAAACCAAACACCACAATTAAGCAAACAGAAGCCTCTATATGTCTAAAGCACTATCCAAAAAGAAAGGAAGATTTATCTTATGCTATGGGCCACCATTAAGGTCATTCTAAAGGAGAAGTCATGTTAGAATCATCATAAAACTAGCCTAAGTTTTAAATCTATTGAAAATACCAAAACTACTTCTAAAATCCTATAAAATTTTCTAAGGGAACCTACATGTGTTATGTATCTATGGTAGGAAATCCAGGGATTGAATCTAAAGGGAAAGCCACTAAAGAATTCCTAAATCACCAAGTATCAAATGGAAACCCTAAAATGGAAGGTCATGGGAACCTAATTCAAAACAGAACCTAAAGTTATCTAAAAAATATGAAATAATTCCTAAGGGATCATGCAGCTCTATACTAATAGCCAGCCAAAAATCTCACTCAAATTCTATACCAATTGGCCATAAAAAAATCAGAAAGGAAATGAGGAATTATGCCAAAATTAAAGAATTAAAGAAAATGCAAAAAATCAAATTAAATTGAAAATTGCATGAAAATAAAATCTAAAAGCACCAGAAAATCAGAAATAAAATATAGACCATGCACCTATTTTTATTGTATTTTTCTGACCAAAATTGAATTTATTATGATTTTTGCAATGAACATGAATTAAAAAAAAAAGAAAATGAATTAAAGAAAAGAAATATAGCTGGAAAATAACAGAGGCGTTAGATCAATTGACTAGGTATGCTCATTCAAGGCTCACACACACGCCACATCAGTTGCCAAGTAGATTAATGAAACACAACATTTTGCTGCTGGGTCAAAGTCCAAGTTTGAGAACAAATTACAAGCGTACGATTGGATTACTTAGTCACCATTTCACACAGATCCAACGGATGATGGTCATCGTCCCCATTCAAACTCTGAAAGGGAGGGAAATTACCAGCGGTGGCTGGAGAAGACCTCCGATCGTCTTCTCCGGCGAGTCAACAGTGCCAGGTCATCCAACCTTCACTAACTCTAACAAAACCTATATTGTTCTCCTCGTTTTTTCGCCCTGAGTCCAAATCCACCCTTAGTTTCTCCTAATTCCTCCTAGATTTTAAAATCCGATCAAGAATTCAAAATATGTCACATCCTGAAATCTCATCAAACCTCCAATTAAAGCCACAGATTTATTCTACATCTCACCAGGATCATCAAGACCTAATCAAATCGTGCTAAAACCTCAAGAACAGGCAGTTACAAGCTCTAACAGAAATCATGTTGTATCCTGAATTGTCTCTAAACTTCCAAGTTTCTATCCTAAAACCATCTGATCTTCTTCCTAATGCTTAACCTCAATTCAATTTCAACTAAATTAACCTAGAATCAGTGCAATTTTGAAATATGCATACCTGGTTTGTAGCTTCGAATTGAGGCACTTCCACTGCGATTCAAGCTTCCAGATGATGCAGAATCGTTCCTTGATACAGGATAAAGCTGTTAGAAACTTCAATTTTCCTTGAATTACTCTCAAACTCCAAACATGATTTTCAGTTTTGATCTTGAAACTCTCTTTCCAATCTCTGGCTCCAGCTGCAAAATGATCACCAACCTTGCACTGAACCTTCTTCTGAACTTATATAGAATTGATCTTGATGATTTGGAGGCCCATTGGAGGCCCAAACAGTGAGATCCAAAAATCAATTTTAGCTTAAGAGTTCAATCATGGTGTACACGAATCTGAGTCAATTCCTTCTCCAAGAAGCTTCATCTGTAATGCTTGTGGACTGTGGAGAGTGTAGGGATCAAATTGGGCCCTTGTTTGCATCATATGACCAACCTTTGATGTGTTACTTATTCATGAAGTAACAAAGTGAAATGTCACGAAATATGCCCCAAATTGACTTTCCACTATTGCCATTGTGTTCAAAAGTATTTCTGATCAAAATGAGCACTCATTTGCATTGTCTTGAGCACATATGAATTAATTTGGATTTTTTCACTTAAAGGCCTTTAAAAAATGCCCTTTACCAAATTCCTTCAAAAAAAATCTTGCTCTAAGCCAAATCAATACATCCTTTATACATGAAGGACCTAAAAATGCCATTTTGAACAAGTTTTATGTTGGACAAAACTTCATTTGAAGTGTGGAAGATAGTGAAAATGACCTATAATGCGAAATGACCTATAATCTTACTTTCCCAAAATACCCCTGACTTGTAAACCTCATAACTTGAGTTCTACAAATCAGATGAAAGACTTCTAGTACAATTTGGAAATCTAAGATCAAGACCTACAACTTTCAGGTTGGCTAAAAGTTGAGGAGAAACACCCTTCAAGGTCAAAAGTTCCTTGGAAGTTGGTTGACTTTTGTAGACAAATTTCACATTCATCTGATGACCTATAACTTGTCTAGATCATAACTTGAGTTCTATGAATCCAATCAAGGACTTCTAGTACTCAAATTAAAGCTAAGAACATGCTCTACAAGTTCCATTTTGGACAAGAGTTGAGATGAAAACTTGTATCTTGATATAAATGGTCTTGAAGTTAAGCACTAAATAGGGGATTTTACCCTGAGAGCCCTAGTTTAGCAACTCCTCACACTTTGAATTCTTCTTGAATTGATCTTGGAATATCACCTCATGTATCTCAACACAACTTTCCATGATCACAAAGACTTAGAAATAGGTTTTGATCCTCTTCAATTGCACAGTTAACTCAAGGTTGACCAGGCAAACACCCTAATTGCAACACCTTCACATGTGGCTCTTCACACCTAGCATAATGACTTGACTGAGCTCCACCATGAACCTCAAGGAACTCCATGAGCTCTATCCAAATACCCTATTCATGCACAAGGCCTCACAACCCACTGATGGTCTTCCATTGGTCCTCAGGTTAGGAGATGGACCCTATACAAGCAACCAAACTTCTCAAGAACACAACCCTCTTCCTTATGACTTTGGTGACTTCTCAAGCTTGAGTAAAACCTCTAGATAGGCTCCTCTTGATATAAACCACACTTGATCCCTTGCTAAATGAATAATGCTATGCTATGCAAATTCTAGACCAATGCAATGCTAATGCAATGAAACATAAAGCCAACTAAGAAAAAGGTTAGGCAAATTTTGGGGTACAACAGCTGCCCCTATTCAAGCGACTTGGACCAAACTGGATGAAAAGCGAACGGCTTTCAGCCAATCAAGGTAAAAGGCAGTTGAATACCAAAGAACCCGGAAATTTTCTAACCACAAAAATAAACTGCGAAAACTGCTTGGGGAAAATATCCAGAAAATTGAATCTGGTTGTCACGGCAACAAACTGATCAATCATCTGATAAAGAACCTGATTTCAACATCAACCACCTGTGTGACGCCACAGGCGTTGAATCCACGTTATACGCTACAATAAGCGGGAACCGAGTCACAGGACCATATTAAAACATTGTCCTTGACTTTCTATCTCCGAAGGGACGGGCAAGCACTACGTAAAGCGCGAGCGGTCAATGTACTATCCTTGTCCTCCCATTTCCGCGGAAATGGGCGAAGCACTAAATAAAAGTGCTAATCTGGCATCCGAAGACTTGAACGAACAACTCTGCAGGGAACATTTCTGACACTACGATATTTTCACTACGTATAACACGAACTTGGGTAACAACTCCGTCAACACGGGTAACAACTCCGTCAACACGGGTGACAACTCCGTCAACACGAGTAACATCTCCGTCAACACGGGTAACATCCCCGTCAACACGGGTAACATCTCTGTCAACACGGGTAAAATCTCCGTCAACACGGGTAACATCTGCGTCAGCACGGGTAAAATATTCGTCAACACGAGTAACATCCCCATCAACACGGGTAACATCCCCGTCATCACGGGTAACATCTCCGTCATCACGGGTAAAATCTCCGTCAACACGGGTAAACATTCCATCAACACGGGTAATAATCTCTGTCAACACGGGTAGCAACTCCGTCAACACGAGTAACATCTCCGTCAACACGAGTAATGTAACACCCATTTTAATTATTTAGTCATTTTATTATTATTTTAAAAATTATACGTTGGTGTGTCCTTTGGTGGGGGTGTATTTGATGATGTTCGGTGGGCGTCCCTAATGTAGGAGGACTATTGGTGGTATTTTGGTGCGAAATATAATAATGTAAAAATAATAGTAACATTGGTGGGAGTGTTATTATTATTATTATTATTATATTTGTTAATATTATTAATATTATTAATATTATTATTATTTTGGTGAAATAATGATATTAGTATTATTATTATTATTATTATTATTATTAATAGTAATATAATATTATTAGTATTAATAATAATATTGTATCATTTTATTAAGTTATTTTACTAATTGGGATTAGATTTAATAAAGAAAATAAGAATTGGAAGAGGTATTAGAGAGTTGGGTGAGAGAAGAGAAGTTAGAACGATAGAATTGGCTTCTGAGAGAAGAGCAGAGAAGGAGAACAAGGAGAAAGGGGAAAGAGCTAGGGCTTGAAGTTCTTGAGGATTCCTCTCCAATCGAAGATATAATCAGGTAAGGGGGGAGAAACGGATTGGGATGATACAATACATGAAATTGGGTAGAGGGGATTTCCTTAACCCCGTAGGTATTCTGATGGTTATGTGTGGATTTTTATATGTTGTTGATTATTGATGAATTGTGTTGAATAATATGTATATGACGATCTGTTGATGTTTGATGTTGCCATTGTTGAATGAGTGCTGGTGTTGGTGTGGTTTGAGTAAGGTTCTGAGTAACTCTGGAGCGCCGGTAATGTACCGTAATGTTGGTCTGGAGTAGAGTTATAGGACAATTGATAAGCGTAATATGCATTGGTTGTAATACTGATAGGATAGAAAGTGGATGTTGTGGAATAGGATTGAATCGGAGGAGAATGAGAATTCTGAACTGCGAGAATTTGCAAAGTCGCAGGCAAATCACTAGCACTTCGCTAAGCGAGCTGGTAGCGAGCGTTCGCTAGGTGCTCGCCTAGCGAGTGAGGTAGCGATCGTGACCAGTAGTCTTTGTTGCCTTCGCGAGGTAGTTCGCTAGGCGAACAGGTAGTGAGTATTCGCTGTGACGAGTTGGGTAGCGAACCATTACAGTAGCCACTATTGTCATTCGCGAGGAGGTTCGCTAAGCGAACAGCTAGCGAGCATTCGCTAGGAGCTCTCCTAGCGAGGGAGTAGCGAGCGTAGCAAAATGTGACTTTTTGTACTGTCGTGTCTGGTGCGCTAGCTGTGTAGTATCCCTTAGACCATGATGAGTGTAGGGATGGAGATTGGATAATGTAGGGAGTACATTTGGTGATAGGATGTGGATTCTTTATCGTTTAAATTAAGTGAATGCTGGATGAGTGTGCGATATGGAGTATCGTAAGGTTATCACTATGATAGGGTATCCCCGGGTGATGGGATGTGTTTATACTTGGTGTTAGAATGTGAAACTACTCACTGTGTGATTCGAATTATAAGTCGTTAGTGTGTAATCGATCTACACATATGCATTGATGTATGATGATATGATCAGGAGGATCGTGTGCACTTAGTGTGCCTGAATATAATAGTTATGCATTGGTGTCTTGCATATCATGGTGTTTGGTGGGATGAATCATATCTCAGTAGGAGCATAAGTGATTCATCCGTACTCCTTTGAGGAGAATGGTGAGGGGATAGATCATATCTCAGTAGGAGCGTAAGTGATCTGTCGGGGATAGATCATATCTCAGTAGGAGCGTAAGTGATCTGTCCAGGTTCGATTGAATGAACCAATGAGTCGGTACCGCATGCATGGTGTTGAGTTGCATATTTGCATTATAATATGTGATATTGTAATTTGAACAGTAGGTTCGTGATTGGTGTTGTGGGGTGAATATTGAGGTGTTGGTGTGTTTTACTACCTTGTTTACATGTATTACATTACCAATATATTTTGATCATGTTTTCTCACCCCTTTGTTGTTGTTGTGGTCTGTGCTTCATCGGAAGTACAGATGATCCAGGTACTTAGCTAGCTTGGATTATGCTGTGCCAGTCGAGTCTAGGATGCTCTAATACGTAGCACGGGACTTGGGTGTTTCTATTTGTTTTATGCTGAACTTGTATTTTGTTCCTGTGAACGTATCAAAAACCTTTGTTGGATTTTACTATTCGATATTCCGCTGCATTTGGAGAAAAACCTTTTTTTAAGGAAATGTTGGTTTTGCTATGTGATATCCCACTTGGGAAGAAAACTCTGATGTTTATTTATAATGTTTATTATTTTAATTGTTTTGGGAAGTGGGGTGTTACAATTAGTATCAGAGCAGGTCGGTCCGTCCGGCCAGTGTTGTTGAGTCGAGTTAAGTCTGTCCTTTAGGATAGAGTTGAGTATCTTTTAACCTGGTGTTGTTATTTTTGAGCAGTATGGCAGGAAGGAATGATGCTGCGTTGACTGCTGCTATGCAAGCAATGGCGCAGGCGGTTGCTAATCAGAACCAAACTGCAGATGTCCAATTCAGGAGTTTGGCGCAGTTTCGGAGCAACAAGCCGCCGACGTTTGAAGGAGGAATTCTAGATCCTGAAGCTGCACATAAGTGGCTGAAGGCAATTGAGAAAATTTTCAGGACTATGGATTGTAGTGATGAGCAAAGGGTGAGGTTTGGTACTCACATGCTGGAGGGCGAAGCTGAAGCTTGGTGGGACAACATTCGCCAAAGACTGGAAGCTGCTGGAACTGCCATTACTTGGGAGGTGGTTCGGAAAGGTTTTCTGGAAAAGTATTTTCTGGAAGATATTCGAAGTGCTAAGGAGATTGAATTCTTAGAGCTGAAGCAGGGTAGTATGACGGTAGCAGAGTATGCTGCTAAGTTTGAAGAGCTGGTGCAGTATTGTCCTCATTATAATATTGATGGGGCAATGACTTCTAAGTGTTTAAAATTTGAGAATGGACTGCGTCCAGAGATTAAGTTGGGGATTGCTTGTCAGAAGATCAGGAGTTATCCTGAGCTGGTAAGCAGGAGCAGAATTTATGATAATGACAACTGGGCAAGGATTGCACACTACAAAGTTGTTAGTGACCGTAAGGGTAAGCAGAGGTTCAGTGGTACTCCTTATAGTGTTGTTGCTGATAAGGGAAAGCGTAAAGCTGTTGTTGATAAGAAGCCCAGAGAGGGGAGAGCATCTGCTGATGGGAAATGTTTCCGATGCGGTGGCATGGGACACCGTGCTAATGATTGTCCTAATGAAGTAAAGAAGTGTTTTAAGTGTGGGAAGCCAGGTCATGTGATAGCTGATTGCAGAGCTACTATGCCGACCTGTTATAACTGTGGGGAAAAGGGTCACATCAGTACCCATTGTGAGAAGCCGAAGAAGCCTCAGACATCTCCGGCTGGTGGGAAGGTGTTTGCTTTGGCAGGAACTCAAGTTGTCAGTGATGAGCGAGTCATCAAAGGTACTTGTATTATCAATAATATTCCTTTGACTGCTATTATTGATACGGGTGCAACCCACTCGTTTATTTCTGTTGACTGTGTGAAGAGGATAGGTTTGATGCCGTCCACTCTGGAGAGACGGATGACTATTGAGACACCCTCTATAGGTTCAGTGACTACTTCTTTGGTATGCCTGAAGTGTCCGCTGACTATTTTTGGTAGAGAATTTGGAGTGGATCTGATTTGTCTACCACTTGGTAATTTGGATGTTATTCTGGGTATGAACTGGTTAGAGTTCAACCGAGTCTACATCGATTGTTTTCGGAAGGAATTGTTGTTCCTGACTCCAGAAGGGGAAGCTTTAGCAGATTCTTTGTCTAGTAAAGAATTGAGGACCTTGTTGGAAGATGAAGCTAAAGTGTTTGCTTTATTTGCAACTTTATCGGTGGATAGCAAAGCGTCAATGGAGGAATTGGCAGTGGTGAAGGAATTTCCGGAAGTGTTTCCTGATGACATTACGGAATTGCCTCCGACGAGGGAAGTTGAATTTAGTATTGATCTTGTTCCTGGTACGAGGCCTATTTCTATGGCGCCGTACAGGATGTCTGCAGTGGAATTGGCTGAGCTAAAGTCTCAGATTGGAGAATTGTTGGATAGAAAGTTTATTAGACCGAGTGTGTCGCCGTGGGGAGCTCCAGTGTTATTGGTGAAGAAGAAGGATGGTAATATGCGTTTGTGCATTGACTATCGTCAGTTGAATAAAGTGACTATTAAGAATAAGTATCCTCTACCAAGGATTGATGATTTGATGGATCAGCTGGTAGGAGCTCGTGTGTTCAGTAAGATCGATTTGAGATCGGGTTACCATCAGATCAGAGTAAAAGAAGGTGATATTCAGAAGACTGCTTTTAGGACTCGATATGGACATTATGAATATGCTGTAATGTCGTTTGGAGTGACTAATGCGTCGGGAGTATTTATGGAGTATATGAACAGAATCTTCCATTCTTATTTGGATCAGTTCATTGTGGTATTTATTGACGATATATTAATTTATTCTAAATCTGATGAAGAACATGCAGGACATCTGAGGATTGCCTTGCAGGTGCTGAAGGAAAATAAATTGTTTGCTAAACTGTCAAAGTGTGACTTCTAGTTGAAGAAAGTGAGTTTCTTGGGGCATGTAATATCTGGTGATGGCATAGCGGTGGATCCGTCAAAAGTAAGTGCAGTGTTGCAGTGGGAACCACCAAAGACAGCAACGGAGATTAGAAGCTTTTTGGGGTTAGCCGGTTATTACCGCAGATTTATTGAAGGGTTCTCTAATTTGGCGTTGCCATTGACTCAGTTAACGAGGAAGAACCAAGTTTTTGTATGGGATGCTGCTTGTGAAGAAAGCTTTGAAGAGCTGAAGAAGAAATTGACTACGGCACCGGTGTTAGTGTTGCCGACTCCGAGTGAACCGTTTATGGTATACTGTGATGCGTCTAAGATGGGATTAGGCGGAGTTCTTATGCAGAATGGTAAGGTAGTAGCATATGCTTCGCGGCAACTGAGAGTGCATGAGAGAAATTATCCGACTCATGATCTTGAATTAGCTGCGGTTGTTTTTGTGTTGAAAATATGGAGACATTATTTGTATGGTTCAAGATTTGAAGTGTTTAGTGATCATAAGAGTCTGAGATATCTGTTTGATCAGAAAGAGCTGAATATGAGACAAAGAAGATGGTTGGAATTTTTGAAGGATTATGACTTCAGTTTGAGTTATCATCTAGGAAAGGCCAATGTAGTGGCAGATGCTTTGAGTAGGAAAGCAATTCATATGGCAGCTCTGATGGTGAAAGAAATTGAGTTAATTGAACAGTTTAGAGATTTGAGCATGGTTTGTGAGACTACTACAGATAGTGTAATGTTGGGTATGTTGCAGGTAAATAATGACTTCTTGGATATGATTAGAGAAAATTAGAAGTTGGATGTGAAATTAGTAGATTTGATGCCTGGAATAGGAAGTGACTCCGATAGTGACTTTAAATTGGATAGTACAGGTGTGTTGAGATTTAGAGGCAGGATTTGTGTACCAGATGATGAAGAATTGAAAAAGTCAATTTTAAGTGAAGGACATCGTAGTAGTTTGAGTATCCATCCGGGAGCTACGAAGATGTATCATGATTTGAAGAAATTATTTTGGTGGTCTGGTATGAAAAGAGACATTGCTCAATCTGTGTATGCCTGTTTGATGTGTCAGAAGTCGAAAGTAGAACATCAGAGACCGTCTGGATTTATGCAACGATTAGAGATTCCGGTTTGGAAATGGGATTGTATTACTATGGACTTTGTTACAGGTTTTCCGAATACGGCGAGAGGATTTGATGCTATATGGGTAATTGTGGATCGATTGACGAAGTCTGCACACTTTGTGCCGATTAATATTAGTTTCCCGTTGACTAAGCTGGCGGAGGTTTATATTCGGGTAATTGTAAAGTTACATGGTGTTCCGTCCAGTATTGTGTCAGATAGAGACCCGAGGTTTACTTCGGAATTTTGGAAAGGCTTGCAGGAAGCTTTGGGAACTAAGTTGAAGTTGAGTTCAGCTTATCATCCACAAACTGATGGTCAATCAGAGAGGACTATTCAGTCGCTTGAGGATTTGCTGAGAGCTCGTGTGTTGGAAAAGGGTGGTGCGTGGGATACTCATTTACCATTGATTGAGTTCACGTACAATAACAGTTACCATTCGAGTATTGGAATGGCACCGTTTGAAGCTTTATATGGGAGGAGGTGTAGGACTCCTCTGTGTTGGTATGAGACTGGTGAGAATGTGGTGCTTGGACCAGAAATTGTACAGCAGACTACTGAGACAATTCAAATGATTCGTGAGAAAATGAAAGTGTCTCAGAGTAGGCAGAAAAGTTATCATGATAATCGGAGGAAAGAGTTGGAATTTAGTGTAGGTGACCACGTATTTCTAAGAGTTAATCCGATGACCGGTGTGGGTCGTGCGTTGAAGTCCAAGAAGCTGGATCCTAAGTTTATTGGACCTTATGAAATTTTGCAGAGAATTGGTGCTGTGGCTTATAGGGTGGCGTTGCCACATGAGTTGTCGAACTTACATCATGTGTTTCATGTGTCGCAATTGCGAAAGTATGTTTCTGATCCATCTCATGTGATTCAGAGAGATGATGTTCAGGTTCGGGAGAATCTTACTGTTGAAACGATGTCGTTGAGGATCGAAGACCGTAAGATGAAACAGCTCCGAGGGAAGGAAATACCTTTGGTGAAGGTAGCTTGGGGAGGTGCTGCAGGAGGCAGTGCGACCTGGGAGTTGGAAAGCAGGATGCGAGAGGCGTATCCGGAGCTATTTCCATCAGGTAATTTTCGAGGACGAAAATAATTAAAGTGGGGGAGAGTTGTAACACCCATTTTAATTATTTAGTCATTTTATTATTATTTTAAAAATTATACGTTGGTGTGTCCTTTGGTGGGGGTGTATTTGATGATGTTCGGTGGGCGTCCCTAATGTGGGAGGACTATTGGTGGTATTTTGGTGTGAAATATAATAATGTAAAAATAATAGTAACATTGGTGGGAGTGTTATTATTATTATTATTATATTTGTTAATATTATTAATATTATTATTATTTTGGTGAAATAATGATATTAGTATTATTATTATTATTATTATTATTATTAATAGTATTATAATATTATTAGTATTAATAATAATATTGTATTATTTTATTAAGTTATTTTACTAATTGGGATTAGATTTAATAAAGAAAATAAGAATTGGAAGAGGTATTAGAGAGTTGGGTGAGAGAAGAGAAGTTAGAACGATAGAATTGGCTTCTGAGAGAAGAGCAGAGAAGGAGAACAAGGAGAAAGGGGAAAGAGCTAGAGCTTGAAGTTCTTGAGGATTCCTCTCCAATCGAAGATATAATCAGGTAAGGGGGGAGAAACGGATTGGGATGGTAAAATACATGAAATTGGGTAGAGGGGATTTCCTTAACCCCGTAGGTATTCTGATGGTTATGTGTGGATTTTTATATGTTGTTGATTATTGATGAATTGTGTTGAATAATATGTATATGATGATCTGTTGATGTTTGATGTTGCCATTGTTGAATGAGTGTTGGTGTTGGTGTGGTTTGAGTAAGGTTCTGAGTAACTCTGGAGCGTCGGTAATGTACCGTAATGTTGGTCTAGAGTAGAGTTATAGGACAATTGATAAGCGTAATATGCATTGGTTGTAATACTGATAGGATAGAAAGTGGATGTTGTGGAATAGGCTTGAATCGGAGGAGAATGAGAATTCTGAACTGTGAGAATTTGGGAAGTCGCAGGCAACTCGCTAGCACTTCGCTAAGCGAGCTGGTAGCGAGCGTTCGCTAGGTGCTCGCCTAGCGAGTGAGGTAGCGAGCGTGTCCAGTAGTCTCTGTTGCCTTCGCGAGGTAGTTCGCTAGGCAAACAGGTAGCGAGTATTCGCTGTGACGAGTTGGGTAGCGAACCATTACAGTAGCCACTATTGTCATTCGCGAGGAGGTTCGCTAAGCGAACAGCTAGCGAGCATTCGCTAGGAGCTCGCCTAGCGAGGGAGTAGCGAGCGTAGCAAAATGTGACTTTTTGTACTGTCGTGCCTGGTGTGCTAGCTGTGTAGTATCCCTTAGACCATGATGAGTGTAGGGATGGAGATTGGATAATGTAGGGAGTACATTTGGTGATAGGATGTGGATTATTTATCGTTTAAATTAAGTGAATGTTGGATGAGTGTGTGATATGGAGTATCGTAAGATTATCACTATGATAGGGTATCCCCGGGTGATGGGATGTGTTTATACTTGGTGTTAGAATGTGAAACTGCTCACTGTGTGATTCGAATTATAAGTTGTTGGTGTGTAATATATCTACACATATGCATTGATGTATGATGATATGATCAGGAGGATCGTGTGCACTTAGTGTGCCTGAATATAATAGTTATGCATTGGTGTCTTGCATATCATGGTGTTTGGTAAGATGAATCATATCTCAGTAGGAGCGTAAGTGATTCATCCGTACTCCTTTGAGGAGAACGGTGGGGGGATAGATCATATCTCAGTAGGAGCGTAAGTGATCTGTCGGGGATAGATCATATCTCAGTAGGAGCGTAAGTGATCTGTCCAGGTTCGATTGAATGGACCAATGAGTCGGTACCGCATGCATGGTGTTGAGTTGCATATTTGCATTATAATATGTGATATTGTAATTTGAACAGTAGGTTCGTGATTGGTGTTGTGGGGTGAATATTGGGGTGTTGGTGTGTTTTACTACCTTGTTTACATGTATTACATTACCAATATATTTTGATCATGTTTTCTCACCCCTTTGTTGTTGTTGTGGTCTGTGCTTCATCGGAAGTACAGATAATCCAGGTACTTAGCTAGCTTGGATTATGGTGTGCCAGTCGAGTCTAGGATGCTCTGATACGTAGCACGGGACTTGGGTGTTTCTATTTTTTTTATGCTGAACTTGTATTTTGTTCCTGTGAACGTATCAAAAACCTTTGTTGGATTTTACTATTTGATATTCCGCTGCATTTGGAGAAAAACCTTTTTTTAAGGAAATGTTGGTTTTGCTATGTGATATCCCACTTGGGAAGAAAACTCTGATGTTTATTTATAATGTTTATTATTTTAATTGTTTTGGGAAGTGGGGTGTTACAAGTAACATCCCCGTCAACACGGGTAAAATCTCCAAAGGTTTAATCCATGAGATTTTTTAATGCTGACGTAACAGCAATCCGAGAAAAACTCTACTGGGGAAACTCTGACGTCAACTGCCAGGTACTTACTTTGAACAAAAATGGGCAACAACTCGAACGGTCTAATCGTGAAGTCTTTTAATGCTGACGTAATAGCAATCTGAGGTAAAATCCGCTGGGGAAGAAGAGAAACCTAACCAAGCAACTCCGAGGAGGGAACACATGATAGGACGAACGTTATCATCACATATCTCATGCCGAAAATTCGAAATTCGAAAACCACCCTGAACAAGATTTCCAATTACCTGCAGGAAAAAACACCTGAAAACAAAGAGGTAACCAACCTGACTTATGTTTCAAAATGCATATGTTTGAAAATGGCGTAATGTTCCATACGACATGGAAATGCTACGCGTTTGGGTAGATGCTATGCACGATGCAAATGCAAAGAGGCGTTCCCGCAAAATAAATGCTGAAGGAACGAAACCAAACTTCCGCTAGGGGAAGGAACAATCCTGCTGGGGATATCTCGACAAATCCGGAGTTACGAACTCTGCCGAGGATGATCAACCTATTGGAGGAAAGACAACCTGTTGGAGAACAGAAAGAACAATCCTGCGTGAGGGACGATCCTTTCAAAACCACTGACAACCTGGTTGTACTCTGTGAGGTCTTCACTAGGGATTAAATACGCACATGACCACCGCTGGGGATGCACATCACTGCCTGACCACTTGCTAGCTCGCATCCAACTCTTCTGGGGATAAAAATTCGACTTCCATCTGCTGGGGAGAAATAAGATCACCTAGAGCCTGTTCCTACGTTTAGGGACTCTGGCTGGGGAACACGATCCCTTGGCTGCTTGCTTCGAAGGTAACGACCCTGTAAAATACGAGAAACAACAAGATATCCTACACAAAAGGAAATATCCAGGTCAGTATCTGTGACAATTGTTCAGTTAATTCAAAGTTTTAACAATTATTGGCCGAGGCCTACAAGTTTATGCACGTGCAAGATTATCAAAAACATCGGCGTTTTCCACAAACAAAACAGTAAAAGTTAAAACGAGAAACAAACATCAAGTACTGAATAGTATGCGTTTATTGATAACGGGCCTGTAAATAGGCAAAGTCTTTATAGTGGATGCAACTCCTGAAAAGAGGCAGTTACAAAAAACAAATACAAATATGTACAGAGGCACAAAGAAATTTCTATACATGTCGGCAACGTGGTACAGACAAACACCATGAGCTGACCCTCCTATGACTCGCCTGACTCCGACGTTTTCCCGATACTCCATCCTCGGAAGAGATTGACTTGGATAATCGACCCTCAGGTGCTCCCAAACCACTAAGCAATGCAGTATCAAACTCGGACCGCAGTCATTTGCTTTCTCAATCCCTAATTTTTGCCTGAATCGCTATTTCGGGTTTTCAATTCACCGGGATACCCTTTTTTGCCAAAGCCGCCTGCTCAGGTTTTCGACTTCGTGGGTGTACATCTTTTCAATTTTATCCCTAATTTTTGCCCGAACCCTTTTCTATTTTCTTTTTGGTTCGCCGGGATGCCCCATTTTTGCCTGGAATTTCTTTTTTCTGTCCAGCGGGTCTCTTTAAGCAAAGTATTTTTTAACTGCGTCCGAGTTCACAGGGGATGTGAAATCCTCGCCATCCATGGTGAACAACAATAAGGCTCCTCCAGAGAAGACCTTTCGAACGATATATGGACCTTCATAGTTGGGAGTCCATTTGCCCCTGTGATCTGATTGTGGTGGGAGAATCTTCTTCAGCACAACATCGCCCGCCTGAAAGCTTCGTGGGCGCACCTTCTTGTCGTAAGCTTTCTTCATCCGGCTCTGGTATAAACGACTATATGCGATAGATGCAAGTCTCTTCTCATCCATCAAACTGAGCTGATTCAGCCTATTCCTTATCCACTATGCCTCATCAAGTTGGACATCAAGCAAAACTCTCAAAGAAGGAATCTCAACTTCCAATGGTAGGACAACCTCCATACCATACACTAGTGAGAAAGGTGTTGCCCCGGTTGATGTGCGTACCGTCGTACGATAACCGTGCAAAGCGAAGGGCAACATCTCGTGCCAGTCTTTATATGTTACAACCATCTTCTGAACTATCTTCTTGATGTTCTTATTATCCGCTTCGACAGCACCATTCATCTTGGGCCGATAGGGAGATGAGTTGTGATGCTCAATCTTGAAATTCTGGCACAATTCCTTCATCATCTTGTTATTCAAGTTCGAACCATTGTTAGTAATGATTCTTTCGGGGATTCCGTAACGACAGATGATGTCTTTTTTGATAAACCGGGCTACTACTTGCTTGGTAACATTAGCGTAAGACTAGGCTTCGACCCATTTGGTGAAGTAATCGATAGCTACCAAGATGAATCGGTGTCCATTGGATATGGTGGGCTCAATTTTGCCAATCATATCTATGCCCCACATGGAGAAAGGCCACGGGGACGCCATAACATTCAAAGGGCTTGGCGGCATAAGAATCTTGTCGGCATAAATCTGGCATTTATGGCACTTCTTCACAAACTTGAAACAGTCTCTTTCCATCGTCAGCCAATAATACCCTGCCCGTAATAACTTTCGAGACATATCATGTCCACCGGCATGCGTGCCAAAGGTTCCTTCGTGGACCTCCTCCATAAGCAGACTAGCTTCTTTCTCATCTACACATCGTAATAGCACCAAATCGTGGTTTCTCCTGTACAGAACGCCATCTGGATTCAAGTAGAAGTTGCCAGCCAATCTCCTAAGAGTCTTCTTATCGCGACTGGATGCCCCAGTCAGATACTCCTGGTTCTTTAGGAAATTCTGGATATCAAAATACCATGGCTTGCCATCGGAAGCCTCCTCAATGGCGAATATGAAGGCGGGCCTATCAAGGCGAGAGATAACTATTCTGGGAGCCTCATTCCAGAAGTTAACCTTGTACATCGAAGACAATGTCGCAAGAGCGTCAGCCATCTGATTTTTTGCCCGTGGCACATGGTGAAACTCTACTCTGTCAAAGAAAGGCAACAACCTCCTTGCATAATTCATGTACAGTATCAGATTAGGCTGACGAGTCTCCCATTCTCCCTTGATCTGGTTCACGACTAGCGCGGAGTTTCCATACACATCAAGATTTTTTATTCTCAAATCAATAGCCTCCTCGAGACCCATGATACACGCCTCATATTCAGCCTCATTATTGGTAACTGGAAATGTCAATCTGGCAGTGAACGGGATGTGCGTCCCATGGGGAGTAGTAATGATTGCCCCAATTCCACTTCTGTATGAATTAACAGCTCCGTCAAAAATCAATTGCCATTGGGAACTCCGTTCAGGACCTTCACCATGCAACGGCTCCTCGCAGTCTTTCATCTTTAGGTACATGATATCCTCGTCAGGAAAATCAAACTTCATTGGCTGGTAATCATTGATTGGCTGCTCGGCCAGGTACTCTGACAGCACGCTACCTTTGATAGCCTTTTGCAAAACATATTGTATATCATACTCTGTCAGTACCATCTGCCATCGGGCAATCCTTTCGGAAAGTGCCTGCTTTTCGAAGACATATTTGATTGGATCCATCTTTGAAATCAGCATGGTTGTATGATTTAGCATGTATTGCCTCAGACGTTTGGCGGCCCAAGCAAGTGCACAACACGTCTTTTCGAGCATTGAGTAACGAGATTCACAATCTGTGAACTTTTTACTCAAGTAATAGATCGCATGCTCTTTACGTCCAGTCTCGTCATGTTGACCGAGAACACAACCCATACTTTTCTCAAGAACCGTCAAGTACATGATTAGTGGTCTTCCGGCTACTAGAGGTATCAATATCAGAGGTTCCTGCAAGTATTCTTTTATTTTCTCAAACGCCTTTTGACAATTTTCATCCCAGACAATCGCCTGATCTTTTTTCAAACGTTTAAACATCGGCTCACACGTGGCTGTGAGATGAGATATGAACCGGGAAATGTATTTCAATCTCCCAAAAAACCACGAACCTCTTTCTCTGTTTTAGGCGCTGGCATTTCTTGTATTGCTTTTATTTTCACAGGATCAACCTCAATTCCTCTTTCACTAACAATGAACCCCAAGAGCTTTCCAGATCTCACCCCGAAGGTGCACTTATTAGGATTCAGCCTCAGCCTGAACTTCCTAAGCCTCTCAAACAATTTTAGAAGATTCACCAGATGCTCTTCCTCCATCTGGGATTTGGCAATCATATCGTCAACATAGACCTCAATCTCTTTATGCATCATGTCATGAAAGAGCGTCATCATAGCACGCTGATATGTTGCCCCAGCATTCTTCAAACCAAAGGGCGTCACTTGGTAGCAGAACGTTCCCCACAGTGTAATGAAAGTTGTTTTCTCCATATCCTCTGGCGCCATTTTGATCTGATTATAGCCTGAGAAGCCGTCCATGAAGGAAAACACAGAGAATTGAGCAGTATTGTCGACCAATACATCAATATGAGGAAATGGGAAGTCATCCTTAGGGCTCGCCTTGTTCAGATCCCGGTAATCAATGCACATCCGCACCTTACCATCCTTTTTTGGTACAGGTACTATATTGGCGACCCAAGGAGGGTAAGTCGTAACAGCTAGAAAACCAGCGTCTCACTGTTTTTGTACTTCCTCTTTAATCTTTACGTCCATATCTGGTTTCGTTCTTCTGAGCTTTTGCTTGACCGGAGGACATTCTTCACGCAGTGGCAAGCGGTGGACCATAATATCAGTGTCTAACCCAGGCATATCATCATAAGACCAAGCAAAGATGTCACTATACTCTCAAAGCATCTCGACAACTCTCTGCTTGATATCACTTTGCAGCATAGCCCCTATCCGGACATTCCTGACAACTTCTTCGGAACCCAAACTAACGACCTCAATTTCCTCCTGATGAGGCAGAATGATTTTCTCTTGTCTCAAAAATCGAGTCAGCTCTTCTAGTAAGTCGTCGTCCTCAACAATCTCTTCCTCGACTTGAAATATCGGGTGCTCAAAGTCGAAGTGAGTCATAGGGAGTTCTTGATCGGTGTCATCTGAAATATGGATCCTGCAAGAGAAAGGGTTAAATGCTTCAAATGATATGCAAACGAAGCATACAACCACATTGCCATTTTATTGAAAAATAAAAAGCAGAAAAACAGGGATCACAAAATTTGCATGAGAAAACGCCTTTATTTGGTGATTAAAGCAAAGCATACACATAAACAAGTAGGCCCTGAAATAAAATCACTATGCCCCGGGTAGGACATAGGATTGTACAATAATCGAGAAAACAAGGCATTACTGTTTCGTCGCCACTTGAATAAAGTCCTGAACAGACCAGTTGCATAGGATTTGTCCTGGCTCGCTGGGCTTGATCCATGAGTCCATGTCACAGTCGCTATCTCCATCTTCACTGTCTGACAAAGCATTGATCGTTTCAAAACTGACTCTTCCTGGAGTAAACACAATCGGCCCCTTGAACTTTGGCACGCTCTGTGATGAAGATGACGACGACGAGCGATAACCCAAGCCAAACTTGTCCTGCTTAACAAGAATCTCCAGAACTTGACCTCAACCTTTAGTCTCCCCGGCCTGAACTACCGCTTGGGCTTCTCTGTATGAAGACATAGCCACCTCTGGCCCACTGCTTATGACAGGAGATTTGTCTCTGATCTGCACCCCTTCAAAAGCTTGGCACAATGTCTCATGGATATCACCATCCACTTCGACATATTTGAATGATGACAAGTGACTTACCAGGATGTCTTCCTCTCCACACACGGTGACAATGCTACCACCGACCATATACTTAACCTTTTCGTGCAACGTAGACGTTACAGCCCCTGCGGAGTGAATCCAAGGTCGTCCAAGCAAACAGCTATAAGCTGGCTGAATGTCCATAATATAAAACACAGTGTCAAACACCTCTGGACCGACCTGGATTGGTAAAGTCAATTCTCCAAACACGGACCTGCTAGTCCCGTCAAAAGCTCTCACCACCAAGTCACTTGGCGTGCACATTATGCCTCGGGTATCTAGCTTCAACAGCGCCTTCTTGGGCAAAACATTCAAGGATGAACCAGTGTCAACAAGGACATGAGACATAACAGTGCCCCTACACTCAACTGAAATATGCAACGCACTGTTGTGGTTGCGGCCCCTGGGTGTTAAATCAAAATTTGTAAAGCCAAGGCCATGCCCCGCGTTCACGTGCGCAATCACTCCTTCGAGCTGATTAACAGATATCTCATGGGGTACATAAGCAGTGTCAAGAGCTTTCAACAAAGCGTTTCGATGGGCCTCGAAACAAAGCAACAATGACAGAATCGAGATCTTGGAAGGCGTCTGCTGCAGATGATCAACAATTTTATAATCACTCTTCCGGATTAATCTCATAAATTCTCCCACATCTTTGGTCAATGTCTCTTTTTCCTTCTCTTGAGAAGGTCCTTCTTCATTGACTTTACCTTTCCCTTTGGCGATTCTCTCAGCTTCTACTTCTGGTGACCCAAAAATTCTACCGTTGCGGGTTATGCCCCCTGCCCCCACAAGGTTATCAACTGACCCTACTGGCAGGCTTTCCAGGTTAATCTTTTATCCATTGCAGTAAACCACCGCCCCATAGTTCCAAGGGATGGCTTTAGTGCTTTCATATGGGATGGTTCCAGCTTTGGTTATAGTGGTAGTCGGCCTCTTGGGAGGTGTCGATCTCGTGACAGTCTTAAACGGGATCGTAACCGTTGCAATTTCGCCCTCCTTTTCAGCTATTGCCTCAACAGGCTTCTCTTCAGCCGTACGGTCGAATTGCAACGTTCCTTCATCAATCAGCCCTTGAATACCTGTTCTTAAGTTATCACAACCCTCAGGCCGGGCTAAACAGTCAACACAATTTGTATCACAACCAGGGAACACTCCCTCTTTCAGCAACCTGCTCTTTACACAACCCAGAGGCGTCTTCAATTCATCCACATTCATGACCAAATTCAGACTGGCATCTTCCAAGATAGCACCCACCTTTGCAGATCCGTGAGACGACATCAGATTTTTCTCAATATTGGGTGCCTCATTACCAAAGTTTATAGCCTTTCTATCTATCAAAGCCTGCGCCTTGTGCTTGAATGCATGACAATTCTCGATGCTGTGACCGGGTGCCCCGGAGTGGAATTCACAATGTGCATTGGCATCATAACCAAAAGGAGGCGTGCCCTTCGGCGGAGCTAACATCCTCTTCTCAACAAGCTGCAATTGTAACAAAGTTGGAAGAAGTTGAGCATACGGTAGTGGAGGCACATCAAATACTCTTTTCACGGCCCTGTCTTTATCCTGAATTCTCCTTTGAGCAGGATGCTGCTGGCTCTGCTGCTGCTGTTGTTGCTGTTGTTGAGGTACAGGAATTGTCACACTAGCAATTTGTTGCTGACGGTATTGGTTTCGACCTCTACCTCTTCCTCGGGAGCTGTATACTGAATTAGTGTCCCCCTGCTTCTTATTCCCAAAAACCTTTTTACCACCTCCAGCTGAGGTCGATTCTCCCGCTTGAATCTTACCGATCTTGACATCGTTCTCTATACGTTCCCCCAAGAGAAGCATATCAGAAAAACTGTCTGTCGTACAATTGAGAAGCCTGTCATAATACAAACCATAGAAACTGCCCACAAAAATATCCACCAACTCACGCTCTACCATGGGTGGGTGCACCCGAGCTGCAAGCTCACCCCACCTTTGGGCGTACTCTTTAAAACTCACTCTTTAAAACTCTCGCCATTCTTCTGAGAAAGATTTTGGAGTTGGACCCTGTTCAGAGCAAGGTCGTTGTTATATTGGTAATGCTTTACAAAGGCTTCCGCCAACTCTTTCCAGCTACCAATTTGAGTGGGCTCTAACCCCATATACCATTCCAATGACGGTCCCGACAAGCTATCTTGGAAAAAACGCATCAGCATTTTTTCGTCATCAGAATAAGCGGACATTCTCCGATAATAAGAACGTACATGAACTCTTGGGCAAGTCCCCCTTATACTTGTCAAAAGTGGGCGCTTTGAACTTGAGCGGCACCCTCAAGCCAGGAACCAACCCCATATTGGCCATGTCCAACCCCGTGGAATTTTGATTGGCAAGACCTCTCACTTGTTCCTCCAACATCTTGAACCTCCGGTCATTGTCAGTGGGCCTCTCAAGATCCCTGCCTGGCGGAGGGAAAGCATCTTCTTGACGATCCTCGCTCCAATGAGAATCCCCATTATCATACCCAGCATAAGCAGCATTAGGACCAAAGCCATTCTGATTGAACCTGGGACCATACCCCATATTACCGAAACCCTGATTGCCAGCACCCGACCCAAAACCAGCGTTGTAGGCACCCATTCCAACACCATTGTTGCTTGCGTTGCCAAAACCTGCGTTACCAAAGCCCTGATTGCCATAACCCTGATTGGCACCACCAAAACCAGCATTGCCAACACCAATACCTACACCAGTGTTCCCAGCACCAACACCAAAACCAGCATTCTCAGTTCCAACATTAAAACCAGCATTTCCAACTCCAACATTTTTGTTGGTTTCCACAGGCCCGTTACCATTACTAGTCACATTCCCATTCCGAGATCTATTATCGTTCTCATTAGTATTGAGGACAGCCACTGGTACAGCATCACCCGCTAGGGGAGTCTTGCCATGAGGAGGATCAGTAGCAACCCCGCCATGTAGCACACTGTTACCATCGACTCGTGCAATCAGAGGCTGCACCAGAGTCTGAAGTTGCTCTTGGCCTTGGCCACAGTTTCCATTACCTGCATGAACTGCGCCATCCTGTCGCGCATCTCCTGCATCTCAGTTTGCATTTGATCTATGGCTTTCTTGCAATTACTTCTTGTAGAGTAACGATGAATTCGCTGATCGGCAATCCTGAAACCTGCATCAATAGAGGGTTAGGAGAACAGCTCAAGGTACCTGCCTCGCAAATGATTTATAAAAATGCAAATGTGTGTCTGTGCTTTAGGGAGATTTCTCCCCCGATTCTAGTGCCAGAGTGCCAGTGCTGATAGTGAGAAGTCTGGATCCAGTCATGGAAATAACATCTCATATATATATAAGGCCCAACAAGGCAGCAATACAATGTTACTGAATACATGGGGAATCAACAGCATGACCTCGACCAACAGGCCTGGTGATGGTCAGCATACAGCAAAGATCAGAAGATACAAAGGGTTACAAAGATAGTCAAGTGCGACATCGGGCGCGAAACTCTTCTAGCAACTCCTTCGTTTTGGGATGATCAGGCTGAGTGAGTAATCCTTCAACAAGCAACTCCCTTTGCATAATAGTGCACTGGAGACCTTCAACAGAGTCTTCCCATGCTCCCTGGCCAAAATAGTCTTCTAACCTTCGCTTCTTAGACTCAAACATCTGCTTGCAATCTTTCAGGTTAGCGATAGCCTTGTTTAGCATGTCTTCTGTGGCATACCTAAGAGCAGTTTCCTCATCAAACTTCTTCTCGCTGGCCTTCACTTCAGCCTTCAATTTGGAGATCTGTTGTTTCAGTTTGTCCTCCCGCTCTTTGTTGCTGGCTATAGTGGCATTCCACTGCTGGTTGAATTTGGAGATTCTCCGGTATCCCTCATCCAGGTTCTGCTTCTTGGTGGCCAGCACATCGTTGACAGATTTGAAGTCCAGACCCAAACGTTCACGGTCAACTATCTGTTTGGTCAAGTCCGTGCCTAACCGATTTACCAGCTCTGTCTGCTTTTTGAAGGAGTGGACGACTTCGTTTCTCTCGCTTCTGAGCTGCATCAGCTCTTTCTCCAACTCCTCGTTGGCCTTTTTCAGCTCTTCCTTCTCAGCTAACACCTGATTGTACTGCTGAATAGACACGGTAGTAGGCTCTTCAATCACTGGAGGGCACTCTTGCTTAGCAGGTGGAAATGGCATCCCTATTGTCTTTGCTCTGGCTCGAATCCAGGTCACATAAGGAGCATAAGCCTGGCTATTGCTTTTACCCAATAATGATTTTCCTCGTTTGTTGACGTCGTTCCAGGCATGCTGAAGCTTAGCTAACATATCCCCCTCTAGCAACCATGTGAGGTACAGAGATTCCTGCATCTCTTTGTCTTTTGGAGGACCCCTCAAAGCGTAGGCAAACTGTCTGACAAGCAAAGAGGGGTTGTAGTTAATACAGCCTTTTCTTCCGATCAAGTGCACATTAGGAAAACCACTGCATCTGTAGATGACTTCGGTACCTAACATATCTCGATCAAACCAAACAACGCTCTCTGCTGATAAACCCATCAAGCGCTCAGACCACTCAACTGTGGCTGCAGATGAGGCAAGGAGACCCTTCTTGGGCATGTGACTATCAAACCAACTGTAGAGTAAGGGCACAAAGCACGATACATTCTTACCCTTTCTATTTTCGTTCTTGTAATGGACGGAATGATATACATCTCCAATCAAGGTAGGCACTGGATTCCCTGACCCAAAGATATGGAAGGCGTCCAAGTCTACAAAATCAGGCATGTTAGGAAACAAGATGATGCCATATATGTAGAGGACAAGAATGGCGTTGAACACAATCCAACAACCGTCTTTGGAACACTGTTGGGCTTTCCCAACCAGAAACTGCAGAGAAAATCTAGGAACCCCATTCCAACTAGACAGAAGCAACTCAGAAGCATCCAGGTGAAGAGCAAGAGTTAGATTAGCCAGATTAGGCTTGGCATCCATGTGAACAAACGGCATCTGACTCTTAATAGGCACACCCAACAACTCAGCATACTCTTCTAATGTAGGTGCAAGAACGAAGTCCGGAAAAGTGAAGCATCTCAATGGAGGGTCATAGAACTGTAACAAGGCATACAACCCATTCAACTCATATACCGAAGGTTTACGAACCAGACTGAGCAGCTTCCCATAAGATTTCCTGAATTCCCCTCTCACTGTATCATCTGCCAAGGCAATCAAACTGGACAGCAGAGCAACATCTGGGGTAGGGAGCTTGTAGGCCACATTCTTCTTCAGAGATCCCATGCTAGCACAATAGAAGGCAAGAATACCGGAACCGGGGGATAATATATGCACCTGCAACACAGAAACACGTTAAGGATATGAAAATGAGTATGCAAAATGCAAAATGCAATCATGCAACAGGGGATCAAGATTGTGCTGTTGAGGAGACCGAGGCTCTGTTCCAACACAATCATAATACTGCTCTGATTATACAACCCTGAAGAGGACCAATAATTATGCACTGTCGAGAACAACCACATCTCTGATGATAAGAACCCTCTGATACCAACAAAACTGATTCACTGTAAAGAAAACCAGGTAATCTGAAGGTTAAGGTATCCTGCAATAACCCGACCCCGCTCACAGGTATAGACCTAATCACAGACAAGATATGGCATCGTATGCGTTTCCTAGAATCACAGACTTTTAAGGAACGGTGATACAATACCCAGAAGGTGTGGCATCATCATCTCTTGAAGTGGCCTCACTCAGCTGAGTCACAAATGATCGGTCCCCATAGTCGAAAATCCTCCAAAATAACAACCCCTCAAGCCCAAAGGGTCGGAAAATAAGTCAACCGGGAGAATCTCGTCTGAGCGTGGATTTCGTGAGACACTAGTACCTGCAAAGCAAGCACGCACTCACTACTTTCCAAAACTAATGCTAGGTATACACTCAAACCTGGGTCTGGCTTATCACTCATCAGAGCCCCTTCCCACAACAGCACAATAATGACATCATACTGAAAATAAAATGCGGAAAGTAAAAAGCGATAAATAAATCATAACCCAACAAGTAAACACGCAAGCGCTAGGATTGACTCGCATAGGGAACCAGAGTCCCCAGAAGAGTCGCCAGCTGTCGCTACCACGAAAATAAGGTCCGGCAAAACAGAAGAGTCGCCACCTTTCGTTATTTATCCCTCAGAACGGGAAAGGAAACGATTGGAAAAACCTGACGAAAAGGTATAAGACAAGGTCATCGCAACCAATGTCTGGGTTCGGGAGTCGGTTACGCAAGGGGAAGGTATTAGCACCCCTCACGTCCATCGTACTCGATGGGATCCATGCTTGTTGTGTTTATCTGACGGGTTGATTTATCTATCTACACTAAAAGTCTGGTCTAAAAAGAAAAGAAAATGACTCGGCAGAACACAGCAGTTCTATGCCTACGTATTCCCGTCTGGAACGAGAAATCAGAGTCAATGTAGTTCGCCTAACTACGGGTTACGGCGGAAGGTTGCTCGCCGAGATATCGCATCTCGTGCCTACGTCCTTTCACACGGTGTGAAAGATCAGAGCAAATGTAGTTCGGGACACAAGAGACACAGGTTTGTCTTTTTTTATCCGAGTAGGGTTAACAGACGGTTCTAGCAGTTGGTGTATGCAACTCGACCTTTGGAGACTTAGGCGTTTACCGTTTGAGGTAGAACCGAGAGTTAACAGAACACTCCTTCTGAAAAGGGTTTCCAAGGATTAAAGGTCCCAGAGGACAAAAAGAGGTTTGATATTTGTTTTCTGTTTTTTAGAAGAAGTATCTTTTATGGATGTTTGCAACTAATATCGCACTAGAGACTATGACCTGAGAGTGAATGCGTCGCATGTCACCCAAAGGGTGCCATACTAAACATCCAAGATGTTGAAGAGAAACTCTCCAACAACCCTTTCTCAAGTAGCTTAAGGCTCGTGGCATACGACATCAATTAACCTTTATTACTGTATTTTGATTGGTTTGAAGATGAGAAGAGAAAGGACGCACTAAAGGGGAACTGATCCAATCCTAAAGTTGTCATGCAAAGCTGATCCTATGATTGAGGTTAGGAGGGGACTACCTAATGTTATCATGCATGGTTAGAACCCTAATGTCTGTCATAACTTCTCTTGAACAAGAGAAATCAGAGTTCCTAAGGGAACATGGCAAAGGAAAGCAACAACAACAGAAATCAACTGAAAGAAATAACTGTAAGTAAAATGCATGCAATGCAACAATACAAGCAGAAGGAGTCAAACTCTACTTCTAGATCAAACAAGCCCTAGGCAACACACAACACAGGCAAGGGAGACATACCCAACCTTAAGCCGGCAAGCAAAGCCAAACAATAACAGTCAAGCAGATGGAGACAGACTCAACCTCTAATGCAACCAAGCAAAGGGAGCAAGCTCATCCTTTAGGATGCTCGTAGGCCTAGCATCATCTACATGAGCCTAGTCTAATGCAGCACACCAAGCATTCACACAAGCACAGCAAAGCACTCAGAAAATACAGCAAACAAGACAACAGACAAGCATCTCAACAGCAAAGCAGATTAATAGCAGAACCATCCAACAGTCTGTAATCAACTTCAAGTCCAAGCCATCTTCAAGAGAAGGAAATGAAAGCTCCGTCTTTAAGCTTCAACAAGCTCCAACAAAAGAGAGGAGAGTTAACATCAAGATTATTGCATGATGATGGGAAGCATGGTGGAAACCAAGGGAATCCATCATGGCCCTCAACAATACATCTGAGATAGGCATCCTCAAAGGTTCTACCTCTTGTGATATGTCACACATCCTTCCAAAGGAAAGATGAGGCATCCACATAGGGACCTTGAATCATGGGATGAGAATGGAAAGCAATCAAGACAATCCATGTTTATTTGAAGAAAGAGAAATCAAACTAAAGCTCTTCCTAAACCCTAATTGAATAAGCTACAAGAAAGCTACTAAAAGGAGGTCTAAACACCAAAACCAAACACCACAATTAAGCAAACAGAAGCCTCTATATGTCTAAAGCACTATCCAAAAAGAAAGGAAGATTTATCTTATGCTATGGGCCACCATTAAGGTCATTCTAAAGGAGAAGTCATGTTAGAATCATCATAAAACTAGCCTAAGTTTTAAATCTATTGAAAATACCAAAACTACTTCTAAAATCCTATAAAATTTTCTAAGGGAACCTACATGTGTTATGTATCTATGGTAGGAAATCCAGGGATTGAATCTAAAGGGAAAGCCACTAAAGAATTCCTAAATCACCAAGTATCAAATGGAAACCCTAAAATGGAAGGTCATGGGAACCTAATTCAAAACAGAACCTAAAGTTATCTAAAAAATATGAAATAATTCCTAAGGGATCATGCATCTCTATACTAATAGCCAGCCAAAAATCTCACTCAAATTCTATACCAATTGGCCATAAAAAAATCAGAAAGGAAATGAGGAATTATGCCAAAATTAAAGAATTAAAGAAAATGCAAAAAATCAAATTAAATTGAAAATTGCATGAAAATAAAATCTAAAAGCACCAGAAAATCAAAAATAAAATATAGACCATGCACCTATTTTTATTGTATTTTTCTGACCAAAATTGAATTTATTATGATTTTTGCAATGAACATGAATTAAAAAAAAAAGAAAATGAATTAAAGAAAAGAAATATAGCTGGAAAATAACAGAGGCGTTAGATCAATTGACTGGGTATGATCAATTGACTGGGTCAAAGTCCAAGTTTGAGAACAAATTACAAGCGTACGATTGGATTACTTAGTCACCATTTCACACAGATCCAACGGATGATGGTCATCGTCCCCATTCAAACTCTGAAAGGGAGGGAAATTACCAGCGGTGGCCGGAGAAGACCTCCGATCATCTTCTCCGGCGAGTCAACAGTGTCAGGTCATCCAACCTTCACTAACTCTAACAAAACCTATACTGTTCTCCTCGTTTTTCGCCCTGAGTCCAAACCCACCCTTAGTTTCTCTTAATTCCTCCTAGATTTTAAAATCCGATCAAGAATTCAAAATATGTCACATCCTGAAATCTCATCAAACCTCCAATTAAAGCCACAGATTTATTCTACATCTCACCAGGATCATCAAGACCTAATCAAATCATGCTAAAACCTCAAGAACAGGCAGTTACAAGCTCTTACAGAAATCATGTTGTATCCTGAATTGTCTCTAAACTTCCAAGTTTCTATCCTAAAACCATCTGATCATCTTCCTAATGCTTAACCTCAATTCAATTTCAACTAAATCGACCTAGAATCAGTGCAATTTTGAAATGTGCATACCTGGTTTGTAGCTTCGAATTGAGGCACTTCCACTGCGATTCAAGCTTCCAAATGATGCAGGATTGTTCCTTGATGCAGGATAAAGCTGTTAGAAACTTCAATTTGCCTTGAATTACTCTCAAACTCCAAACACGATTTTCAGTTTTGATCTTGAAACTCTCTTTCCAATCTCTGGCTTCAGCTGCAAAATGATCACCAACCTTCACTGAACCTTCTTCTGAACTTATATAGAATTGATCTTGATGATTTGGAGGCCCAAACAGTGAGATCCAAAAATCAATTTTAGCTTGAAAGTTCAATCATGGTGTACATGAATCTGAGTCAATTCCTTCTCCAAGAAGCTTCATCTGTAATGCTTGTGGACCGTGGAGAGTGTAGGGATCAAATTGAGCCCTTGTTTGCATCATATGACCAACCTTTGATGTGTTACTTATTCATGAAGTAACAAAGTGAAATGTCATGAAATATGCCCCAAATTGACTTTCCACTATTGCCATTGTGTTCGAAAGGATATTTCTGATCAAAATGAGCACTCATTTGCATTTTCTTGAGCACATATGAATTAATTTGGATTTTTTCACTTAAAGGCCTTTAAAAAATGCCCTTTACCAAATTCCTTCAAACCAAATCTTGCTCTAAGCCAAATCAATACATCCTTGATACATGGTTGACCTAAAAATGCCATTTTGAACAAGTTTCATGTTGGACAAAACTTCATTTGAAGTGTGGAAGATAGTGAAAATGACCTACAATGCCAAATGACCTATAATCTTACTTTCCCAAAATACCCCTGACTTGTAAACCTCATAACTTGAGTTCTAAAAATCAGATGAAATACTTCTAGTACAATTTGGAAAGCTAAGATCAAGACCTACAACTTTCATGTTAGCCAAAAGTTTAGGAGAAACACCCTTCTAGGTCAAACGTTCCTTGTAAGTTTGTTGACTTTTGTAGACAAATTTTACATTCATCTGATGACATGTAACTTGTCTGGATCATAACTTGAGTTCTATAAACCTAATCAAGGACTTATAGTACTCAAATTAAAGCTAAGAACATGCTATACAAGTTTCATGTTGGCCAAGAGTTGAGATGAAATTTGTATCTTGAGATAAGTGGTCTTGAAGTTAAGCACTAAATAGGGGATTTTACCCTGAGAACCCTAGTTTAGCAACTCCTCACACTTTGAATTCTTCTTGAATTGATCTTGGAATATCAACACAACTTTCCATGATCACAAAGACTTAGAAATAGGTTTTTATCCTCTTCAATTTCATAGTTAACTCAAGGTTGACCAGGCAAAAACCCTAATTGCAACACCTTCACCTGTGGCTCTTCACACCTAGCATAATGACTTAACTGAGCTCCACCATGACCCTCAAGGAACTCCATGAGCTCTATCCACATACCCTATTCATGCACAAGGCCTCACAACCCACTGATGGTCTTCCATTGGTCCTCAGGTTAGTAGATGGACCCTATACAAGCAACCAAACTTCTCAAGAACACAACCCTCTTCCTGATGACTTTGGTGACTTCTCAAGCTTGAGTAAAACCTCTAGATAGGCTCCTCTTGATATAAACCACACTTGATCCCCTGCTAAATAAATAATTCTATGCTATGCAAATGCTAGACCAATGCAATGCTAATGCAATGAAACATAAAGCCAAGTAAGAAAAAGGTTAGGCAAATTTGGGGTGCAACAGTTGGTTATGCCTATGGTAGGTATTTCACATCCTAAATATTTGTAGTACTCTACAGGAACCTTTTGTTTTTTTATATGCTATACTTACTAAATTTTTGATATGGTTTGGGATTGGGTATAAGGTATAGGTAAAGACCTAAGGATAGTTTTTAAATTTGCTCGCAAAGATATCGCATCATCTGCCTACGTATCCTAACTAGGATAGAATCAGAGCAACCGTAGTTCACCTCACTGTGGATCAAAAAGTACATGAATATGGTCAAGACTCTAAGGGAACAAACATAACAATGCTTGCATAGAGTTTAGCAAAACTCTCTATTCTAAGTTATACACTCAAAGGGATTGACTTTTACAAAAGCCAAGAGGGGAGTAAGTAATCATGACAATGATTCTTACATAGAGTTGACAAACCTGTTGCACCCTAAAATTTGCTCAACCTGCTTCACTTGGTTTATGTTTCAATTGCATTAGCATTTGCATATAAAGTCATGTACATAGTCTAATCATCTGCATAGCATAGCATAGCAAATCATCCAACAAGGGACCAAACACTATTCTTATCTCTATGAGCCTATCAAGAGGTTGTTGTTCAAATTCAGGCCTATCCAAGTCATCAGAAAGAAATTGAAATCTAAGAAGTCAGTGGATCAAGCAGTGGATCTCTCTCCTATCTTGAGGGTATTTGAAGATCATCAAAGAAGTTGTGAGCGGTGAATTGAGCATGGAGGGTATACAGACATCATGGAGTGCCTAGAGGGTCATTTTGAAAGTGAGACAAGTCATTGATGTGATCACAATAGTTGCAGTTGAAGACAGTCAACTAGGGTTTCATCTGGGTCAACCCTAGGTCAACCCTGGGTCAAATGATTGATTGAAAGGCATCAAGGGCTATTTGAGAGATGTGGGGTTCATCATTTGACATGTAGATATGGATATGGTGTTGTGCCAAGAAGAAATCAAGAGAAATCAAGAAGAAGAGGAGTTTCTAAATTAGGGTTTCTGTGTAAAATCCCCTGATTTAGGTCAGACTTCCAAGCAAGATAATTCAAAATGCAAGCTTTAAATGGATCCTTGGCCAACATGATACTTGTAGAGGATCTCAAGACCTTTAATTTGAGTTGTGGAAGACATCAAGGAGATTTATAGAACTCAAGTTATGGTCCTTGCAAGTTACAGGTCATCTGAGGTATCTGAAATTTTGTCTGTGAAAGTTACCAGTCTTCCAAGCAACTTTTACCCCTCAAGGAGATTTCAAATGAATTTCTGGTAAACATAAGATTTGTTCCTCATTGTCTTAGCTTTCTAGAAAAGTATGGTATTCCTTCATATGATTTGTGGAACTCTACTTATGGCCTTGGCAAGCAAAGGGTATTTTGGTCATTTGAGAATTACAGGTCATTTCAAGCCTATACCCAAAACCCATACAAGGAAGCTTCAAATGAAAAACTTCACAACATCAAACTTGCTCCAAATGACATTTTGAGTCTATAAAAGTGATCATGAAAGTTTGTAAATGCTCATAGCTCAAGGTTCCAAATTTGGTCAATTAAAAGTGAATTTAATGAATAAAAGTGACCTAAAAATGGGATTTTTCATAACATGGCCAAATGGGATGAAATTATAGGTCATTTTGATTGGAAAAAATGTTTTAAGAACATTGGAAAAAGTAGATTTTTGATTTTAGGGCAAAGTTTGAGAGATACCATTGGTTACTTATGTATGAAGTTACACATGCCAAAATTCAAGGGATTTGTGCACAAGAAGTTTCTACCAAGTTCTAGAGTGTTCTATGAGTGTCTATATATTGAGTAGAGTGGCTTCATTCAGGGGTTGGTGATTCATTTTGATCAAAACACATAGTTACATCTCATTCTTCCACTTTGCAAATCACATAAGAACTCTATCAAATCTTCATCATTCTCCACAATTCTTGATCCTATCATCATCTACATCCATCATAGATCAAGTTTCTATCAATATCTGGTTGAATTGAAGCAGAATTCGTGTGCTACCAACTTCATCATCCAAAGTGCAAGAAGATTGTGATTGCAAAATCAAGGGCATTTGAGCAGGTGATATTGCATACAGAACCAAGAATCAAGTCTGTGGAGCAAGTCCAGAGCATTGCAAGCTTTGGATCCAAGGAATTCTGCCTCTGTTTTCAAGATTACACCAGGTTAGTTTTCCTATCGAATTGGCTAGAATTAGTTAGAATAATAGAGAATTTTAGGGTTAGAACTGTTAGGTTAGGTTAGATGATTGAATTCAGAGAGTTTGAGAGGATTCCATGAGGGTTGATAACAGGTTGTTAAATCTTTAATGATCAAGATTTCTCAGGACGATGAGTGTTAATGCACATATAGTAGCTTGTTGAGACCAGTGTAATGTCAAGAACAGCTTAACACCATTAGCATCTAGAATTGTTAGGGTGGATTGCAGTAGAAATTCTTGGAACCAGAGATTGATAGCTATCGGGTTAGGGGCTCTAGGGAGTTTTAACCAAAACTAAGAGTACAGTCATGTTCCTGGGAAAGAGTAGAGTAATTTTGATCTTTAGGTCGTGGCATTTCATGGAAAGATGAGAGAGTACGTGAGAGTAGAAGTTGCATGCATGGAAGATGAATTCTGAAAACCCTAAAATCTAATTGGAGAAGACGATGTGTGATCCGTTGGATTGGGTTGATTTGTTTGACTCAGGATTACATCTAACGGTTGATATTTAAAATGAAATGGAGGGAAATCTAAAGGATGGAGAAACGCTGCGTTTCATTTAGTGAAACGCGTGGGCCTGGACTGAATTTGATTTCCACACCTCCAATCTGAAGCCCATCAAAAATACACTACATATGGCTGCTATTCACACCGTGTCCCCATTCATTTTATTTTGTTTTTTTAATTCATTTTCTGAACACGCTTGGGCCTGCGCCTATATACTATTGGCACCACCCAATCTGAGCCCATTAGGATAAAAACACTAGGCGCCTTTACTTCTAGCACCCCCTCCCCATTTTATTTTAGTTTTAATTCTTTTATTTTCTTGCATTTTGTAAAAATCATAACAAATTGAAAATTGAATATTTTTAAATGGTTGTTTTTGCATATTTTTCATAATTCTGTTAAGAAAATTGTCATATAATAAAATTAGCATTTTATTTTATTTTATTTTTGCATTTTTAGTATATTTTTCTTTTAAATAGGTTGTAAATGATGTTTAGTTTAGCACTTGATATTGTTGATTTTAGTTTAGCTAGACCCTTGTATATTTTGGACCCATTCTTTTTAGAGTACTTCATTTAGGACTTTAATCTTCATATGAGATTTAATTCATGATTTTATGATTTAATTTTAGATGGTTTGTTTAGGTGTGATTAAGAGAATCAAAACTAGGGTTTAGAGATAACATAGGTGTAATAAATCATTTCTTTTAGGTGTTGTAGTTTGAATTTTGGGATATGGGACTATAGGGGTATTATGGGTAGATAATAGACCCTTAGAAATTACTAGGTTTCCCCTATTCTACTATTACTATTAGTATATTGCTTGTATTTGCTTGATTGTGTGGTGTGCCCTCTCTAGGGTTATTATTTGGCTGTGTGGGGTATTGGGCTTGTTTGGGGCTTGGGGTTTGAGCTGAAGATTTTGTTGATGAAGCCCATTGAAGACAAAAGGCATGAAGACCAAATTCTAGAGTTGATGAAGAGTATCTCTTGCTGGCAGCTGTTGAAGGTTATAGGATCTAGGAGTTAGGCAGAGCTCTAGAGTAGAAAACTTGATTCACAAATGTGGAAGGTCTTGGTTACCTCCATCCCTCTCTATGATGCAGAGTCTCTCTAAGACGTTCACCCCCTTCCTTTGGAAGGCTTGGTGATAGTGTCTAAGAGATAGAACTCTTGAGAGAAATATTCTATGTGTTGTTAGCAGTCTGTTTGCCACCTTTGGTGGTCAACTAATTGCTTAACACCCCAGCTCATTCTTGTGATTGGTTCCTCAGCTGGGAGATTGGGACTTGAAGAAAAGCCCTGAAGACTGATGATAAAGACCTTGCTGGAAGGCTGTGAAGATAAAGATTGATGCTTGCTTGAAGCCTGTAGATGTTTAAAGAGGACTTGAAGACAGATGTTGATGAAGACTGCTTTTGCTGTTTATTTTGGCTGTTTATAATTTTTGATGTATTGTTTGAATTTCCCTGACTGTATTGTTTGCCATTAACCTGTAGGTTGAAAGTGAATTCTGTTCACTTTTTCCTGTTGTTTTCTAGGTTCGAGGTTGAGTGGGACTCCCTTGCCTCGCTTGTATTGCTGCATCCATGCATTCTACTGCTTTATTGTATATATCTGTTGTTTCTGTTTCCGTCTATTCCCCTTAGGATCTCTGTTTCTCTCTGCGCAAGAGAGGAGCATGATAGACATTAGGTCTTAATCCATGCATGATAACATTAGGATAGTTTGATTTCCTTTTCAACCATAGGTTAGAGTTTTGTCTCTTCTTTCTCAAAACAAACAGAAAAACACAATAAATATTTCAAACACAATAAAAGACACTTCTTCCGTAAAAGAATGTGAACTCATCAAAACGTCCTTTTTGTCCGCTTGGACCGGTAATCAGAAAAAACCTTTTTCAGAAGGAATAAAAACAATCAAGACAGACTTGTGTCGTACGTGGCCCGAACTACGTTTGCTCTGATCTTTCATGCTGTATGAAAGTACGTAGGCATAGGATGCGATATCCTAGCGAGCAACCTTCCCCTCCTTTCCCGTAGGTAGGCGAACTACGTTGACTCTGATTTCTCGTTCCAGACGGGAATACGTAGGCATAAAGTGCGATACTTTGCCGAGTCATTTTCTTTTCTTTTAACCCTTAACCCTTAGTTTAGATAGAATCACAATCCATACCCAAAAACAAGCGTGGATCCCGTCGAGTACGATGGACGTGAGGGGTGCTAATACCTTCCCCTTGCGTAACCGATTCCCGAACCCAGGTTTTGTTGCGATGACCATACCTTTCCCCGTTTCGCGAGGTTTACTTCGAGCGTTTCCTTTCCCTCCGTTGGGATAAATAACGCACGGTGGCGACTCTTCTGTTCAGCCGGCATAATGACTTAACTGAGCTCCACCATGACCCTCAAGGCACTCCATGAGCTCTATCCACATACCCTATTCATGCATAAGGCCTCACAACCCACTGATGGTCTTCCATTGGTCCTCAGGTTAGTAGATGGACCCTATACAAGCAACCAAACTTCTCAAGAACACAACCCTCTTCCTGATGACTTTGGTGACTTCTCAAGCTTGAGTAAAACCTCTAGATAGGCTCCTCTTGATATAAACCACACTTGATCCCCTGCTAAATAAATAATTCTATGCTATGCAAATGCTAGACCAATGCAATGCTAATGCAATGAAACATAAAGCCAAGTAAGAAAAAGGTTAGGCAAATTTGGGGTGCAACAGTTGGTTATGCCTATGGTAGGTATTTCACATCCTAAATATCTGTAGTACTCTACAGGAACCTTTTGTTTTTTTATATGCTATACTTACTAAATTTTTGCTATGGTTTGGGATTGGGTATAAGGTATAGGTAAAGACCTAAGGATAGTTTTTAAATTTGCTCGCAAAGATATCGCATCATCTGCCTACGTATCCTAACTAGGATAGAATCAGAGCAACCGTAGTTCACCTCACTGTGGATCAAAAAGTACATGAATATGGTCAAGACTCTAAGGGAACAAACATAACAATGCTTGCATAGAGTTTAGCAAAACTCTCTATTCTAAGTTATACACTCAAAGGGATTGACTTTTACAAAAGCCAAGAGGGGAGTAAGTAATCATGACAATGATTCTTACATAGAGTTGACAAACCCTATCTAAAAGTTCTAGTTGAAAGATACTCCTAACAAGGGGTAGGTCTTTTAAACTTAAAGAAAATTCTAATGGATGATGGTTCTAACTTAACTAAGTTATGGTTCAGATATGACTTCACAAAGTCAAAGGGATGGTAAAGAGCTATCTATGATGCAAGAGTCAATAGAGAGAATTTCCTTTGGAATAGGGATAATGAGGCAACTGGATGAGAACTAACAAGTTCCATCACTTGGGGGAAATAACTTAACAAAGCAATAAGCATACATAAACATTCATTCAAACATGATGAAGACATATAAGAGGGTATGGTAACAACCAAGAAAAATTCAAGCATATGACAGTATCAAGCAAGGATTAACAACAGCAAATGGTTACCACCAATATACACAAATATATTACAATATCATGATAGAGGCTCTTTCAAGACTAACATAAGAGGTAAGAACCAATTGAAATATCTTAACAAAGATGAAGGGAAATGAGGTAACAACCACATGTTAAAAATGTAAACAAACCTAAATGCAAGCAAGTAACAACTTGAGGCAAGCATGTCATAGGTTTAAAAGAGGTCAAATGTAACCACACAAGAGCAAAGATCATGCATTGATGACAATTAAATGCAAATAAGTAAGCAAACATTGTTAAAATAAAGCAAATAAGTAGTTTATTACTTCATGAGGAATTTCATAAGTTTAAGGTAACAACCACAAACGAAGTAAATCCTATCACATAAAGTTCTATCAAGACTTCTAAATAAGTGAGGGATCATGTTAAGAGTATACCCAAGAAGTCATAACATCAAGAGATAACATGGTTCACAAACATAGGATGCAAAGATAATCAAGTAGATGCTTACAAGCAAAAATTGAAATGCAAATAGTTTTGTTCTAAACAAAATGAAAAGGATTTAACAAACAAGGTTCATATCAAGTGCAAATCAAACTCAATGAAATGGAATCAAACGTTTTTGAAAGAAATTGAAGGAAAGGAGGGTGAAGACCCTAAAAATGAAGCATGACTTTCTTATAGTATAAAGTGTTTCTAAAATGCAAATTTTAGAATTCTTTAAATACCATATTAAAATATACAACAATACAAGATATTAGCAAAAAGAATAATTCAAAAATGATAAAAATTGATAAAGTTACATTACTTGAATTCAGTAAGGAGTGTCTTCACCAAGACTTGAACTCAAGACCTTGTGCTTACAATTCCAAAACTTTTCCAATTCCACCGTCATGCGCATGGGGCATTTAATGGAAAAGAAAAGTAAAATATTGAAAATGCTGGAAAAATGCTAAAAAGCAAAAAAAAAAGTCCTCGCTGAGGATCGAACACAAGACAACAGGCATGGCAAGATACATGAGATACAAGGAATAACCACTGGGATGGTGATACATCCAATGTATCAAGCCACCCCATTAAAACTTATACCTAACAAGTCAAGTTTTCTGGGCAAAATGACAAGAACAAAGCAAGTCAAAAACTCAAAACGATTTCATTCAAAAATCCTCAAATCTCAACCAATTTCTACAAAATTAAAGTATATTCCATTTGAAGTTTAGAGAGGAATTCAATGGTATCAACCAAATTTTAAAATGATGCACGCATAACAAAATTCGAATGAACATGCAATGTGAGATTTTAAGATGCATTTTGGAGTCTATGGATCAAAACTGATACAATTACACACAAGTGAGGGTTTGCTCACGTTTTAAATATAATATAGAATGAGTTTCGATAGAGAGATTTATTCTAAAGACATTAGAATAAAATATTGGCATGTGAGTTGCATCAATGAACATGAGTTGGACATAACCAAAACAATATGATCAAAACAGGTGAGTTCAAGATCAAACAAGGGTCTGCTCATATTTGAAATGTATTAATAGTGAGGTTTATCCATAAACAAAGTTCAAAATATTGCTAAATCCAAGTATGACTACTCTGTTACAAATGAATTTCATGTTGGAAGAGCCAAAACAGTTATGGTGCCAATGCAAAGCTAGAAGCTTCAATGGTTTACACTTAAACAGTCAAGGTTCTTTTAAAAATTCAAATAGAAATTGATGCATCAAAGAGATTGACAAGCTTAAACAGAAATTGGACAACAAAGGTTTCAAACAATAATCATGAATAAATCCGACAGTCATGCCTTAATGACATGATTCCAACAGCAAATGACAGCAACATAAGGCATGAGTTGACGAACTCAGATAATATGTCGACAACATAGTTACAAATTAAAACAATGTCAAATTCCAATTCACTCAACAATTTGCTCAAAGTATACATGAAGTCACAACTCATTAACCAAACAAAGAACCAAACTTTGAACTGTGCAATACCACATTTTGACATTACAATGCCATGCCAAACATATATTCATGACAGTTACTACTTCAAAATAGGCTTTAGTTATGAGAAACAAGTTTGACAGTAATGTACCCAAACAAGACAATGTTGATCATCATATGCTTCAGCATCATCCATGTGAATTATTTCAACAGAGGCAACAACAAACACATTGCATAACATCTGAACAGCCAATCAAACATGCTGACAGCCCATAGGAGTTGACAAACTTAAACTCAAGATGGATCTTAACAGAACCAATGCATTTTTTAAACATAATAATGTTGACTAAAAATGCATCATATGTTTCAACAGTACATGTACATCCTAACAAGAATATGTAGTTCTACCAACAAAATCTTTAACGCAAACATTAAAAAAACAACTTGCAATCTTAATAAGAACATGTTGTACATTAGTAGGCTTGACATAAGTCAATGTTTCAAATAACAGCCAACATACTTCATGCTAGGAACACATACAAGTTTTATCATGGAAACCAAATTCTTAACAGCAAACATAAACCTAACATAACAATGTTAACCAACAATGATCAAATGCACTAAAATGTTTCACAAGTTTATGACAACAAGTACATACATATGCAAATCATGATCAACAAATTTGGATAATGCATATATTAGAAAGAGCAAGAGTTAGAGGTCACCTACCTCTTGTATACCTCCAAAAGCAAACTAGCAGCAAGAGCAAGATATTCTTCCCTCCTTTGAGCAAGCTTGTGAAATTGCTTCTTCTTGAAGTAACAACTGGTTTTTGAGGACAGTTTGAGTAAATAGATTTCCAGTTGTTGTTCAAGGTCTTAGACAGTTAGTAGGACATAGATGGAAGGTGTCCCAAGTGTCAAAGTGGTTCAAATTGATCTAGGTGGCGAATTGTTCCATTTTATGCATAAAAGTCAAACATAAGTGAGTGAGAAGTTGAATTTTGGATTTATGGATTTTTTGATGAAACCAATGGTTGGAATAGCTTCTATTGATGATTTTAAGGTTGTGTGGATGGTTGTTATGGTGGTTGAAAGGTTAGAAGTGATGCTGGTGTGAAACTTGCAACAAGGCAATTTTGGTGGTTTTGCGACTTTCTTCACTTACAAGCAATGCATGATAGAATGAGAGCTATGTTTTCTCTTGGGTTTAGAAGGCTCTGATGTGTGGAATAACATGATAGGGAACCTCCATTTATAGGCAAAATGAGAGGTGAGGACAAATTTGCTTAAGTGGTTTTCAAGGTGGTTTTGGTGAAAACATTTTGTGAAACCAAGTGTGATTTTGAATCTGTAGGTTCTTGCTTCTTCCAAGGTATTTAGACCTATAAAACCAGCTAGAAATTAGCTATGAGAAGTGACCAAAGAGTGAGCAAGGACACCCTCCATGCTGCAGCCACAAACACTCTCTCTCATGGTGTACCTTTTGTACTTTTTCTTAATAAACAAATGGATCATGGATGAAACTTTGGATTGGCTTGGATTCCTTTCTAATTTAGTTCATTGTACACTCTAACACATCATATCAGATGTCATTCCATGGTAAGAAATGAAGTGGATAGTTGGAAATCAAGTTTATGATGAGTTTTGACATGATGACAATCAAGTGTTTGGGGTCAACTTGTCCCCTTTGAAACTCTCATCTTACAAGGGCTATGGAGGAGTTCTTGTAATTTTTGGAAATCCCTCATTATGATCTACCACTTTCATGTTTACTGAATTTTTAAATTCCAAGTTGAACTAGGTCAAAAACCTCTTGAAGTTGGCTGAAAACATGTCTTAAAAGTGCCAAAACTTAGAATTTTACTAAGTGTTTTCTCCCTCTTGTGATGATTTTGACTATAACTCCAAATCCATGCATTTTTTCCCATAGGTCACCTTTACACTTTTGTAGGGCTTGCCAAGACCTTTCCAACAAGCTTTGAACCACCTCATTCGGATGTGTGGTTAGGAAGTTATGGTCTTGCCCCTTTCAAAATCCTAATTCCCGACTTTTTTGATTACTCCTCAATCCTTGATCCAATGGTCACAAAACTTCATGACTAGATGTAATATGCTATTAGGAACATATTTGCTTCAAACTTTAAGGTCAAATTCCTTTTGGTCAAAGAGTTGACTTTTCAGTCAAACGGATTGATCCATCGAAAAACCCCGAATCGACTGTGGATGTTCTAGGTATTTTGAGGTTTTGAAACTTCTTGGGTAGACTTCACTAATCCATATGAGCTTCATGGACCATGTTTCCATCATTGTAACACCTTTTAAATCAAAAGTCAAACTACATTTGACTTTTCTTAATTAGAAACCCTAATCGGGGGTCCTGAATTGCACTGTTCTTGATCTTTGGGTGACAATCTCAAATTGGATTCATACTTGATCCAATATGGTATCCTTGATGATATAGAGACTTGTTCGATGGAGAATCAACCCAAGACATTGACTGATCAAACCATTGAAACCTCGATTCCTAACTGTATGGAACCCTAATTCACCTGTATCTTGACAAAGACAAACATGAAATAGGTTATAGTTAGATAATAAAATGATGATGATCCTTGAATGATGATGAAGATCTAATGGTCAAAATTCCGGGTGTAACAATAATCCTTGCTTATGTTTCTTCAAGAAGGTAAGACATTCAAATTTAATGTGATCATACCCTTCACACTCAAAGCATTGGATCACTTTGCATTTGTTATGGGAACTGATGTTAGACCTTTTGTCTTGGACATTAGTCATTCACTTTCTGTCTAGGTTCTTTAAAGATTTAGTGACCTTTTTCCCAAGAAGAGCTATAGCATATGAAAGATTCTCTCCTTTATCACCTTGATCTCCTTAAGTATTTGAAACAAACGTTATACCTTTGCCCTTCTTTACTGACCTTTAATTGATGGAAATCTTGAGGGTTTGCATGGAACCAATGAGTTCATCAATATTAATACTAATCAAGACTTTTGCTTCTTCAATAGCAGTCGTTTTCATATAAAACCTCTTAGGAAATTATGTGATAAGTTTTCTTGCCAACTTTTCTTTAGACAACTTTCCACCTAAGGAAAAAGAAGTGTTGGCAATATCATGCAATCTGATCATCAGATAGATTCATTTTCATTCATCCTTAGTTTCTTAAACTTAGTGGTAAGGAGCTGCAATCTTGACATACAAACTTTGAAGGTGCCTTCATGTGTAGTTTTGAGAATCTCCCATGCTTCTTTAGCTTTAAACATGTGTTAATTAACCTAAACATGTTCTTGCCCACAACATTGAAGATGGAATTTAAAGCCTTAGAGTTTCCAAGAGCTTCATTATCTTCAACATTAGTCTTATTCAGCTTCTTGTTTCAAGCTAGTGGTTCTATCTTCATAAGTAACCACTGAATGTTTTCACCCTTTTATCATAGATTTCCATGCGTTGTTGCCCATAGATTTGAGAAAGGCAATTATCATAGCCTTTCAATAATAAAATTTGGTGTCATCCAAGACAGGTGGTTTGTTGACTGGTCCTCCATCTTTAATTGTCTCCATTTGAGCATAATTTATCTTCCTTAGAGCTCACCCAACAGAGTAGTGTACCTGCTTTGATGCCAATTGAAATTATGTTCCTCAGGGGGCAGAGGTCGAACACGGTGTCCTAGAGAACTGGTTCGATAAGTTAAACTAGAGCCACCATAATTAACACACAATAAATTATACAATATAATGGAGTAGAAAAGAAATAAAGAACATAATAATTGGTAACAGAGTTTGATGCAACATCACCTACGTCCGGAGGTTTGGCTTCTAACCTAAGAAAGAAAATTCAGTATTAGTAGTTTAGTAATTACTCTTATATGAACCAACAAACTATATGTTGTTCAATTCCTCTTCCTAACACTGCCTAATGACTTTCTATTTAGGACTCCCCAAAACTATGAGATCCCTTCTCACTTTCTCTTAATCACTAAACCATAGTGATCAACTTTAATTCACAATGTTGAATGTTGATTTACAACTCAAATAGACAAACTTAAAACTATGACAAGTTACCGAAACATGGTGTGGTGTACATACAACGATAACAAGGACTCAAATAAACCCTAACACTCTAATATCTTTAATGTATTGCTTGATTTCCAATGTAGGTTTAAGCTCCTAATATATAAAAAGTATTCTGGGATTTTATCCTTGGATCTTTGGTTTAATTTTATCCAAAACCTTTGCACAATCTGTTGAATAATATTTGTTCCATAAATATCTCCAACAGAAAGATATGATTTGGTTTATTTCAAATTAAAATTTAAATCAAATTTAAATCTGATTTGATCTTTACGTCTATCTAAAAAATCATATATATTTATAAATAAAAAAATAAAATATAACCAAATATTCAATAGAAAATTCGTCCCAAAACACAATAACCTGGCCTGTTGAGCAAGGTCTAGATGTCGTACCCATATGTTATGACATCGCGTCCAACATATCAAACACTTATCTATGTTGTTATTTTGCAATATCCAGCCAATCTATAAGGAACAACATTGGATTACCCCCTCCCCCACCTTTTCGAATCTATGTAATCCAAGAGCGTAGGCGCTGGAGCCCAGAGATGTCCACCTCGATTCGAGCTAAGTCTCGGGGTAGGGACGATGAGCCTACCCTTGGCTAAGGAATGATCTTCTAAGATGTGGAGTGCAATAAAAATATACGATAACATCATTTTGGTCTCATTGACTCAATGTTGCATATTGAGAAGCACAAGCTGCACGCTAAATATAGCAAACAAACATGACAACCACAAACGATAATTAACATCATTCAATGCTTTAAGTCACAAATCATAAAAGCATGACAATTCAATAGGTATGTATGCTAATTTATTTCAATATAATTCACTTGTTCCCTTGTAAAGCAAGCAGTCAGGGTTCTCACACTTGGAACAAATATCCCATTGCAATCAATGGATGTCGGCAATCTGATCTAAGCAAAGAAAATTTTCTACAGGATGAAAGAAAACCAAAGGCGTGGAATATCAATAACAGTAAAATGGAGCCAAATGGATGTCTCTAAGATAAACAATACCCAAATCATTAAGTTAAAAGCAATTTCATAAATATTAAATATTATTACACCCAGGCACAAAATCACAAGAAGCATTATAGGAAACAAAATAATACAAAAGGAAAAGAATGATTAGATTGAAGCATTTGGAGCCGAGCATCAGAAGTAGATTAAAACAGATCCAACACCTCAGACAAAATTATTGTATTGGGACAAAACTTCCTTGCTTGTTCCATAATCACTCGAGTAGCCAGAGTGAAGGGAGAGCCATGGATTTTTGCATCCTCTTATAAAAAAGTTGGCAGTTTTAACCTTCTCTTGCAGTATAACCAGCTCTTCCTAGAGAGTATAGCACCTCATCTCCATAGATTCACATTTCCTTTTCCAAGTATCGCTTTGCTTGGTGGGATGTCCAGGAGCCAAGACATCTCCTCAACCAACAGAGACAAGGGAGAATATATTTACGTAGTCCATAACATACTATGAGTAAACTTGGATACCAACTCTATTTTCCCTCTCAGGGAGATTTTGAGAGAATGATAAACATGACATCGAAAGAGTAGAGCATCCTTCTCATGACTGTGAGCAAGCCAGGAAAAGAAGATTTTCGGCATCCGCACCAAGGGACTTACCTCCCTAGAAGCACCACACTCGGAAATATGTGTTTGTTTTAGAGAACCCTCATCCCCGAGGTATTGTTGATTTTCACTCTAAGCCCTCTTTGTAAAACTTGAGGAAGGGTTGAATCCTCCACGGTTAAAGTGGCTGCAACATCCACAAATTGGTCTACCTCGAGTGTAGGAGTATAATTTTCAGCAGTCGAGGTTGGTCAAGGTTGTAGAACAACTTCATCTTGTTCACATTTTCTAAGTTATCTACAAAACGCAATCACGCGTTTTAAAAACTAGCACAAGGACTCTGCTATCACCAAATATATTTTTTTCTTTGCTTCTGGATAATTGCACTCAAAATGGTGTGAATATCAATCTACCTCTTTCTCACCCTTGGTAGGGGGAACCTCACCAGGGTAGAACCATTCCTCATAATCGAGCCGCTAAAACCAAGATTGTATTTCCTCCTTCATAACTACCTCATCTGGAGAAAGACAGCCTGACTTGGTGTAGTAGGAATGAGCACCTCTGTTAAACTGGATTTTAGACCAGTATGTCTGATGTAAAATCAGACAGGAACGAGGAGAATCGGAAAGGAGGTATCAAAAAATAAGATGGTTCCCTAAAAAATCACCCCAATTTAAAGTAAATGAGTTGAGCCAAGGATTGACCTGGTGGAAGCTGATGAGCCTCTGATTACGAAAGTTTTCCAGAGAAATGTACCTCAGATGGAACAGATCAAGGAATAACCTAAAAGAAGATTTCCAAGATATATGTTCGGCACACAGATGAAATACCTTCATGAACGCCCAAGACCCTGAATGAAGCTAGGAATGGGCAACATTTAAATACTTCTAGGTGGCCACTTCAAAGTCATAAAAAGGTAATTCCATCCCTGTTTGTGGGAACAAAAACTCATAGATCGGAATCATGCACCCTCATAATGAGCTGCATATCCTCTTTTCAGGACCCACTGAAAAAGCTAATTATTTCGAGGGATCGCCGACCATAATTCCAACAGCAACCATAGTAGCCTCATTGCTTAGAACATATGAAGTGTCTGCTATATTTGTATGTACCCAGTCGTACTCTGCCGCGTTTTCTTGAAGATCAAAATGAGCCTTCGCTTTAACGTCATTAGGCTCACATTTATCAATCTTCAAAATAAGTTGAATATAATCCTTAGTGTGTGCTCTCTTCTTCTAGTTGGCTTGTATCTCCTCCTCGGATAAGATGTGAGTGTGCCTACTTTATATGAAAAAGTTGATACATATGATATTCATGTTATTCGTTATGATGATGAAGAAGGCATACAGGAATAACAAGTAGTTTTTTATTATTTACTCATAATATATTGTATGTTATAATTTATAAGGGTTAGATACTAACAAGTATAGTTATTTGAAATGATAGGTGTTTCAAATTGTCGGTCTTATTTGAAGAATGTATTGTGCAAACAATGAATTGTATGTTGATTGGTTTTTTATTTGATATAATGATATGTAAATTGTATGTTGCTTTAATGTCATTTTGGTTTTGATGTAATACACTTTTTGGTTCTAAATAATTTACAAATTTTTTTATTAACGAATGTATTGTCTTGCTGTCTTTGATTTATTTTCGATTCACAAAAACACAGATTAAAATAGGAATTCTATATATATATATATATATATATATATATATATATATATATATATATATATATATATATATATATATATATATATATATATATATATATATATATATATATATATATATATATATATATATATATATATATATTACAAAAACAAAATATTTCACCACAGTTAGTTCTGATAACCATTGTGATAAGTAACATGTTATCCAATTTAACAAAACTCAATGAGGATTTAACAGCTATATTATTAATGCATACCTGAATGAATGTCTCAATGAAATCATGGAACATGTGATTCATTGCTCTTTGATAAGTTGCACCAATATTGTTCAGGCCAAAAGGAATCACTACCCATTTACAGGTACCTAAGGCTCCAAGACATTGAAACGCCGTTTTTGGCACATCTTCCTCTGCAATATAAATTTGGTTATATCTAGCATAACCATATAGAAGAATCGGGTATTCAAAGCCTACTGCTGAACCGACTAGTATTTCCGCCACATACATTGGATATTCATTTTTTGGAGTAGCAGCATTTAAATCCTTAAAATATATACAAACTCTAAAAATAACCATCTAGAAGACTCAGATATTTAAAGCCTACTACTGAATCGACTAGTATTTTCGCCACAGATATTGGATATTCATTTCTTGGAGTAGCGGCATTTAAATCCCTAAAATTTATACAAACTCTAAGAGTTTCGTTCTTTTTAATGACATGAATTGTATTTGCTAATCATTCGACATACTTGGAAGTTCTTATAAATTTGTTACTCAGAAGCCTTTTGATTTCCTCTTTGATTTTTGACATCACTTTTGGTGCAAACCTTCTGGGCATTTGGTCTTTTGTCAAATCAAATCGTTAGCTTTAAGTATACTGAAATTCTAGGTACCCAACCGTGGATGTTATCACAGATGTTATGACATCCACTATAACACAAACTATAAAACTTAATGACAAACTGTAAATGAAAACAGTAAATAACACAAGTAACTGTTTACCCAGTTCAGTGCAAGCCACACCTACATTTGGAGGCTACCAAGGCAGGGAGGAAATTCACTATTAGCAGAATTAATTCAGAGTCAAACAACCAGTTTGCACTCTTCACTTAAGACCTACCCAATGACACTTCAGCCTAACACTAGACCTGAGTTACCAACTCACTCCCCCTCAATCACTGCAGTGATATCAACCAATTCAAAATTACAAGTAATATTGAAGACACACTTCAAACAAACCTTGATCTTGCTTCAAAGCTTTGATCAAGATACACAACACTCTTGCTTAAAAGCTTAGAGTGACACAATTCACAGACAACTCAAAACTCACTAGTCCAATGCAATCATACAACAGATGATTGCTTGGCTCACAAGTATCCTAAGACACAAACACACACGTGAAGAACAGTACACAGACTGGATTCTTCACTCACAAGGACACTCAATACACACTCTCTAAACACTGTCCAGAAGCCCTAACGAATTAGGATTGCTCCTTCTGTATATATAAGTAGCATACAGTCCTTGGGCCTAGGTGTAGAAATTAGGTTTACCCAAGATAAACCTCTTTTCATGAAACTGCACATGTCCAATTAGGTCAGGGGAATTCCATGTTATCCTCAGCAATGCTTGATATGTCGCCTGAGATAACTAGGCTTCCTAAAATGTTTCCTGAAGTATAGCCTGAGCTAATACCAGAAAACTTAAACACGCGCCCTGATGTCATACGCTTGATGTCATAACATTCAGCATGACATCCAACTTAACTTGCTCTTAGCTATCCCAACTTACCCTGCAGAACACCCTTCATGCATGTCATAACATCAGTTATGACATTCACACATACTCCAATGTTTTGCCACAAAATGCAGCCAATCAAAAGCATCTACAAACTCCCCCTTTGGCAAAATTTTGGCTAAAATACTCTGTTAGCGTATCATAGATCACAAGCAGCAGAAATCATACCATATATGCAGGAAAGCTACTATCTAACAACACACACAACTACTTACCATATCAGAGTCATCTTCACACCCTAAGTACTACCTGCTAGTCCAGACAGCAGGTAACACAATAATCTGTGGATCATCTTGTGATACTCCCCCTCAACTGATGCACATCACATCAGTGCAAACACAACCTTGCCAACCTACAGGCACACAAATTTATCCATATTGCTCTGGATTATGGATGTCAGGACATTCAGGATGACATTCTGAAGAACATAATCACCTGTTAGCCTAGACTACAGATGTCACAGCTTTCTGTGGAACATCCTGTGCTACTCCCCCTGAAAATATGCACAGCCACACACATTCTGCAAACACACTGCAGACACACACACACTACTAGCAGCTATACTACTACTAGGTTCCATCAAGGAACACACACATCTTAGCAGCTTCATCCAGAACTCACACAATTCTAACATACATTCTTACACATATTAGGAACTCACACATCAGCAACAGCATCCTGTTATCACACCTGGAAGCATGTTCAGTTCAAACATGCACAGTAGCAAACATGTTCTCTTCAAACATGCTTGTTAGCAGCAACACCTGTAGCACACTTAGAGCTGCAACAACAACCAAGTCTTCCACCTGATCTTCCACCTGTGAGGGACACAAATCTAGCCCTGATGTTACACAAATCTAGTCTTGTTGTTGTAACTCCCCAAATTTGAGCGGAATATTTTAATTAATTATTTAATTGAGAATATTCGTATTTTGGGTGGTTTTAGGTGGTTTTGTGGATTATTGAGAAAATGTGCATTTTTGGACTATTTATTTAATTAATAGTATACTATATGAGAGTCCAATTGGGAAAATTGGACATATAAGGGAAATAAGGGTAAATTGGGCATTATGAAGAGTTAGTAAGGGTGTTATGGGAAAAGTCCAATTGTGTGGCCCAAGTCTAAGTTTGACAAATAGAATTCTGAAGGTTAAGGATTCATTTTATTAACCGTGAAAAGAATGGAGGCCAGAGCTCTGAGGAGGGATCAGTGGAGGAAAAAGCTTCGGAAGGTTGTCGGAGTTAATCATGAAAGCTTTGAATCGGCTAAGGTATGGGGAGTATCACATTTCATGATTTTCTATGTATGCCTTTCAGTGTGTTTATGGTAGGGTTTATGATTTAGGGTATGTTGGATTGATTTGGGAGAATTAGGGAAATTGATGAATAGACTTTGAGGTTATGATTGATGGCATGTATCCTTGAATATTGACATGGATTTAGGAAACCTTATCAGATTGTTTGATGTGTAACATGAGAAAGGAAACCTTAGGCCTTCGTGGCCAAAACCTTAGATTGTGATGTGTTTGACACTGTAGGAATAGAAATATTCAAATGTGAGTAACTCTGATGCACTCAGAGCAATTGCAGGAAAATAGTGTTTTAGACAGTGCAAATGTTGCTAGATTGGCCTAATAAACGATAGGTTTGGTGTCGTTATCGCCGTATGACATTGGGGATGTTTTGGGGGCATTGGGTAAGTAAATCGTATGAGTATTTGGACAGGAATTAGTTTTGGTCGTAACAGGTTTTGCTGTCATCGCTATGCTCGCCTAGCGAGCAAGCCAGCGAAGGTTCGCTACAGGCTCGCCTAGCGAGCAAGCCAACAAAGGCTCGCTACCAACTCGCCTAACGAGCGAGCCAGCGAACGTAGCAGAGTTCGCGAATAATGATTGTGTGCAGCGATTCTGTGATGTTTGATTCTGGGATTCCTGTGATGAGTTACTATGAGTATGACAGTGAGGTTGCGTGAGTAATAAGTGATAGTATGAGAATTACTGCGAGTGTAATTATGATGAATTATTATGAGGCAATGTGAGATGATATTAGGGATTAATATGTGAATACTATGTGATGATATGACAAATTAACATGAGTAGAACTGTGAAGTTTATGTGATTGATAGGCGATAGTGTGAGGATTACCGTGAGTATAATTTAATAAATTAATATGAGATGATATGGGGGTAGTATTATGAATTAATATGGGATAATATGACTACGAGCTAATATTTGATTTATACGTGATTATATGATGACGTGACGTGTGAGATTAATTAATATGATGAATTATGATGATATGTTGTATGATGATTAATATGATGAGTTATGATGATGTGTTGTATGATGAGTAATATGATGATTTATGATGATATGATGTATGATGATTAATATGATCAATTATGATGATATGTTGTGTGATGAGTAATATGATGAATTATGATGATATGTTGTATGATGATTAATATGATGAATTATGATGATATGTTGTATGATGAGTAATATGATAAATTATGATGATATGTTGTATGATGAATTATGACGTTTGATGGTGATGAATATGATGAATGATGATGCACCTATGATGTTATTATGAGGATGATTTGTGATGTGTGCATCATGCATTCATGTGCATCCGAACTTCGGTTCAGGACCTCGATTACTTTGGCTTCAATCCCACTATGCGGATGTGAAGTATTTTGATGTGCTCCAATCCTATTGATGGGGATCTATGGAGGGTTGATGGCTCAGTGTCCATCGCGCTGTGATGATTGGTACCACATACATTGAGTTGTGTCGCATTGCATCTATGAGTCTTTTTGTATGAATTATGGCGTTATGGCCTTTGAGGCATATTTGAAGGATATCAATGTGTTGAATATAATTATGAGTAATATTCTGTTTATGCATTAATTGTTATACATTGATTATTATGAATTGTTTTACTCACCCTGCCTGTTTGAATGTTACCTCCATGTGGGTAACATGCAGATGAGCAAGTTTAGCCGTGGACGCCGTCGAGGAGTATTTTGAAGTTTTAGAGTCGTTAGCCTTTATGGTTAATTTAGAGGGTCTTGCTCTGATATGTAACATCGGGTTGGGTTCTTTGAGTTGATTTTATATCATTGGGTTTTGAAAATTCTGGCCAGCCCACGATGGATGTTCTAACAGAAGTTATAACATCCACTATGACATTCACTACAGACCTACTATTATGCAGCAATTACAAAGCAGTAAATAACACAGTTGATTGTTGACCCAGTTCGGTGCAACACACTTACATCTGGGGGCTACCAAGCCAGGGAGAAATTTCACTATCAGTAGAATTAATTCAGAGTCAAACCTCCAGTTTGCACTCCTCACTCAAAACCTACCCAATGACAATCTAACCTAGAGACACTCTAGACCTGAGTATACCCACTCACTCCCTACAATCAAACACCAGTGATAACAACCAGTTACAATTTAAATAGTAGATTGAAGAGACACTTCACCTACACACACACACCTTGATCTTGCTTCAAAGCTTTGATCAAGTGATACGAACTCTTGCTTAATAGCTTCGAGTGGTACACAGCCTAGAAACTACCTAACCAATGCAATCAACAGTTTCTTGGTTTACAAGTATTCCTAAGACACAGTCATAAAGAACAACCTCTTCACTTTTAAACCACTATGGTGATTTCTCTGTTTCTCTATCTTCAACAGCTGCCTTCTAGGATTGTCTCTCCTGGTATTTGTAGCAGCAGAACAGTCCTTGGGCCTGGGTGCATACATTAGGTTTTATCCATCATAAAACCTCACTTTTGTATTCTGCACGTTTTCCTCTTTAATCAGGTACATATTAGTTCCCCTAGGGCGTCTAAAATATCTCCTGCATTCCAGCTTGAGCTTCTGAGTTGTTTCCTGAGTTATAGCTACCAGAATAACAAACTTCCGCTTGATGTCATACGACCTATGTTATAACATTGAGTATGACATCCAGCTTAACTTATAGTTAGCTTAGTTAAGTTGCCCTGCACAGTCCATATTATGAATGTAATAACATCAAACATGACATTCATAATGTACTCATATTTTGCCATAAAATGCAGCCAATCAAGAGCACTTACAAACTCCCCCTTTGACAAGTTTTTGGCTAAAACACTTTGTACTTACATCAGAGATTTTCTACACAGCAGAAGACTTAACAATGGTCCTGTCATGCAGGTAAGTCACTCGCTGCTCAAGCTCTCAGAATCCTCACAGTTGGCTTTCAGCCCTATTAACTCACTTTGTTAACTCTCTGTATACTTCTACTACAGATGTCACCCTTTGCTTGTTTAAGTAACAGAGTTACTCCCCCTCAACTGATGCACTTATTAGCTGGGCAATATCCAGTCTGAACTGGATGCTATAACATTCAGCATGACCTTCTGATGTCACACATTTGTGCTACTCCCCCTGCAGGGATGCATTATGCTCCTTGCACAGAATTCCTAAGCATCTTGTTAGGATCACCCATGTTAGTACCTACAGCATGTCAGTCCTAGTTCTAACATACATGGCATACATATCATATCAGTAACAGCCCAAGCAGCTGTTATCACACACAAATCTCATCAGCATCACCTGCACACTAATATCATAAGCACTATGATGCATATGCTTAATCACAATCACTGCTCATGGCAGTCTTGTTCTTCCACCTGGATCTGTTACTACCACATAACATGTGGTACTCATATTGGTTATCCACCAATTCTTCCATCTGCATATGTTGTACCTGCTGTTATCTATCACATTCTCCCCCTTTTTAGCCACAAATTTAGATCCAACTAACAGCTAGCATAGATCATAAATTGTACCAATACATGTGTTTGGGGTTACATAAACTGCTCATATAGAGCATAACAAAAACAGATTGTCTTAACAGTTCTCACACAAGACTAACAAAACAAATCAAACCAATACATCAGCAACACTGCTTCCTGCACCACCTCAGCCAGTAGTGGTTTGAGCTATAAGGCATTAGTCTTCTTCTACAGCTGAGCTGGACCTGTCTTCCTTAGTCTTTCCAGAGCCTTCTTCCTCAGCATCAGTGCCTTCCTCAGCAGCATCTTCCGAGCCTACTTTCTGACTTCCCTCTTCCCTAGTACCATCATCTTCATTTGTGGCTCCTTCTTCCCTTGTAGCATCCTCTGAGTTGTTAGTATCCTCATCTTGCTCAAGAGATTGCAAAAATTTTTCAAGTGTTTGCTTTCTTGCATCCAGTTCCTTGCATGTTTCTTTAATGATGGTTATCACTTCAGCCTTTTTGGCTTTGGGACCCCTTTTTGATGTCTCAGTGGATGCCATGGCAATGTCTGAAACATGGGTTCCTTGAAACAGTTTGTAATGAAAGGCTAAGGGAGTTTCTCTTTTGCTTGCTACATCACTGGTCTTGAGGATATTTGGAAACTGTGCTAACATGATTCCACAGATGAGGGAAGGAAATGTTATAGGCCCTTTGATGTTATAACTTCCAGCATGCTTCATTGTTTAATCAAAGATGTATGTGCCATAATCCATTTTGGTCCTGGTTCCCACAGTATAGATGACCCTCCCCAGGATGGTGGCCACTGATGATTTGTGATTGGTTGGCACCCAGTTTGCAGCACCAATCTTGTGAAGCAAGGCATATTTCATGCTCAACTTACTGGCAACAAGCTTCCCTTTTGATGGCTCTTTCCTGACTTGATTTCCAGTTATCACTTGACATATTCTGTTTTCAGAGATGGTTAACTCAGGCACATCCTCATTTGTTCTCTCAAGGAAGTTGTTGATGATGGTGGGAGTGAAGACAACACCATTTCCCCTGACAAAAAATTTCCCAAACTCAGAAGATTTTCTATCAGCACATTTATCAGATAAATTAACTATAAATTCTTTGACCAGAATTTCATAGCATTGGGAGAACTGAGTGACAGTTTTCATCAAGCCAGCTTCACATATAAGGTTCACAATCTCCTTGTTATCCAGAGCATTTTGAGCAAACTCTCTCTCTAGGGCCAACCTCTTTTGGTATACATACTTCCACCTGATGACACCTGAGGGATAGTGGAAGGAGATGTTGTCAAGGGGCACTTCAGGAACATTTTTAGCCAGCTTGCTTGAAGCAGGTTTCCTCTTTGCTGGGATGTCAGTGACATCCATATCAACATCCGAATCTATTTCTTGTTCTGGTCTCGATTCAATATTTCTCTTCTTGATGGTCACCTTGCTCCACCCTTTGGAGGGTCCAACCTGAGTCCTTTTAGTTCCAATCTTCTTGGTGGTATCTCCTTGCTCAGTAGTCTTTTCAGCATCCCTTTTCTTGGGTGAGCTTTGGTCAACTATCTTTTTCCCTTTTCTTTTCATCAATCTTTTGGCAATGTATGGATTGATCGTTGCTATAAGATCATTGTCAGAGTACTCATCTAAGTTGCCTACCTCCGCATCTTTGGCTTCATGCAAATCATTATCCCTTTTATCAGACCCTTCATCCTTATTCTTCTCTTTTGGGGGGTGGTTTTCCAATGCTTTGACATTGTGTGGGACATTACTTTGATCACCTTGATTAGGCTCAGTCCCCTTAATGGGAATGTTGAGGGCAATAGCAACCATTGCAGTAATTTCAAGGTGCGTTCATCTTGCTTCTTCAGTATTTAGGTCACCAGAAGTAGTCGTAGGAGTAGCTTGCCCTGAGCCAAGGGTTTTTGCTTGTTTTGCATGCTTCCTGTTAGGTTTCTTTACCAGCACTCCTTCAGGAGTCATCATCTGCAGTGGAGCAATCTCTAGAGCCTCATTAGGGTTCGCTTTATCTAGACTGATGTTCATTCTGGAGGTTGGTTGTGCCATAGTCATTGTTTTTGAAGACGATGAGGGAACCCTTTTGTGCTTGTTTGAGATGGTATGGAAGTTAGAGCGTTTGTGAAGGCACCAAGAATAGAGAAAGTGTTATGTACGTGAGAGTGAGGTATGATTGCCCACTAGGAGGGAACGTACCGTTTTGACTCATCATTAAATGACTTAGTATCAAAATGTAATTCCCCATTTCCCTTAATTGATATAGCTCATCAGTACTAGAGGAACTTAATTTTTTACATTGAGGTTCCTTGATGTTTCTTGACTTCTCGTCCGCAATATTTAGGATATGGCCTCTAGGTGTTGCACATGCTTTTTTCCCTTTCCACACGTTACCCTCAGGCATGTTTCCCTTGACCTCGGCAGATTTTGTTAGAATGGTGCCTTTAATGTTACAGAACAAAGTCATGACATTGGGAATGACATTGCTTCTTTTCTGCAGAGTGTCCTCCATGGACTCCATTAAGTTCCAATATAGCATATCTAGCTTTACTTGATGATCAATCTTTGGGTATCTCTTCTTGTCTAGCCTTCCTACCTGACTTTTCTTACACCCAGTCCTTCTTTCTGAAGCATATTTTGAGAATCCTTTTGCTGATGATTTGGGCCTGGTTCTTTTCACTAGTCCTAGGTGATCCTTTTCTTCATTTACCAGTCCATTTATGTTACTTCTGGGCTCCCATATGTAACAGTTATTTTTGGATCTAGATCCTCTCATTTCTTCCTTACCCTCTTCATTTATCACCACACACTTTTCTTTGGAAAAGTGTACTTTTAAACCTTGATCACATAGTTGACTTATGCTTATTAGGTTGACTGTTAGTCCTTTAACTAACAGGACATCCTTCAATTCTGGAGCTTTAGGACTGTCAAGTTGTCCAGCACCTGTGATTTCTCCTCTAGCTCCATCCCCAAAAGTCACATGACTAGATGAATGAGGCTTGAGTTTGATCAACAGATCCTCAATTCCAGTCATATGCCTGGAGCATCCACTGTCAAAATACCAATCCTCATTGTTTGGCATTCTTAGGGAAATGTTAGCTGTTAGAGCTACAGTCTTGACATCCCATTGTTCTTGCTTCTTAGGCACTTCCTTCTTTCTGGGTTTTGCTTGATGATGTCTCCAGCTCTAGTGGGCATGATGATACCTTTGTCCATGATGCTGTCTTTTTCCATTCTTACCCTGATTATCACTTCTTTGCCTCGGAAATCCATGCAACCAGAAGCACACAGCACGAATGTGTCCAAGCTTTCCACAGTGGTAGCATCTATGCCTTTGGAATTGTCTCTTGACTTGATTCCAATTTCTGTGTGAAGGATGTTGTAACTTTGGATGTGACATCCTTTATACCTTTTGAATCTCAGGCTGCAACCTCTTGAGTTTCAAGACAGGATTTTGTTTTTCAACAAATCCTAGGCCAGACCTATTTCCTGCATTCTGACCACTCTGAAGAATCTCCTCTAGGGTGTCAGTTCCAGAGTTGAGCATCCTTATGGATTTTGTCGTTTGCTCCTTTTCTCCTTTCAACTCCTTTATCTCTCCTTGGAGTGAGTTTATAGTAACTAGATGCTCTTTCTTTTCAGCTTCTAGCTCTTTGATGAGCTTCTTATGATGCTCTCCTTGTTGGTTAGCTCCTCTTCAATTGAGTCACCATCAGATACACACACACACTGTTGAGAATAGTAACATGTTTGGATGATTCTCCTTCTGATCCACTGTCAGAATCTTCATCAGACCAAGTGACTGTAAGACCTTTTCCCTTCTTTTTGAGGTATGTGGGACATTCCTTCCTAACATGTCCATATCCCTCACACTCATGGCACTGTACTCCTCTGCTTTGGTTGGCTTTATCTTCAGTTTTTTCTTTGTCAGCAAGCAACATTTTGAAATAGGGCTTAGACTTAGCATCTATCCTTTTGGCCAGTTTGTTGAACTGTTTTCCAAGCATGGCTATTGCCTCTGATAGATCTTTCTCCCTTTCATGATCTGAAGTCTCAACAGTGTTTGAGACAAGAGCTATACTCTTGCTATTTTTCTCCACAGCCTGATCACACATCCTCATCTCAAAAGTTTGAAGAGATCCAATGAGTTCATCCACTTTCATGTGGCATATGTCTTGAGCTTCTCCAATGGCTGTTACCTTCATGGCAAACCTTTTAGGTAGTGACCTTAGTATCTTCCTTACAAGCTTTTCTTCAGCCATCTTTTCTCCCAAAGCTCCTGAGGTGTTAGCTAGTTCAAGAACATTCATGTAAAAGTCAAGAATGGTCTCATCTTCTTTCATGCTTAGACTTTCAAACTTTGTGGTCAGCATTTGAAGTCTTGACATTTTGACCTTGGAAGTTCCTTCATGAGTAGTTCTGAGAGTGTCCCAAACATCCTTTGCTAGTTCGCAGTGATGGACCAGTCTAAAGATGTTTTTGTGTATACCATTGAAGAGTGCATTCAATGCTTTAGAGTTTCCAAGAGCCAATGCCTCTTGATCTTTGGTCCATTCCTCTTCAGGAATTTGCACAGATACTCCATCCTTGTCAGTCTTCATAGGATGTTCCCAGCCAGAGTTTGCAGCTCTCCAAGCCTTGTTGTCCAAGGACCTTAGGAAGGCAATCATCCTAGGCTTCCAATAGTCATAATTTGAACCATCTAGAATTGGAGGTCTATTGGTGAATCCAATATCTTTATCCATATTACCAAAATTTTGTTTCCCTAGATCTCACCCAGTAATAAACAGGCAGGGTGCCAGCTCTGATGCCAATTGAAAATTCTGGCCAGCCCACGGTGGATGTTCTAACAGAAGTTATAACATCCACTGTGACATTCACTACAGACCTACTATTATGCAGCAATAACAAAGCAGAAAATAACACAGTTGATTGTTGACCCAGTTCAGTGCAACACACTTACATCTGAGGGCTACCAAGCCAGGGAGAAATTTCACTATCAGTAGAATTAATTCAGAGTCAAACCACCAGTTTGCACTCCTCACATAAAACCTACCCAATGACAGTCTAACCTAGAGACACTCTAGACCTGAGTATACCCACTCACTCCCTGCAATCAGACACCAGTGATAACAACTAGTTACAATTTAAACAGTAGATTGAAGAGACACTTCACCTACACACACAAACACCTTGGTCTTGCTTCAAAGCTTTGATCAAGTGACACGAACTCTTTCTTAACAGCTTCGAGTGGTACACAGCCTAGAAACTACCTAACCAATGCAATCAACAATTGCTTGGGTTACAAGTATTCCTAAGACACAGTCGTAAAGAACAACCTCTTCACTTCTAAACCACTATGGTGATTTCTCTGTTTCTCTATCTTCAACAGCTGCCTTCTAGGATTGCCTCTCCTGGTATTTGTAGTAGCAGAACAGTCATTGGGCCTGGGCGCATACATTAGGTTTTATCCATCATAAAACCTCACTTTTGTATTCTGCACGTTTGCCTCTTTAATCAGATACATATTAGTTCCCCTAGGGTGTCTAAAATATCTCCGGCATTCCAGCTTGAGCTTCTGAGTTGTTTCCTGAGTTATAGCTACCAGAATAACAAACTTCCGCTTGATGTCATACGACCTATCATAACATTGAGTATGACATTCATCTTAACTTATAGTTAGCTTAATTAACTTACCCTGCACAGTCCATATTATGAATGTAATAACATCAAACATGACATTCATACATGTACTCATATTTTGCCACAAAATGCAGCCAATCAAGAGCACTTACAGGTTATTTTATTGATGTTCCCTTTTGAGGAAAAACCTTGATTTACGCTTTGAGTTCCGCTATTTTATGTTGTTTGATGTACTTTGAGGAAAACTCGTTGTTATGGAGTATTTACCAATTTTGTTGACTTTGAGAAATGTACGCCCTTTTGTGGCTTTTTATGAAAATTAATATTTTACTCTGAAATCCGTGTTATTTTTTCGTAATATTTGTGGGTTAGAATAAGGGTGTTGCATTAGTGGTATCATAGCAGGTCGGTCCGTCCGGCCAAGTTGTATAATGTTGGTTGTTCCCTTGTATGCGACATATGTGTGAAAACATTGTTGATACACGTTTGTTTCTAACCTTTGTCTGCAGAAGTGGGAATGATTCAAGTGGGGGAGAAGCTTGTGCTTCTCCAGGATGCTGCAAGTGTGAAGTGGCGGATCAGTGTGTGTTTGGACGCTCTTATAGTTTGGTAAAGATGGTTTATACCCCATCATGATTTCCGACTGTCTATTGACAAATTGAGGAGCTGATCAGCCTGAATCTGTGGTTGATAGTAGAAGGGGTCATGTTGGATGGGATAGGCGTGTCTTGCAAGCTTAGATGGCGTAAGCAGTGAATTTTTTTGAGTTAAGCTAAGTGCTTACGAATTGGTTTGATGAGTTGGCGCAGAACGGTGTTGAGATATTTAATTTCGATGGGAATTTTGAGTATTAATGAAAGTGGGGAAGTTGGCGGTTTGCCGATTAATTGTGGTTGTCCAGAAGTTATCCTGACAAGATAGTGATATACAGCTAGGACGTGAAGTGGAGTTGTGATCGACTTAGTTACAGAAACTAGTCTAAGATTGGGAGCTCCATATTATATGTTTGTTTGGATGGTCAAGGAATTAAACTGATTGAATAGTGTTGAGACTTGTGTCTGGTGTGTGCTAAGGCAACAAAGTGTGAGGTCGAGTATATTAAAGGTGGACAGTGACTTCTGATGATTCTTAAAGAAAGTAAGATGTGAAATGCAATATTGGTATAATTAGGCCTTTAAATATTTCAAGAGTTGAAGATGTGTTGAATGGCCTCCTAAGTGTGAAATTGTTGTTGTACGTCGAATTCCGAGATCGCAGCTTTTTACGGAATCGAAATCGGACACCCAGAAGTCATGTAACGGTCAAAAATAGAATTTGGGACTGTCAGGTTCGCTAGGTCCTTCGCCTAGCAAACAGTTCCAGGAGGCCGCTCGCTTCTGTGTTCGCCTAGCGAAGATGTCCTGGGCAGAAGAATGTTGTTTTGGTATTTTTGTCGTAACGGGAGAACCGTAACTCGAAATGATGCACGGTTTGAAGCGTTGGAAAGCTAGTCCAATGCTCTATGTGATGGTGAAGTAGTGACATGGAAGTAAGTTATTTATTTATGGAATATGTTTGGATGTTGTGGTAAGTGCGGAAGGTGCGGTTCGTGTTTCTGCCATAACTCGCAAATTGAGTGTTCGTTTGGCATGGGATTTTCCATACTTAATTGAGCGAGTCAATGGTTGTGTTAATCGATGATGTTTTGATATATTCGAAGAGTATAGAGGATCATGTTGAGCATCGGGAACTTGAGTTATCAGTGTTGGAGAAGAAGTAGGGATATGCCACTGTGAAGAAAGTTCAAAGAGTTTTGGGGAGAGCTGTCAACAGCTTGTGTGTTGATTTTTTCCGAATCTGACAGAACTATTCGTTGTGTTTTGTGATGCTTTGTTGATGTGATTGGGAGATATGTTAAGTGCAACATCAGCGAGTTTTAGTTATGCTTTAAGGCAATTTAAAGTACATAAGAGGGATTATCTGACGAGTGATTTAGAGTTGGTTGTTGTTGTATTTGTGCCGGAGTTGGAGGCTTCAATTGGTTAGTTTGAGATTTTAAATGTTTGGTGATCTCAAGAGTTTAAGTTATTTTCTTGATTTGGAAGAGTTGAATATGAGGCAGAGAAAATAACTGGGACTCCTGAAGAATTATGGTTTTGGATTGAATTACCATTCGGGTGAAGCAAACATGGTAGCTTATGCCTTGATTTGGAAATCTTTGCATATACCGATGATGATGGTGAAAAGAGTTAGAACTGATTGAGCAATTTTGTGATATGAGCTTGGTGTGTGAAGAGACTTCTTATGGGGTTAAGCTTAGTATGTTGGACCTTACTAGTGGTATTCTTGATGAGATTCAATAAGGTCAGAACTCTGGTTTGAGTTGGTAGATTGGTTGAATTTGATGAGTTAAAGTCGAAGGGCTGATTTTTGGACTAATGGAAAGGGTATCATGAGATGTCGTGATAGAGTTTGTGTTCTAGATATTATTGAGTGGAATAATAGTATTGAGGTAGATGAGGTATCCATCTCGGTGCTATGAAGATGTAACCGGATTTGAGGAAATTATTTTGATGGCCATAGATGAAGAGAGAAGTGGTTGAGTTTGTATATGCTGGTTAGACTTGTCGGAAATCGAAGAATAAACGTCAGAGACCGTTGGGTCTGATGCAACCGTTGAATATTCCAGGGTGGAAATCAGATAGTATTTCCATGGATTTGTGTTGGGTTTTCTGAAGAATTGGAGGGATATGATTTTAATTGGGTAATTTTGGATAGATTGACTAGATTGGCTCTTTTCTTACCAATGAGGATTAATCATTCTATGTTGAAGCTAGCTGAGATGTATATCAATGAAGTTGCAAAGTTGTATGAGATGTCGTCGAATATTGTGTCAGATGGGAATCTGAGTTTTCATCGTGATTTTGGGAGAGTTTGCAGACACTTTGAGTACCATGTTGAAGTTAAACTCTGCCTATCATCCGTGGACAGATGGACGGACAGAGAGAACTATCCAGTCTTTAGAGGATTTGTGGAGAGCTTGTGTGTTGGATCAAGGTGGATCGTGGGATAGTTAATTATCGTTGATTGAGTTACCTACAATAACAGTTAGCATTCTAGTATTGGAATGGCATCGTATGAGGATTTTTATGGTAGGAGGTGTAGGGCTCCTTTGTGTTGATATGATTCATGCGAGAGTGTTGTACTCAAACCTGAGAATTGTGTAAGAGACGACTGAAAAGATCAAGAGGATCCAAGAAAAGATGGGTTTTGAGAGTACGCCGGTAACTGGTGTTGGTTGAGCTTTGAAGTCTCGGAAGCTCACACCGTGTTTTGTTGATTTGTATCAGAGTGGTGCAGCGGAAGCGTAGGAGGAGTAGCATGTTAGACTATTTTACCGTTGTCGCTTGTGAATTTACATGATGTGGCATGTGCCTAAGTTGAGGAAGTGCATTTATTCAGATGGATGGTGTACAAGTGAGAGATAATTTGACTGTTGAGGCATTGCTAGTTCAGGTTGATGAACGAGAAGCAACTTCGAGGTAAAGAGATTCCTTTGGTGAAGGTAGTTTGAGAGGGCCAGCTGGAAAAAGTTGGATTTGGGAGTGGGAGATCAATTGAGAGAGTCGTATCCGACTCTGTTCATTGAGGTAATTTTCGAGGGAGAAAATCCTTTTAAGTGGGGGAGAGTTGTAACACCCCAAATTTAAGTGGAATATTTTAATTAATTATTTAATTGAGAATATTCGTATTTTGGATGGTTTTCGGTGGTTTTGTGGATTATTGAGAAAATGTGCATTTTTGGACTATTTATTTAATTAATAGTATACTATATGAGAATATTAGTATTATTATTGGATAAAATGAATATAAGTTAAATAAGGGTAAATTGGGCATTATGAAGAGTTAGTAAGGGTGTTATGGGAAAAGCCCAATTGTGTGGCCCAAGTCTAAGTTTGACAAATAGAATTCTGAAGGTTAAGGATTCATTTTATTAACCGTGAAAAGAATGTAGGTCAGAGCTCTGAGGAGGGATCAGTGGAGGCAAAAGCTTCGGAAGGTTGCCGGAGTTAATCGTGAAAGCTTTGAATCGGCTAAGGTATGGGGAGTATCACATTTCATGATTTTCTATGTATGCCTTTCGATGTGTTTATGGTAGGGTTTATGATTTAGGGTATGTTGGATTGATTTGGGAGAATTAGGGAAATTGATGAATAGACTTTGAGGTTATGATTAATGGCATGTATCCCTGAATATTGACATGAATTTAGGAAACCTTATCGGACTGTTTGATGTGTAACATGAGAAAGGAAACCTTAGGCCTTCGTGGCCAAAACCTTGGATTGTGATATGTTTGACCCTATAGGATTAGAAATATTCAAATGTGAGTAACTCTGATGCACTCAGAGCAATTGCAGGAAAATAGTGTTTTAGGCAGTGCAAATCTTGCTAGATTGTCCTAATAAACCATAGATTTGGTGTTGTTATCGCCGTATGACATTGAAGATGTTTTAATGATGTTTTGGGGGCATTGGGTAAGTAAATCGTATGAGTATTTGGACAGGAATCAGTTTTGGTCGTAACAGGTTTTGCTGTCATCGCTATGCTCGCCTAGCGAGCAAGCTAGCGAAGGCTCGCTACCAACTCGCCTAACGAGCGAGCCAGCGAACGTAGCAGAGTTCGCGAATATTGATCATGTGCAGCGATGCCGTGATGTTTGATTCTGGGATTCCTGTGATGAGTTACTATGAGTATGACAGTGAGGTTGCGTGAGTAATAAGTGATAGTATGAGAATTACCGCGAGTGTAATTATGATGAATTAATATGAGGCAATGTGAGATGATATTAGGGATTAATATGTGAATACTATGTGATGATATGACAAATTAACATGAGTAGAACTGTGAAGTTTATGTGATTGATAGGCGATAGTGTGAGGATTACCGTGAGTATAATTTGATAAATTAATATGAGATGATATGGGGGTAGTATTATGAATTAATATGGGATAATATGACTATGAGATAATATGTGATTTATACGTGATTATATGATGACGTGACATGTGAGATTAATTAATATGATGAATTATGATGATATGTTGTATGATGATTAATATGATGAGTTTTGATGATATGTTGTATGATGAGTAATATGATGATTTATGATGATATGATGTATGATGATTAATATGATGAATTATGATGATATGTTGTGTGATGAGTAATATGATGAATTATGATGATATGTTGTATGATGATTAATATGATGAATTATGATGATATGTTGTATATTGAATAATATGATGAATTATGATGATATGCTGCATGATGATTAATATGATGAATTATGATGATATGTTGTGTGATGAGTAATATGATGAATTATGACGATATGTTGTATGATGATTAATATGATTAATTATGATGATATGTTGTATGATGAGTAATATGATGAATTATGATGATATGCTATATGATGATTAATATGATGAATTATGATGTTTGATGGTGATGAATATGATGAATGATGATGCACCTATGATGTTATTATGAGGATGATTTGTGAAGTGTGCATCATGCATTCATGTGCATCCAGACTTCGGTTCAGGACCTCGATTACTTTGGCTTCAATCCCACTGTGCGGATGTGAAGTATTTTGGTGTGCTCTGATCCTATTGATGGGGATTTGTGAAGGGTTGATGGCCCAGTGTCCATCGCGCTGTGATGATTGGTACCACATGCATTGAGTTGTGTCGCATTGCATCTATGAGTCTTTTTGTATGAATTATGACGTTATGGCCTTTAAGGCATATTTGAAGGATATCAATATGTTTAATATAATTATGAGTAATATGTCGTTTATGCATTAATTGTTATACATTGATTATGAATTTTTTTACTCACCCTGCCTGTTTGAATGTTACCTCCACATGGGTAACATGCAGATGAGCAAGTTTAACCGTGGACGCCGTCGACGAGTATTTTGAAGTTTTAGAGTCGTTAGCCTTTATGGTTAATTTAGAGGGTCTTGCTCTGATATGTAACATCGGGTTGGGTTCTTTGAGTTGATTTTATATCATTGGGTTATTTTACTGATGTTCCCTTTTGAGGAGAAACCTAGACTTATGCTTTGAGTTCCGGTGTTTTATGTTGTTTGATGTACTTTGAGGAAAACCCGTCATTACGGAGTATTGACCAATTTTGTTGACTTTGAGAAATGTACGCCCTTTTGTGGCTTTTTATGAAAGTTAATATTTTACTCTGAAATCCGTGTTATTTTGTCGTAATATCTGTAGGGTAGAATAAGGGTGTTACAACTGTTACTACCACTTCTCCCCCTTTTTAGCCACAAATTTATATCAAAACTAATTAAATAGTATAGATCAAAATAAGTATGGAAGCTGTCACACCCTCATTTTCACCTTTAGCTTTTTATACCCTACATTTCGTCATATCATACATCGTTCTATTGCATATCGAGCGTGTGGGTTCACGAGGTAAGGGTTGGGTCGGTTCTTTGTTTTCCATTCCAAATAAGATTATTTTCCTATCATTGGACCACATGGAAGAGGAGGTACATCATCAAAGATACTCCATTAGGTCAAATATGAATCTAATTTGAGGTGGCTACCAAGAGAATTGAGACAGTGCAGAGCAAGAACCCTAATTAGGGTTTCTTGATTAAAAAGTCAACTGCAACTTTGACTTTTGACCTAAAAGGTGTTTCAAAGCTTGAATCATGGTCCATAAAGTTCATATGGCTTAATGAAGTCCACTCAAGAAGTTTCAAGGCCTCATACAACCCAGGGCAACAACAGTCGATCCGATAGTTATCGATCAATCGTTTCGTTGACCAAAAAGTCAACTCTTCAACCATAAGGAATTTGACCTCAAGGTGTGAAGTAAAAATGTTCCTAATAACATATTAAACCTATACATGAAGTTTCATGACCATTGGATCAAGGATAGAGGAGTAATCGAAAAAGTCGGGAATTAGGGTTTGTAAAGGGGCAAGACCATAACTTCCTAACCACACATCCAATTGAGGTGGTTCAAAGCTTGTTGGAAAGGTCTTGGCAATTCCTACAAAAGTCTTACAGTGGTCCATGTGCAAAAAATGCATAGATTTGGAGTTATGGTCAAAATCACCACAAAAGGGAGAAAACACAGAAAAATTCTAAGTTTTTGGTCTTGTTAGGCATGTTTTCATCCAACTTTGAGGGGATTTTTGACCTAGTTCTAGTTGGAATATGAAGATCATGTAAACATGGAAGTTGTAGAGCTCCATGAGGGCTTTCCCAAAAGTACTAGAACTCCTCCATAGCCCTTGTGAGTTGAGAGTTATGAATCCAGCAAGTTGGGGTTTCAACACTTGAATGCACCATTTCAACTTTTCCACAAACTCACTTTTCAGCCACTTGAATCATTTTCAACCATTGGATCATATCTTGATCTGATAATTAGAGAGGTTGATGGTTTAAAATTCAGAAGAAAGAAGGATTTGGTAGGCATTGCAAGTGGGCCAAGCAAGTGGCATTATTTTAATAAAAAAACATAAGAAAGAGAAATTTTTTGAAAGAAAACTTGCAGCTGCAGCTCCCTACACTCTAGCTTCACTTCAGTCACCTCCATGTACTTCATACCACTTGATTTGTGTCTTGCATTGAGCCAAGGAACTGATATGCACAGCTGCCACATTATCTTGGATGGATTTTCTTCCAAAAAACTCCCTCTAAAGGCTAAATCCAAATCTGTCCCAAACTCTTATCTTAGCCTATAAATAGAGGCTTCATCCCATTGTATTATACACACCAGAGCTATCCAAAAAACCAGAAACACATAGCTCTCATTCTTACTCTCCTTGCTTGAAAGGGAAGAAAGTCACAAAATCACCAAAAATGGCCACTTTGCATTTTTCACACCAGCATCATTTCCAGCCATGAAACCATCATAAAAACCATATACACAAACCTAAAATCACCATTTGAAGCTATTCCAATAGTTAGTTTCATCAAAAAAAAAACCTTGAATCAAAAAGTCAACTTTCACACCACTCAAGTTTGACTTTTATGCAAGTTTCAAGCAAAATCACTACACAAACCTTTTTCCATCAATTTAACACTTGGAACACCTCATACTCATGTTATATTAGCTATCCATAACCTTAAACAACATCTTGAAGTCTATTTGTGAGATCTGTCCACAAGATTGTATTCTTTCTTCAAAAGGAAGCAACTTTACAAGCTTGTTCAAAAGGAAGGAATTCTTGAGTTTTGCAGCTAGACTACAAGAGGTATGTGGTTTTTAACCTTTTCATCATTATGCATCATGTGTTGATTGATTTTTGGTGAATATATTTATGCATTGTCATGTTGAATTGGTTTGATAACCATGTTGTCAAGTATGTGTGATATCCATTATGTGTATTTTCTATTTAGAGTGCTAGTAGGGTGTATATTTGGCTTTATGCAGTTGTGATGTTAAGTACTTTGATTTGAACATTGATATGATGAAACAGCCACCAGCTATTTTGAAAACTGTTAGCATGAGGGGGCTTAGTCTATTTGCTTCAATCTTAACATTGTTGTGGTTGATTTTTCTCATTGGCAAAGACTTTAATTTAGTGCATTAGACTAGCATATTTAGAGCTTGCATTAGAATTGTCTTTTGAGCTTTTTATTTGAGGATGTGTGGGGATTGTCAAGGGCATTAAAGACTTTAGGTTGTTGTTTGTCTGCATCCTGCTGGTATGCATGTGCCTCATTTCAGTTTTGTTTAGAAGGCTGCTTTTAGAGCTCTTTGTATAGGACTGTTAACTGAGTTTAGGTTTGGTTGGTCTATGTGGAACTCATTTGTTGCTGTTAGGGGGCCTGGTGGTATTCTAGGTGGTATGTTTGGGTTTAGATTGGCGGGACTCATTGAGCTCTCCCTACTGGTGTGCTTTTTTTTGTTGAAAGGTTGTTACCATTAGTTTTGTTGGAGCTCTTGAGGTTAGATTGGCCAACTAGTTTTTAGAGGTGCATTGTTATGCTTAGTGCCTGGATCAGTTCAGTTTAGTTAAGACTGTCATTCAGGATCCTTTGCTTAAGGGGGATGTTACTAGTTTGAGGTTGTGACTATCTTAATGGTTAGTATTTAATTGTGTGGCATTGTAATGACCAAGACTCTCATCATCATTTATGGAATTGGCAGCTTTTATGCTGAACTGTTTTTATTAAGTGGATTTGTCTAGCATTTAAAGTTTGTGCATAGGACTGGAATTAGAGTTTATGCATAGGGATGTGTTAGGATTGGATCCATTAACTCATGTTGAATGCTCAGAGTTGGTGACTCTTAGTGTCTATGTACTCATTTAGGGTGGGCTTTGTAAGGTCAAGGTTTTGACAGTCCAACACCTTTGAGTTGTGGCTTTGAGCTGTTGGATTTGAGTTGGTTGTTTTAAGTAGGATTTTAACATGGATTAGTGTAGGTACATTGCTGTCAATATGTATATGCTTGAGATTTGAATTTTTCAACTCAGGGGTAATAGCTAGCAGGCTTAGGGCTGTTACTTTAGTTCATGACAGATGAAGGGTTTGTATCATTGACAATTGCTGCTTGAATGGATTAGACTGTCACTAGAACCTTGCATTAGGATTGTTGGCTTTGAGTGCTTAGGTTTGTTAACTAAGTTTAGTATAGTTTGTATTGAGCTTTTGGTGATGGTTAACCATTAGCAGCTTGTTGGTGCTTTGGGAAGGATTGTTTAAGTTAGGGGTGATAAGGTGCACAGATTGATGGAACTAGGACTAGTTGAGGTATGCTTTGGTGAGGGAGGGTAATTGCTTCAGTTCATGAAAGTTTGAAGTTTAGATTCCATTAGCATGGTACTTTGTTACTCAGCTTACTGTCCAGGTTTATGGAAGAATTTGACCAACATTGATTCCCATCAAAACCATGTTTAAACCCTTTGTTTTGGCTGATGCTTTGAGGTAGAATTCAATATTAGGATCTGTTTAGTTTTTGTATTGATGCCACTAGCTGTGAATTTTTCCATTATTTTGATGCCATTGCCAACTGTTTTAAGCATATGCATGCCCCTGCTTTGCATCAAACTATTGAGCATTTAGTTGCCTTGATTTTGCATTCTGTTTTGTTCAAAGTCTATTGCTCTTGGTTGTTGACTGGCCAGTTATGTTTGTTGTCTAGAGTTGGTTGAGATGTTTGGTTTGTCAATTATGGTCAGAATCCTAGTTGTTCTGTTAAGGTCCATTATAGGTTAAGCTCATGGCATGATGGTTTAGTTAAGTTGGTTTTGGTCTGGAAGGCCTCTACATAAGTTTTGTGTGCATGGCTGTCAAAATTGAAAACTTTCATTTGAAGTAAGTTAATCAAGTTGAACATTAGCTTGGTTCTTGGATTCACATTCATGACAAATCTGTTAAGAGCATCAATATTGTTGTGGTTGGAAAACTGCTTTGGCTCTGTCATGATTTGTTCTTGAGTAGAGTTTGTCAACTCATTTTGATGGACATTAGAGCAAGATTTCTTGGACTGATTGTTGGCTGTAGTATGGCAGCAGGTCTTGATAATTGTTTTTGTTCTAAGTATTCCATTTCTGTTGATTTGTGGCACAGTTTTGATATGTCTAAAGAACCATGTTGGGTGGAATTCAACATTGTTGAAATACCACTACTATAGGGTTTAGTCCACTTTGGACTTGGCATTTGTGATACTGTACAAACACTTTGCTTTATTCACTGCTTGTTTGTTTTGAGACTGATCATACTCTACCTTTTTCAAATCCTTGAGTTTTTTTTGCAATTTGTGTATGTAAGATGCAACTTATGGCTTTAGTAACTTGTGTGTTGTCATGGCAAAATCTGTCTTAAAACACCAACCTCATCAACCATCAACTCACATACTATTTCCTGCTCTGTTGCTTTTGGAACAAAATTTCTTGTTAGAATCCATTCAAAATCATGTTTATAACTTGCTCAAACCACCTCCTACCACTAATGACACCAGTTTGTAAAACTTTGATCTTCAAGTGCATCTCCAAACTCATGGTTGTAGCTCATATCCCCATCTTACTATAATAACAATTTGGATTACTTTTTGGTTAAAATTGGATCTATTATATACTTGAATCATGTGCAGACCCTCACCTACTCTTAAACTCACCTGTTTTGATCCATGAAACTCAGAATGCACTTCAAAACTTCATTATGCATAAGCCATCAAATTTTATTGTGGGTGTATTATTTGAAAAAAAAGGTTGATACCATCATGATCCCCTTGAAAAATCAAGTGGTTTAGACTCAAATTTCATTAAAATTGGTGGAGAATTGAGAGAGTTAGGATCAAACCGTTTTTCACATCTCCATTTGAGTTTGCCTTGAAGCCTGCCCAGAAAATACACGCCCTTTGGTACATATTCAAATGGGATGGCTTGATAGATTGGATGTATCGCCACCCCAGTGGTTGCTTGCCTTGCCTTAAGAACCTTACCATGCGCGTGTTACCGGGTTCGATCCTCAGTGAGGACAATTTTTGGGCATTTCATGATTTTCAATTATTTTTAATATTTTTCTTGCTTTTCTCATTCCATATTCACACACTTCAGGTGGTTGAGTTAGTTTGGTTTTAAGCCTATGACCCCAAGGTCTTGGGTTCAAGCCTTGGGTGAGGCATTTCTTATTTTTTTAACAATTGATTTTATTTTATTTTATTTTATTTTCAAATATCCATAACTCCGTCATTTTTAATCCTTTTTGAGTGATTCTTTTTTCTAAATTCTCATATTAATGTGTACTCTCACATAATGCTCAAAGAATTCTAAAATTTTTATTTTAGAAAGACTTTGCATTAGGAGGAAATTGTGATTCGTTTTAGGGTTTATCGAGCCATTTTCGACCTTGTAAGACGATTGCCTTGTGCATTGCCATCGACCTTGTTCGCGTCACTTAAAATACTTTTACCAACAATAAAACCCTTGATCCAACATAAAGAGGTATTTTTTTCTCATAAAAATCCAAAAATACAATAAATATATGATTAGGGTTATACACCATGGACTTTAAGGTGGTGGAGAAGGAATGAGAATGGAACCCTCCTACACTCGTTCCGAATGTTTTGAATACAAGGCGCTCGACTTGGTTATTTGAAACATTCATCTCTATCCAAAGTTTTTTTGTGTAATTTTAATCAAGAACAATTTCTCTTTAAAAACCTAAAAATAACATTAACTCATCAAACTTCTTTTCGCCTTAGAGCATCAATCCGAAAACCCTTTTTCAAGGTATAAAAACAACCAACAAACAACCATTTCACAAGCCTCCGAACTACGGAGCTCTGATTCTTCACTTCTTTTAAGTGAGGATACGTAGGCACAAGGGCCACGATCCTTGGCGAGCACTATAATAAAAACACCATGAATGGCCTTCCAGAATACAAACCTTCTAGAGAATGGGCGACCCTACCCGGGAAAATGAAACACACACGGGAACTCGTCCGCCTGCTGGGGAATCAACGACTCTGCGGGGGTTAACACTCTACCTTCTGAGATTAACCATGTTCTACGAGGGACATCACCCCTGAATAGCCTGCCAGAATATAACATTCTGGGGAATAGGCACCTCTGCTGGAGAAACAACGCAAACTGCGAAGACCTAACTCCAATATACTCGGAGTACTCAGCTGGGGAAGAGACGTTTCCCCTCCGGCTCCACTGAGGATAACGTAATGAGGGAATCAACATCAACCTATGCTTATGGAGATGAGGAATGAACTCATCAATGACAACTTGACCTCTGAGGGAATACAAAATCACCTGCTCAGACTCTGTGGGGATTACTTACTCTACTGAATAAGCCAATCTTGCATCGTCGAGGAATGAGTGCACACAGACAATCTGCTGGAGCTAAATGTGTACTGACCAACTACTGGGGAAGATTCCACACCTACTCGGTGGAAAGAAATGTAATCCTGACTGGCTGGATAGTAAGCACATATCTATAATCTGCGGCGATTAAATGTGTATCGACCAACTGTCGGGTATAAGCATACACACTACCTGCTCACAACTCTACTGGGGATAGAGATACAACCTCCAACAGCTGATGACAGACTCTGGTTGGGGAGAATAACCTTGCTTGAGTAATTGCCCCAGTGTATTTCAATTTACCCCAGTTTGATCGCTAGGACGAAAAGGAAAGCTTGCCATGAAACGACCTCGAGATAGCTTGCCCCAGAATTTGTAACATGAAAGGATTTTTCTCTGGCTGATCACTTCTGATAAATTTTGAAGATACAGAGAAGAACTCTTCCTTCGTTCCCAATTTTCCCCAGCCCGTGGGGTCTCTGCAACATCTTCCTTGAAAGGAAACCTGAACTTTCTGTATTCTTCTAGTTTGGTATGAACTGCCTCAGCATTTTGAACCTCGAAGAGGTGCTTCATATTAACTGCCTTCTGGAATGGCTTATATGCTCTTAGGGAAATCTACCCCAACCTCGCAATGACTCTGCCCCTGATTGGTTAATTGGTGAAGCATTAACCCCTGACTGTGAGAGATTTATCGAATCTCGACCTGATTGCCCCAGGTTAACTGTCTTTTGGATGGCTGACTCCCATGATGTGATAATTTGATATAGCTTGCCCCGGTTCAACGGAGTGGGCATTTTGCATCCTATCATGATCAAACTTTCCATTGTGGAAACTTTCCTGCTATCAAGCGCTTACTCGCAAGTAAAACAAATTGTTCTGCACAAAAGATATATTTTAATGCAATGCATATGACAGTTTTGAAATCCAACTTTGTTCACTAGAAAAACATTTGTGGCATAAAGCGAACGAATCATTTATTAGAATGTCAACATCAATACCAACATGGTAAGAGGAATCCTTTTAGGAGTCAGTTCTGACGCGATCTTTACCGAAGTATGCTTTCGAAACAACCCGGCTTCAATTAGGACTTTTGAAGGTTGTAACGTGGTCTGGTTCGCGGTTCAAAAAAAAGGATAAGGCTCAAAGTTTTATTTAAACCCACCCATTCTCCTTCATGTTCTCCAATCCTACGTTCAGCTAATTCGACACTAGCGCTCACCTTTCAAAGGTTGAGTGACAGGAGTGATGTTTCGGGAAACCACAAGTCTTTGGGAGTGAAGGTCACTCGCTTTTCGTCTTTTGGGTGCCTGGAGTCACACGACTTGTTTATTTGAGGATTTTTCTTTTGTAATCCTTTTCGCTTTTTCCCTAACTTTTGTCTGGACTGGCTCTTTTGAGTTTCTTCGATTTTGAAGTCCAGCGGGATGCCCTAATTTTTGCCTAAGTCGCTTATTTTCAAGATTCAACTTAGAAGGCTTTTTCCTTTCTTCTTTCTCTTTTTTTTTGTTTTTTTTTTTAACAAATCTTGTGACATCGGCTTGTCTGTCTTGTTTGAAAAGAGATTGTGACTCTTTCACTCCAGATTGGCATTTTTACCCATTGTGAGTTTTTTTAGGTACGACCTCTAGAGGTGTGATTGATCCTCGAACTGGAACACTCCTTTTTGCAATTTGGACGCTCGATCAAATTAACTGACACCTACCCTGCCCCAGATGAAGATTGAGGGTTTTTCGTTTTTCAGAAAGAAACTCCTACTACTAGGCTCGAAGGGATTGACAAGGGATTATCTTCCTTATATCTCCGGTGTTTAGGGATTTGAAACAATGTCTGTATATCATCAGCAGGTTTTATTCAAAAGCATACAATCGGAAGCTTGCGCGTCTTTCAACTTCGTCATCCTCCCCAGATTCCGCTTAAACAAGCGTTTGAAATCAATAAAAGCATAGAGTGAACACAAATGGATTTAATCAAAACATGCATATTCATTTCATTATCATTATCAATTGAAAACAAACAAGTTTTACAAATGAGATTTACACTTAAACAGGAAAGAAACTACAAATGCAAAGAAATGACATGATAAAGCAAAGATTGTCAGCTCCTGGGAACCGGGCTTTCAAGTCTTGACTTGATGCTGGAGGATGCGACCCTTGAAGTCTTCGAACTTAGACAGCTGAGAAGTTGACATGCATCACCAATTTTCCCCCCGGAAAAGATATGTACCTCTTGTCGATCAACTGTTGTACTTTGGCTTGAAAGGCTTCGCAATCTTCAGTTGAGTACCCTATGGATCCTCCATGATATCCACATTGCGCACTTGGATTATATCCAGGAGGGTATGGCTCCAGCACCGGCTTGAGAGTCTTGGGCTCTAACAATGAGTTTTGAATTAAATATGGAAGAAGTTGATTGTACGGCATAAGAACCAGATGAAGGGGAGCATTCCTTCTTTCCAAATTGTTGCACGGCCTATTCTGATTCTGGCGCTGATTAGATCGTTGTCGAGCAACAGGAGGTTGTTGGTGCTGATTAAGACGTTCCTTAAGCTCAGGCACTTTCATTCTCAGACTTGGTCCAGGAACAGGAAACAGCTGTGGGCATGGAGATTCTGAAGTCATAGATTGCAAGACATATTCCTGACCTGATGCAGCTTTAGGGGAAAGAATAGGAGTATCCACCTCTTTTGCAATGCATGGAATAACCCCACCTGGTACGCTTACGCCGCCCGGCGCGAATTCAACTACCTTTGAATCAATTAAGTCTTGAACATTATGCTTAAAAGCTTTGCAGTTCTCGGGGTTATGCCCCGGTGCCCCATAATGGAAATCACACTGAGCACTTATATCATAGTCTGGTGGTGGCTCACTAGTCAACGGAGACATGAAGCTCAACCAATCGAAGCTGAAGCAAGAGTTGCAAAAATTGAGCATATGTCACAGGGATCTGGTCAAAGATTCTAGCGGGTCGCTTCGGCTTTTGTACACGCCCACTACTCTTAAAGTTATCTCGAGAAACAGAAGGTAGCTGCTGATAGGGAAATTCTGGAATTTCAGATCGTGTAGAAGATCTTTGAGGCACATCACACCTTGGGAGAGGTTCCACAGATAAAGGTGGGATAACCATTTCTGCTGCAGCTTTAGGCACCTGATCGCCTCCTTTCTTAGCACATTTCTTATCACTTTTGTGATTAGGCCCATCTGGGTCTTCAACTGATTAATTTCCTTCCTTAGCGTTTTCTGATCCAGACACAATGCTTGCATGACCACCATGAATTGTCCCACCTGGCCTCGGACTTCCCTCAACTCTGCTTGAATCCGTTCCATAGCCATCTTCTGTCTTCTCTAAAAATTTGATGTCTACGATTCCGAGGAAAAACCAGATCAGGATAATGAAAACCAGCCTCAAACACCTACTATGCAAATGAAATGCAAATGTCATGTTCGAGTATTTCCAAGGAATCTGTCTGCTCTGATTCATGTTTTACACAGACGAACCATAAGGAAAAGATTTAATGCTCAACAACGAGTCTCGGAGTTAAGATCCTTGGAAATACTAGAACATGTATGTCAAATGTAAACATGTCTATGTTAAATGCAGGATGATTATGCAAATGCAAAGACATGGGATCAAGGCTCCCACAAAGCTTTGAATAATTGTTGTGTTGCTCGACTGGGAAGGACCAGCGCTTCGCTTTGGCAATAACATAGCATTATCACTGATAGGAATCCCTGGTATCAAGAACACAGATTCACACTGCAAAGAAAACTGGGTAGTCTAAAAGTCAAGGTTTCCTGCATAACCCAATCCCTATCACAGGTATGGACCTATCCACTGATAAGGTTTGGTATCCTATGCGTTCATCAGCATACAGACTTTCCAGAAATGATGATACATTCACCACTTCTGGTTTAGCATCATAATCTCCCGAAGAGGCCTCACTTAGCTGAATCACAAATGATCGGTCCCCAGAATCGACAATCCTCAGATCCAAAATCCTCTCGAGCCCAAAGGGCCAGAAAAGAAGTCATCAAAGAGAATCTCGTCTGAGCGTGAATTTCATGGTGAACTAGTACATGCAAAGTATGCACGCCTACCACTACTCTCCACTACTAATGCTAGGTTTATACTCAAACCTGGGTATGGCTTATCTCTCAATGGAACATTCCCTCCCCACAACACAATAATAATGATACAATGCAGAAAGTAAAATGCGAAAGTAAATAAAGTACAACACATATGTACACACCCAAAAGATAAAAAAACAAGCGCTAGGATTGACTTGCATATGGGAAATGTTTGTCGCCAGCTGTCGCAACTGTGAAAAATACCCAGCGGAAAACAGAAGAGTCGCCACCTTTCATTATTTATTCCAAAGAGAGGGAAAGGAAAAATCGGAAAAGCTTAACGAAAAAGTAAAAGACAAGGTCATCGCAACCAAGTCCTGGGTTCGGGAGTTGGTTACGCAAGGGGAAGGTGTTAGCACCCCTCACGTCCGTCGTACTTGACGGGATCCACGCTTGTTGTCTATCTAAGGGTGTCTTTAATCTATCTAAGCTACAGGCTTACAGGACAAAAAGAAAAGAAAAGAGACTCGACAAAGCATCGCCGCTCTGTGCCTACGTATCCCCTCGTGCAATGGGAAAGTCAGAGTCAACGTAGTTCGACTAACTACGGGTGAAAGGTGGGGGAAGGTTGCTCGCCAAGACGTCACCGTCTTGTGCCTACGTATTCTCATCTGGTATGAGAAATCAGAGCAAACATAGTTCGGGCTAACAAGAACACCGGTTGGTTCAACTATTTTAACAGAGTAGGGTTAAACCTTCGTTCTAGAAGTTAGGGACAATGCATGTTTGCGGTAGAACCAAAGCTTAACAACACTCTCTTTTATGAAAAAGGTTTTTCGATTAATCCCGAAGGAAAAAGTTTGATGTTTTGTTTTGTGTTTTTTAGAGAAGAAGTGCATTGATTATTGTTTGTAATTCATGTTGCACTAAAGACTATGATCTAGGAGCGAATGCGTCACATATCACCCAAAGGGTGTACACTAAACACTCTAGGCCATTGAGAGGAAACCCCCCAATCACCATTTCCCAAGTAGCTTAAGGCTCGTAGCGTACAACATTCATTAGCCTTTATTAGGTGAGTTAGCATTGTTTTGAGTTGAGAAAAAGAGAGACGCACGGAAGGTCTAAGAGAAACTCGACCCTAACGTTGTCATGCAAAATGGTCCTAAGGTTAGGATTGAAAGGGGAAACATCTACCCTAATGTTAGCATGCATGGTTTGAGTCCTAATGTCTATCATAACCAACCGTAACAAAGCAGGTTAGATCCTACGGTAACATGGCAAAGGAAGACAAATAAGCAAAAGAAAATGCAAGTATGCAAACATGTAATGCACAAGTAGAATGAAGTGAGGGAGGGAAATAGTGTGGGGCAGCAGCCGCCACAAGCGCGTCTCGACCTCAAGCATGCATATGAAAGGCAAGAACACAAGAGAAATGCAATAAGAGCAAGAAAAACATGAACATGCAAGCACATCATCACTTTGAACAACACATACAAACATGTGTATCCAAGCGGGGAAAAAAAAGCGTGTCGACGAAGTCCCAATCAAACAATCAAAACAACAACAAAATGTCCAAAAAATTTCACCCCTGATGCATCATATTAATCTACGTTGCTCCGATGTGAAACGGTACTCAAACAAACAAGAAAAATAGCAAAACAGACCTACTGGCACAGTGTTAACCGGTTAACGCCAGAGGTTAACCGATTAACCACTTAAAAATGTTTGAAAATTTGGAAATTTATACATGTTAATCGATTAACACCAGGAGTTAACCGATTAACACCTTGAAAATTTTGAATATATGAAATGGTTAATCGATTAACCAAATGTGTTAACTGATTAACACTGTGCCAACAGCAGAAAAACAGCAATAGAACATCATGTTCAGCAAATAAGAACTTATCCGATCAACCAGATGATCGCATAATCACTTAATCAAGAAATTAAACCAACAAATCATGATTCAAATAGCATGTAAACAGATTAACACAACTAAATCATGAATCAAACATATCAAATTAACCAAAAGTCAATCAAAGATGAAAATCCACATGATTATGCAAAATAAGCTACAAACAGATTCAGATCAAGAATTTCCAACCTACGAAGCGGAGATTTGCTTCGGTTAGTGTGGATTCGCCGGAAATAAGCAGATCAAAGCAAGAAAACTGTAGATTCTTCGAGATCCAAGTATGTTCTTGTTGTAGGAGTGAGGATTCACCAAGATCAATCCAAAATAAGGCAAATAATCACTTTCATATTCAGATCCAATTTTGCACGAAAATTGGATGAAGAAATTGATTCAATGGAGAGAATGGATGAAGGTTTAGCTCTTAGAAATCAAGGATTCCAATGAAGAATCAATGATTTCAATAAGAAGAGCTTTGGTGAGGGTTTTGGAGAATGGAAAATTGAGAGAGAATTTGAGAGAATTGAGATTAATTCTGAAAATGAGAGTGAATTATGAGAGATTAGATTGCTTTGGTTTGGAGTGGATCACTTAAATATCACTTAGGCTTGGATCCAAATGAGAGGTTTGGAATATGGTTTGTGAAATTGTGGATTGGAATTAGGAATGGGCATTTAGAGGGAAAATGAAATTAACCAAATTTCAAATAGGTTCTAGATCCTTCCCAAGTGTAAAATTGAATTTCCAAGTGATCAAAATTGGACCCCAAAGTGGCTTGCATTGAAAATTCACGTGCAGAGGCAAAATCTGCACTGGTTAATCGATTAACCATATAGGTTAATCGGTTAACACCTTCAAAACTTCAGATTTGACCTAATTTTGACTTGGTTAATCAATTAACCATATTGGTTAATCGGTTAACACCTTCAAATTTTGAATTTTGGCGCCTTTTGGAGGGAAATCTGCCCTTTTGTTCGTTTCCAACTGTCTTGAGCTCTGTTCAGCTTCCGAAACTTGCTTTTGAATATCATAACCATGAAAATGCTTAATAAAGCCTAAATGCTGCCTTCTGGGCTTTAAACGTCCTGCAAACCAAAATAAAATCGACCGCTAGATCGCCGGGCAAAATAAATGCCAGAGTTCCTAATGCTCTCTGTTTCGTCCCTTGCCCTAAAAATGAGCCCTGAGTCACAGGAAGACCTTGATCCCCTGTCCCAAGATCAAATGCTATGCAATGCAGAAATGCAAAGATACAAAGAAAACACAAGCCAAGTGCAAGAAATGGTTGGTCAAATTTTGGGGTACAACAAGGGGCATTCCATTATATCCTCAGCAATGTCTGATATGTCGCCTGAGATAACTAGGCTTCCTAAAATGTTTCCTAAAGTATAGCCTGAGCTAATACCAGAAAACTTAAACACTCACCTTGATGTCATACGCTTAATGTCATAACATCCAACATGACATCCAACTTAACTTGCTCTTAGCTATTCCAACTTACCCTGCAGAACACCCTTCATGTATGTCATAACATCAGTTATGACATTCACACATACTCCAATATTTTGCCACAAAATGAAGCCAATCAAAAGCATCTACATCTACCAATTCTCGAATGAGCCCTGTCATTTCATCATAGTCCCATGCGAAGAAATCTCTGAATTCTTTTAATAATTCAATCAGTTGCACTTTCATGTTTGGATCGATCTTGGTACTTATATATGTTGGACTTTTTATTCCTTCATTTCTTATATAGACTTCTTCTAAAGAATCTTAGGTTTGTGTCTCCTTAGTCGAAGCTAACGGATCTTTTTCAAATCCCAAAGGATCATCGCCGTAGATACAACCAAGTCTCTGTCTGTTTAGCGTTGGATTCTGACCAACTTCCACTTTTATATTATTTTCAATTTGATTGGCTTCAACATCCATTCTTTGATGGAAATCAGCCTCCAAAGCTATTTGATTTTATTTTTTGCCACATATGCCAAAATCCAAGTTAAAACATTAGACTCAGTCATCGTTGTTGTCTGTCGACCACCCAACATTTATGGTCGAACTTTCACCTCCAACACTTTCATGCTCCCACATAAAACCATGGGTGGGATGCAACTTCATGGAACAAAAGATATCTTCTTGCAGATAAAACATTGTTTCCGTAGACATACAAGGGAAATCCTTTGGTGTAGAGTTGATAGTATCGCTCCTACGCCATGTATCCACTTTCATCCTAACAGTAAATTATAATTCCCCTTGGGCGCAATGACCAAAAATATGGTTGGTCTTGTTATTGTCCCTACAACAATGTTAACCTCAAGGAATCATAAGGAATAACTTATTTTTCTCTCATAATCGAATAAAACCATATTATGAGTCACAAATATGTGTCAAATTTTCTTTAACAAAAAATGCGGCATTAAATTTACATTTTTTCCACCATCAACTAACACTTTATTAATGCCCACTCCATTCGCCTTAACCTAGATAAACAATGGTTTGAGATGTTGTTTCATCCCTTTATCATGCCTTTCAAAAGAGGCATTTTCTTCCTCGACACACTCGTTGTTCATCACATAATAACAAAGAGATTTGTGGCTCGTTATTTATTCTGTAAAACCACATCTTTTTCCTCTGTTATCTTCTTTACCGTGTTATATTATATAGGAAGAGTAGACACGGTATTACATATGATGTTTAGTTCCCCTTTTGACCCTGAATCAAATTTATCTTCCAACATTATCTTATTCTTTTCCATTTGATTTGTCCACTAGTGGAAAATGAGGGAAAAGTATCTCCTTTAATTGTCTCTTTTTCATTTAAAGTTTTTCCATCTTTAGCATTTTACCATTTTTATTTGATTCCTCGGCTTCAAGAGCCACTTTCTTTTTTCTTTGATATCCTATCCATTGAGTATGAGTCATTGGGTTTTTACCCAAATAGTTATTTGAATCACATGAGTACTTATGAAAGACTTGGGAATTGTCATTGTACGAGGAACCTGCACCTACCTTAATTACCTCACATTTGTGTTGTTCAACATTGGGTCTTCCAACGAGTCGAACCCACTCACTGATAACGTGAAAATGTATCATGTTTTTCGGCTCATAACGCACGTTATCCGTCATTATTTTACTTTGTTTTTATTTCTTTTACGTGGTATCTTGTTTGTTTTGCAGATTTCAATAAGTGCCAGTGCAACTTCGCGAGAAATTCGGAAATGGGGCAAAAGAGCGGAAAACTGAGCATTCTGGTGCATGGTGTTCACCATGTACTAAAAAGCCACGTCATTTAATGAAGTAGGGAATGACGTTCACCATTCCTTAATGTCGTTCGCTATTATCATGCAGAAGTAGATTTTTGTGGAGTCAGTTTTAACTCCCTCTGCCCACTTCCTTTTTCTTCTCCAACTTCTCTGCACGTCTAGGAAGTTACCAGACTCTTCAAAGCCTTATATATAGCAGTCTTCTGGTCATTCCAAGGGATCAAAGTTGTGCGGAAGTTCTGTTGAAATCGCTTTCTAGTCCTTGGCATAAATTTACTTGGAAAAAGTGACAATAACTCACACCGAGGGATTGTCACGCAATTCTGTTTTCTTTGCATTTTCTTTGTACTCTTGGATCAAGAAACAAGTCTACCAGCATTTTATTCGAGTTTACGTTCGTTACTTCAAGTCTCATTTTTACTTTACAGGTTTTTATTACTTTAAATTTATTATTGTTATTGCAATTAGTTTATTATATGCCATGTTGTCTTCAAATTCATATGCTTTGTTTATGTCGTCTTTAATTGAAGAAATGTTTTGCTAAATTTGTCTAATTCTGGCACATGAGGACCTTCGTTATTGACGGGACTCATTGGAAAATAATAGGTGCAAAATTATGATTAAAATTCTATTTTGGTTTTAGTTTCCAATTGTATGTCTTTTTATTTTGTCACGAGAGTGAGTACTAAACTAAGGTTTGAGCCGATAGCGCGAGAGTATGAGGATTGAACCGGATAGTGGAAACTAGGCATTGATCCTAAAAACGGTGAGAGTGCTTTAGGTATCGATTAGGATTTAATTGATTTTTAGAATATGTTATTTAATTAAAATGGGCGAGCGAGAGCAAAATCTCATGGTTAGGGAGTATGGCTTAATCAATAGCACGAGAGTGTGAGACGAGTCTTTAAACCAATATTTTCTACAGAACATAGATAATTATTAGTGCCTAAAATCTACAGAGTCTCTTAGGAACGCGGAATCCATATTCCGGCCTCTTTTTATGATAACTTCCAAATCTTTAGTTATTTACGTTTTTATTCTCGTCTTAATCGTTTTAACCATAGCCTTATCTTTACATAGCACCAATAGATAATATTCTATTAATTATTAGTTTTTGTGGGTTTGATATATTTTAAAACTATGCGATAGACTGTATACTTGCAGTTAGGTTCCGTTATACTCGTAAAGTCGTGATCACTCACCAGCAGGAGCAACAGCGAGTGGAACATAAGTCTTTCTATTCCTCTATTGACGTGAGGGTTCTTGTGGTTTTTGATAAGGAACACCTTATTTTTCAAAGGAATATTGGGGACCTTCTTTCATTCCTACCAATCCTTCTAGGTACCCGAGGTTTGAAATCCTCGAGGCCCTTAGCGACCTCTTTCTTGAAGACAACGCTGCAACAAGGGCACAACATGATTTCAGAGCCCTTAATCTTGCATATGTTGAGGAAATAAATCAATTCCTATTCATACTTTGGATAAACAACTTTGACCTTGTCAACATAGTCCAACATATTTTTCTCTCTTGTCTTCAAACTGGAGTCTTCAGTTATCTCGATCACCATGACATTAACAAGTTCGGCAAAATTTGTTTCTTTAACCTGCAGGGTCAAAATCAATATTCATGGGCAGTTTGGTTTTGTCTCCAAAGTTAAACCTTCCATCTTATAGATCATTTTGTACAAGATCCCTAAAAAGAACACATTTAGAGGTTTTATGACTAAGAAAACTTCATTTCATTTAGTTATATCAAACATATAATTTTTTGTAATGATTTTCTCGTTTTTACTAGGTTTGACAAGATTTTTTTCCATTAGATCGTCTTAGAACCTTGCAAACATATCGAGGTCCCAATTTTTGTTCTTCCAAATTAACCTCATCTTCTTTGACATATTCAAAGACTATGTTAGACTCTTGATTGTTTTATTTATTTCTACATAAAAACCTTTTTCTTTCTTATGATATTTACTTGACCTAGCCTTTTCAGCTTTTAGTCATTTGACCTGCTTAACCTTATATGCTAACTGGGCCATATCCCTTAGGTATTAGGTATCTGACTTATTCCTAATGGAATATTCTAGGCCTCCATAAGCCATTTCGACTAACTCATGTTCAGGAACTTGAGTAAAACATCTTGATATTCTAAACACCTTGGAGCTTAGCGTCAAAATGATTAGATAATTGTACTTAGCCTTTGAATTTACCTCATTTATGCTTCTATCAAATAAACCAAATCACCATAAACCTTTTCGAGATTGATCATAATCTTGTGGATCTATTCTTGATATTCTTCTAAACCAGACTTGGTAGCTTTCTAGGTTATTTAAGCCTTGAACTCGAAATAGACTAAGTCCCAAAATATCTTATAAGCGAGTCGAACTCACCCATTCAATAGAAGTTCTCAAAATGTCGAAATCGCAGCCAGGTAATTTTATACTTAGCAGTTCCATACCTTTATATCACACATTTATTGTCGAAATACTAACGTAAAATTCTCATACTAACAATGAGTAAATTAGATTTAAAACTTGTTACCTCAATTTGACACCTACCTCAATAACGAACTAATTATTTGTTAGTCGTGATTTGTAGAGAGTTGTTGGATGTATTTTACAATTGAAATCTCTTAAGGTTGTAAGGAAGACAATCTTTAGATATTAAAAATATTCTGAAAGAAGTTGGACCCCTTCTTGATAATTGGTCGGGGTAGATCTGGTCGACCCATAAAGATCCGTAATTGATCTAGCCGCTCATAAAAGTTTATATAATAAAACAACTAACTAGAGGATGGACGAAGAGTAGTGATGGACATTAATCAGGGGAAGACGAAGAGAAGTGAAGGCGTAGATATGCTTAGGAAGATTATGAGCCTCTTAAGCAAATTTGAGTGTGCTTATGTGAGCCATGTATTCAGAGAGGAGAATCGATGTGCAGACAAGTTAGCTAAAACGAGGTGTTGGTTAAAGAGAAATATATAATGATATTTGATTGCTCTAATTTTTATGACGGAGTTATTAGTTAATGATTTGGAAGAAAGTTTTTCATCTAGAGAGATTTTCTTGTAGTTTTCTTTTTTCTTTTTGGGTCTTTGACTCTTTCTATTACCCCAAAAAAAATTAATGTTTTAAAAAATAAATGAAATGAATTTTTCTATATTTATAAATGAATGAAAATATTATAGAATCCATATTTCTCAAAATTAAAGTAATCAAATTTTCAATATATTCAATTTGTGACAATATTTATACAAAATATTGTGGAGATATGCTATTAAATTATATTTAAAAGAAAACATACCTCTAATAAATATTATATTATAAACAAGTCAATAGTAAATATCTATCTATTTATCAAAATAAATTTACGTAGTAAATCTTTGTGAATCATAAATGAAAGATATGGTTCAAATTTTATAAAGTAAGTCAAGTGAACAAATTTGACTTTATACACTTTTTATCATTAATAAATAATAAAAAGGTATATATATATATATATATATATATATATATATATATATATATATATATATATATATATATATATATATATATATATATATATATATATATATATATATATATATATATATATATATATATATATATATATATATATATATATATATATATATATATATATATATATATATATATATATATATATATATATATATATATATATATATATATATATATATATATATATATATATATATATATATATATATATATATATATATATATATATATATATATATATATATATATATATATATATATATATATATATATATATATATATATTTGCTTTATTACAGCCCAGGGTATATTGGTAACAGTCACAATCCTTTTGAAATTAAATGATTATGAATTAATTAAACCCATGTTTGATAATAAAGTTGAAAACGATTATTCATAGGATAAAATCAAAGTACATATGTAAAATTTGTTAGATTAAAAATATTGGGTGCGGCACTTGGGCCACTAAAAAAGGCCAAATTATTTTATAAAATTAAGAAATAAAATTATTAAAAGTAATGCAAAATATTCCATGGATAAAAATAAAGGAGATATGCATAGTATGTTGAGATATTTAATGTAAGTCAAAAATAGTTTTGTAAACGGAAAATAATAACAATTTAGTGTGCCTTACAAAGAAAATATAATTTTTTTTTAAAGTAACATAACGTTTTTTTTTAAAAGTGAGGCTGAAATAAAATTATAAATTTCATTAAATTTAAAATTTAAAAATAACTAAGATATTAATTAGATAAGATGAAAATAAATATTAGTTTGTTGAGATATTTTAGAAGATAACAATAAAATCAATATTATCTTAATGATTTCACTTAAACTAATTGATTTGATTTACAATCTATTATTAATTATTAATTATTTTTATATCAATCGAGATATTGCATCATATCATATTATATCTTGTGTTATATTTCTATATAGATCAAGATTGTTTTAGTTTGAAGTTGTACAATTTTTTTCTCTTCTTAGATTCAACTTGCAATGTCTTTTAGCAATGTGTTTGAAAATTCACCAGACCTCCTACCCTCTTCTTATGATGAACAATGTTTTCAGAAAGATCATGTTCAACTTTCTATGATCCCCACTCATATTCAAATTCAACCAGAATCAAAAGAATGTTCATGTTTTATCTATGAAATTTGTTTTCCTGATGAGGAGAGTTTGATTGAATATGACTTTGAGGATTCTAACTCAACTTTTGATATGAGCAACAATTTAGTGGAACTATTACTCAAGGATGATGATAATTTTGATTATGATGATTCTTTAATGGATTATATTATGGCAGAGTTGATGAAGCATGAAATTCGAGTTGGTCCTAACTATGTTCTTGAGGTTCCTTCATGCAAGGAGAAACTAAGTCTAATGCAAAATTATTTGGAATATTAGGATCCATACTATGATAAGTTATATAAGAATGAGGAAACCATTGAGAATGGTTTTGTGTAAATTTATGTTAGGGTTATAATGTGGTATTTTGGATACTTCGAATATTAACCTATAACACCATCAATATATTTAGTATTTGTTTATTTGTTTTGAAGAAATAAAATATTAGTGCTATATTATTTTGTTTTGTTATTTAATATATATATATATATATATATATATATATATATATATATATATATATATATATATATATATATATATATATATATATATATATATATATATATATATATATATATATATATATATATATATATATATATATATATATATATATATATATATATATATATATATATATATATATATATATATATATATATATATATATATATATATATATATATATATATATATATATATATATATATATATATATATATATATGATCAATTGACACTAAAGTGTCATGACATCAAACTCTACTCGTTTATTTTTATTAACTTAAAGATTAAGTTATATTCACTTAAAATTAACACATGAGTATTTTAAGATAATTTATCTAAGTCATTGAATTAACAATAATAAAGAGATAGAATTTGGTGTCAAAATCAATATTTAACACCGGTGTCAAATGATTTTCTCCCTATTTAAGTGGGGATCAACTTACTCTAAGAGTATTTTTTTTTTTACTGCAAATCATGCCCACTAAATTGATTCCATATATATATATATATATATATATATATATATATATATATATATATATATATATATATATATATATATATATATATATATATATATATATATATATATATATATATATATATATATATATATATATATATATATATATATATATATATATATATATATATATATATATATATATATATATATATATATATATATATATATATCAAGAAAATGAGAAATTAATAGATATAATGCCGGTTTGTTTTATTTTTAAAAAGTCAAACCTTTATAGTTTTAAAAATGATTTTATAAGAATGTTTTTCATATATTATAGGTTTTTAAATTTTAAATTTTAAATTGAAAGACTATTTTTTAGATTCTTTAATATAAAGATATATTATTGAAGATAAAAATATTGTCAAAATCACAATTTAAAAAAAATAAGTGTTTCAAAAATAAAAGAACTATTTGGAAATAGTTTTAAACAGTATTTTTTTTTAAATTTAATATCTAAAAAATATTCTGACAAGATGACGAAATATATAAATAATCTTTTCATTTCATATCTTTAAAAAAAATTTTAAAAAAAAATACATAACACTATAAATATTATTTTAAAAAAATAGTTGAAATAAAACCCAATCGTAGCTTATAGAGTTAATGGCTTTCTATGTTTTTTAATTTTTTAAGGTATTTTAAAATTTATTACTTTTTGGATTGCTTTATTTTGGAAGTGTAGTTAACTTATAGGTAATGATTAATTAATATAACAAGATTATATTATTTATGATGATTTCCAATTCAAAGTTCAAAAAGTGAAGAGAACTATAACTTGTTTTTTTTTGGGTTTAAGAATCTTAAACACAAATCTAGTATTATTTAGAAAATGAATGTAGATCATGCAAGGTGCATATAAGCTTGATAAATAAATTGTACACGTTACTTTTAATTGACACCTTAATAATTTTATCATTATGATTTTTATTGTATTTTCGATTTATTGAGTAAAATCGATCTATAATATATCATTATTAAAAACTTTTGTTCCTGCACATTTTTAAAAACTCTTATTTAAAAAAATTGAACTATTTTTAATCAAAGAATGACTATTTAACATCTCATTCTAGACCATTCTATGCTTATATTCAACCTAACAATCATCATAAATAATATGTCTTTTGATCATGTCTTACAACTTCTAAAATTGTGAATACGGGAAAGGACGATTTGAAATGGTGTATAATATAACACTCATATTCAAGAGATAAAATCATGTGTATTGTGAATAAGACTGTTCAAAAAAACTATGAACTGACCAGAACTGTCGAACCGAATCAAACTGAAGTTAAAATAATCGAACTGTTATATTTGGTTAGTGAACCAAACCATATTTCATAAAACGGTTCTAAAACCGAACCGAAACTATAATCCAACCGAACCGAAACAGAAACCGAACTAGACCAAGCTGAAAATGAAAAATACAAAAAATAAGTTTTAAATTTTTTTTTTAAAATTGAAGAGTAGTTTAATGGTTCGGGTAAGGAAAATTTGTCTTCTAATTGTTCGGTACGGTTAGGAATTTCTAAATGATATACCAAAAAAAATATTTTGGTTCGGTTCGGTTCTGAGTAAATTGAAACGGTTCAGTTCAGTTCAAGTAAACTTTTACTATGGTTCGGTTCGGTTCAGTTCAGTTTTCTCACTAAACTGAACCGTGAACAACCCTAATTATGAAGGTGACAACACACTCTCCCTTAGTGAATTTCACATTGAGTCCTTGATCACAGAGCTGAATGATACTAATAAGGTTTGCAGTCAGACCTTTTACCAGCAACACATTGTCTAGGTCTGGAACTCCAGGACAATCTAGTTTTCCAACACCTTTGATTTCCCCTTTTGCTCCATCACCAAAGGTCACATAACTAGTGGAATGAGGTTTGATGTCCACCAATAGGTTCTTTATTCCAGTCATATGTTTAGAACAGCCACTATCAAAATACCAGTCTTCTTTGGTTGATACCCTTAGAGAGGTATGAGCTATTAGAGCCATATCCTTAGCAACCCATTTTTGTTTCTTGATAGGAGCAGCCTGGTTGGGTTTGACTTTATGAGTGTGGCTGGGAAATCCATGCAGTCTGAAGAAAAAAGGCTTTATGTGTCCAAATCTTCCACAGTAGTGACACCTCCACCTTTGGAACTTTCTATTTGTCTGGTTCATGCTTCTGTTTCCCTGATGTTGTGACATCGGTCGTGACATCCGGTTTGACCTATAGTTTTCAGGCTTTGACAAGATATTTTTCCCATTAGATGGTCATAGAACCTTGCAAACATATTGAGGTCCCAATATTTGTTCTTCCAAATTAACCTCATCTTCTTCGACATATTCAAAGACTATGCTAGACTCTTGATTGTTTTATTTATTTCTACATAAAAACCTTTTTCTTTATTATGATATTTACTTGACCTAGCCTTTTCATATTTTAGTCATTTGACCTGCTTAACCTTATATGTTAACTGGGCCATATCCCTTAGGTATTAGGTATCTGAATTATTCCTAATGGAATAGTCTAGGCCTCCAGAAGCCATTTTGACTAACTCATGTTCAGGAACTTGAGTAAAACATCCCGATTTCATTAGCATAAAACTATTGAGATATTCATTATATCGACTCAGAGAACTTCTTATTTATGCTAACTAACTCTTTCAGATTGATATTCGACAGACCCATGTAGAATTGCTCATGGAATACCCTTTCTAATTGATTCCAGTTACATATGAAGTTTAGGGGAAGAGTAGTATACCAAGTGAAATCATTTTTGGTCAGAGAATTATGTAAATATTTCATCTTTAAATTCTCATTATTGGCCAAGTCAATAGCCTCTGTCTGGTATCGAGCAATGTGTTTAATGTAGACTCACGGATGTCGCCTGTAAACTTAGTAAATTTAGGGGTTTTCCGAACCTTAAGTAGTTATGATTTTAATACATATTAGACAAGGCAGAAACAAAGTTTGGTATGTGGAGACCAAATATATTTCCTTTTTGGGATAGGATTTGTTCAACCACATTGGCTATGTTATTTTCCCCAAAAAACTATTTTGATAGACATTCCTAATCACTTGGTCTGCATCTTTATTTCTATTAACCAATACCAACTCTGGGTCATTATGACTCATGCCTGCTTCGAAAATCCCATGTACAGGTTGTTTGACTTGTTGGGGCATATCCCGTTGGTGCCCTTGGTTATTAGGGATACCTGGGTTTTGAATTCCCCACTTGCTTGGACTTGAAGGATTGGCTAGATAGGCACTTGGGGAGCACCAAAGAAGTCATCTATTTTATCCATTTGATGCTCCAATTGTTGGTAGGTATGGTTTTTGTTTTGGATCAAAGGATTAAACACAATGCCAATTTTTTGTGTAAGCATGTTCATCATCTCGTGGTTGCTTTCATCCATTTTTTACCTCACACACATGAGGGAATTAGTGGTTAGGGATGACATTGCTTGAGGGAAATATCCTAACGCTCCTTGTGGTTGTTCCACTCGATTAGGATTACATATAGAAGATCCTAATGCTAGGTATGGATTAAGAGAAGATGCAATGATTATTGCATTATCTGCATACGTAGATGCACTAGTTTGCAAGTCTGCCATCATTGTAGTTGACATTCCATATGGATATTCCCTACTACTAAGGGTTAGCGTGAAACTTAAGAGAAAAGAAGGCATGAGGTCTCCTATAATCACTTAGATGTCCATGGGGGTATTTGGAATACTCGTTACTTGTGGTGGGGGGAACCACAGCTTCTCGTAATGTCGTTGAAACCAACATCTGACTTACTAAAGGGGAAGTTACTCCAATGGTTGTTGAAGTACCCACACCACCAACCGTTGATTCGGTTGGTTGTTCTTCATTATCTAGAGGATTATTCTGGGGAAGGGACATATTTTTTGTACGTGTCATCTCAACTAAAGTTTTAACACTTCTCAGACACATATACACTTGGATGTTGAAAGTATTTCATGTATGATGAACAAAGTTTTAAAAAAATGCACAAATTTTTCTGTAGAATTTGAATTTCTTGCATAAAAAGGGTCCCACTGAGCGTGGCAATTTGTTTACTATTTATTTTAGTAAATCAAACCACAAATTTTGGTTCACTTACAGGATAAAAATAAAAAATATCCTAAAACATATTGTACAAAAGGTTTGAGAAAATATATTTGTGCTTTGAATATTGATGTTTGAGTGTCAAAATTTTGAATATAAACTCTAACTCAAATAATACATAACTTCTTTGAAAGTGAAGAATAAACAAATGACATAAAAAATCATTTAATTAAATGCTTAAAATTTAAAGAATTAAAATAAAAGACGCAGATCCATACATTTTCTCACAAACTATTTTCTCTCGTTGACTTTGATACATAAGTTCTATAGAAAATACTTAATGAATTTTACGACCCTTGTTTACATGAATGAACTTGTATTATATACTATTACAATGTTAACCGTCAATAACAGTTATCTTCGCAGAACTCGACACGTACTCCCTTACGTTGGCTTCAACCTTTTAGTCTGCTTCCACGTGTCTTCGACATTTGAATTGTTTTGAACTACTATTGTTGTTCCAAATTGTCTTTTAAATTTCCTAATTGCTTATGTCGAAAGTTTCTCCTGTCAAACCTTGGAGCATAGCGTCAAAATGATTAGATAATTATTCTTAGACTATGAATTTACCTCATTTCTACTTCTATCAAATAGGCCAAATCACCATAAAACTTTTCGAGATTCTAAACATGTTTTGAAGAGAAACTGATCATAATCTTGTGGATATATTCTTGATATTCTGCTAAACCAGACTTGGTAGCTTTCTAGGTTATCTAAGACTTAAACTCAAAATAGACTAAGTTCTAAAATATCTTATAAGCGAGTTGAACTCACCCATTCATTAGAAATTCTCAAAATGTCGAAATTGTAGCCAGGTAATTTTATCCTTAGCAGTTCTATACCTTTATATCACACATTTATTGTCGAAATACTAATGTAAAATTCTCATACTAACAACGAGTAAATTAGATTTGAAACTTGTTACCTCAATTTGACACTGAAGGTAGGAAAACACTTAGAAAGGGGGGGGGGGGGGGGTTGAATAAGGGGTTTTCAAAAATAACTATGACAATAGAAAATAACAAGTTTTTTTTATCCTGGTTCGTTTGAACTCAAACTACTCCAGTCCACCCGGCCAAGGTGATTTCGCCTCTCTCAAACGAGGACTTAATCCACTAAATCAAAACCTGATTACAGTGATATCACTAAGACAACTGTCTCAGTCTTCTCAAGAATCCTGACCACAACTTGGTCTCTCAAGGAACTTTTACAAAGGTAAAATACAAATGTGTTTAAGTGCTTCTAAAAAGATATTATCACAACTGGGATTTACACAAAATGAAGAACAAATAAAACTTATGTTTGTTGAAGAAAGTTGTTTGAAAATGTTCTTTGATTGCTTTGTGGAATTCTCCTTTTGAATTTCTTTAGAAGTTGTTTCTTGGAATTCTTGTCTTTGAAGTGTTGATAGAGACTTCTTTATATACACCACTTTCTCAAAGTGTGTAGATGAAAGTACTGTAGGATGTAGACAGAAAGGACAAATACTTTTCGTCTTGATTTGACATTCCCTTTTTGCCTGAATTCCTGTGTTATACACGAATGAGAAATAGTGTCGTTGGTAGTGGTTAGCAACGTATCTTTCTCGAACAATATCTTTTCAAATGAACATATATGAAAAATAATCTTGCATCAGATCCTCTGATGTTGTTCCTTGTTCTTCTTTATCAGAGTCACTCTATCTAGAGTTTTGCAGCAAAGTGCTTAGTGTGAATGTATGATCAGAGTTTACTTGATTCTCAGAGCCTCTGTACTTGCAGCGTTTAGTTCTCACAAAGTCTTCTGAATGTTCTGAATCTTTATACTCTACTCTCAGAGTCTTCTGTAGGTAGCGCTCCAGAGTCTTTTGTGCTGCTGGCGCTTCAGAGTCTTCTGCAGCTAGCGCTTCAGAGTCTTCTGCAGCTGCGCTTTCTACGCTCAATATTGAGATAGAATTTGGTGTCAAAATTAATATTTAACACCGGTGCCAAATGATTCCCTCCCTATTTGAGTGGAGATCAACTTACTCCAAGAATTTTTTTTTTTGCTGCAATCATACCACTAAGTTGATCCCCACTATCAAAAAAATGAGAAATTAATATATATAATGCCGATTTGTTTTATTTTAAAAAAGTCAAACCTTTGTAGTTTTAAAAATGATTTTATAAGTATGTTTTCCAAATATTGTAGGTTTTTAAATTTTTTATTTTAGATTGAAAGACTAATTTTTAGATTCTTTAATATAAAGATATATTTTTGAAGATAAAAATATTGTCAAAATCACAATTTAAAAAAAAAAGTGTTTCAAAAATAAAAGAACTATTTGAAAATAGTTTTAAATTTAAGTAATTTTAAAAAAAATTTAATATCTAAAAAATATTCTGAAAAGATGATGAAATATTTAAATAATCTTTTCATTTCATATTTTTATAAAAATTAAAAAAAAACATTACATAACACTACAAAATTATTTTAAAAAAATAGTTGAAATAAACTCAATCGTAGCCTATAGAGTTAATGACTTTCTATGTTTTTTAATTATTAAAGGTATTTTAAAATTAACTACTTTATACTTTATTTTGGATTGCTTTATTTTGGAAGTGTAGTTAACTTATAGGTAATGATTAATTAATATAACAAGATTATATTATTTATCATGATTTCCAATTCAAAGTTCAAAAAGTGAAGAGAACTATAAGTTGTTTATTTTGGGTTTAAGACTCTTAAACACAAATCTAGTATTGTTTAGAAAATGAATGTAGATCATGCAAGGTGCATATAAGCTTGATAAATAAGTTGTACACGTTACTTTTAATTGACACCTTAATAATTTTATCATTCTGATTTTTATTGTATTTTCGATTTATTAAGTAAAATCTGTCTATAATATATCCTTATTAAAAACTTTTGTTCCTGCACATTTTTAAAAACTCTTATTTAAAAAAAAATTTAACAATTTTTAATCAAAGAATGACTATTTAACATCTCATTCTAGACCATTCTACACTTATATTCAACCTAACAATTATCATAAATAATTAGTCTTTTGATCATGTCTTGCAACTTCTAAAATTGTGAATACAAGAAAGGACGATTTGAAATGGTGTATACTATAGCACTCATATTCAAGAGATAAAATTATGTGTATTGTGAATAAGACTGTTCAAAAAAACCACGAACTGAACCGAACTATCGAACCGAATCGAACTGAAGTTAAAATAATCGAACCGTTATATTTGGCTAGTGAACCAAACCATATAGCATAAAACGGTTCTAAAACCGAACCGAAACTATAATCCAACCGAACAGAAACTGAAACCGAACTGGACCAAACTGAAAATGAAAAATACTAAAAATAAGTTTTAAATTTTTTTTTAAAAAAATTGAAAAATAGTTTAATGGTTCGGGTAAGGAAAAATTGTCTTCTAACGGTTCGGTACGGTTAGGAATTTCTAAATGATATACCAAACAAATTATTTTGGTTCGGTTCGGTTCTGAGTAAATTAAAACGGTTCAAATCAGTTCGAGTAAACTTTTACTATGGTTCGGTTCGGTTCAGTTCGATTTTCTCACTAAACTGAATTGTGAACAACCCTAATTATGAAGGTGACAAGAAACACAAGGGGGGGTTGAATTGAGTTTCTTAAAAATAAAAGATTTTTTAAAACCAACTCAATACACAACAATACGAACAATAAAAATAACATGGTGTTTTTATACTGGTTTATTGTTAACTAAGCTACCTCCAGTCCACCCTACCAAGTTAATTTCTCCTTCTCAATAAGAATTTAATACACTATAACCAAACTGATTACAGAGACCACAAAGACAATCATCTTTATCTTCTCGAGTATACAGACTAAACCCTAGTCACTCAAGGTAACCACTCACACAGATTTGAGATTTATAGACTGTGTTTACAAAGAATGCTTATAGTAAGCATATTAACACAAGTTTACGTACAGTGAAAATGATCGCATAAAATGAACAAAAACTCTATATGTGTATCTATATAATATTCAGAAGAATTACTTTCAGAGAAAATGAAGCAGCAACAATAATATGGTGCAGCGTGTGAATTATCAGCAAATTCGCAACCTCATTCAGTCTTCCAAGTATTCCTTAAATAGCCAAAGAAAGATTTGTTGGAGGGTAGAATAGGAATCTTCATGAATGAGTTGGCACCTTGAATAAGCATCATTAAGGTGGGAGACAAAATCGTAATGTATAAATGTCCTTACCTCAAAAAATTTGCGTAGTGGAAGTGTCACAACTAGGAAAAAACAACTGGCGGAAACAAATAAAAGAGTGCCACCGAACGTTATTTATCCCAAAGGAGAGAAAGGAAATGATCGAAGAAAACCTAAAATAAAGGATAACACAAGGTCATCACAACCAAATCTTGGGTTCGGGAGTCGGTTACGCAAGAGGAAGGTATGAGCATCTTTCACGTCTGTTGTACTCAACGGGATTCATGCTTGTTGTCTAATCAAAGAGTGAGTTATCTAAAAGCTACTGCTAAATAGGAAAGGGAAAATAAAAATGAGACTCGATGGAACATCGCCGCCCTATGCCTATGTATTCCCTCGTGCAATGGGAAAGTCATAGTCAACGTAGTTCAGAAAACTACAGGTGATAGGGGAAAGGTTGCTCCCCAAGACATCGTCGTCTTGTGCTTACGTATCCTTATCTGTGTTGTACCCCAAAATTTGCTCAACATTTTCTTGCCTGATTTATGTTTCATTGCATTTCATTTGCATAGTTATATCATGTACATAGTTTAATCATTTGCATATCATAGCATAGCATGCCTCCAACAAGGGATCAAGGATGTCTATCAAGAGAAGAGCCTAGCAAGAGGTCTTATCCAAGTTTGAGAAATCATCCAAGCCATCAAGAAGTGATTTGAAATCTTGAGAAGTTTGAGTGTCTACAGGTGGGTTTTGCTCCTATCTTGAGGAATGTTGAGAATCATCAGTGGGATGAGAAGCATGGAATGTGAATGTGAGGTGCGTACGGGTCTCATGGGATGCCTAGAGGGCCATATTTAAGTTGAGGCAAGTCATTGATTCAAGTATGAGAGCCACAGTTGAGGTGCAGTCAACTAGGGTTTCATCTAGGTCAACCCTAATTCAATTGTGCAAATTGGAGAATATCAAAGCCTACTTTGAAGTCATGGAATTCATGGATTAGTATGTTGATACATGTGTGGTGTTGTGCCAAGGTTAAGCAAAGAAAGATCAAGAATGTGCGAAGTTGCTAAATTAGGGTTTTAGTGTAAAATCCCTTGTTTAGTGCCTAACTTCAAAGCCACATAAGTCAAAATACAAGTTTCAAATGGATCTTTGGACAACATGAAACTTGTAGAGCATCTCAATAACTTTAATTTGAGTACTAGAAGTCCTCAAGGGGATTTATAGAACTCAAGTTATGGTTCTTGCAAGTTACAGGTCATTAGAGGACACTGAAATTTATCTATGAAAGTCACTTGATTTCCAAGCAACTTTTGCCCTTCAAGGAATTTTCAAATGGATTCTTGACCAACATAAGAGTTGTAGATCTTGATCTTATCTTTCCATATAGTGCTAGAAGTCCTCAATAGAATTTGTAGAACTCAAGTTATGATCTTTGCAATCCAGGGGTATTTTGGGTATTGGTGATTATAGGTCATTCTCAAGCATGGGTCCAAATCTCCAACTTAGGGGCCTCAAATGGAAAATTGTTCAACTAGAAAGTTGCTCACAATAGGGTTTTAACCTTGACCATGCATCAAGGAGGCTTTGAATTGGCTCATAGGAGAAGTTGGTTTGAAATGGCTTTGAAATGAAGGAATTAAAGTCATTTAAAAGGCCAAAATTGTGATTTCTTGATTTTATGGCCAAACAAGTCCATGTTATATACCAAACTGATCAGGAAATATGTTTTAAAAAGGTTGGCAATATTACATTTTGGATTTGAGGTCATTTGCACATGGTTCCCTTTTGTTACTTAAGATGGAAGTAACATAACCATCACACTCCATAAGGTCAAAAACAAGGAGAATGCACATCCAATTCAGTTCTAAATATCACAAGGTGAGAATTTCAGGTGAAATTGGAAGCTGAAACAGAGCAAGGCATGATTTTGGCATGTGAGATTTTCAAGGGATATGAGAAATTGAATTTCTCATTCAGTTAGTTACAGAAGGTTCTGGAGGTTTCTAATCACTTCTATATATTGTATGCAACTGATCCAGATCATTCTTTGGGCCAGCATTGGAGAGAATCGAGAGAGAGCATTTGAAAATTTCACCATTGCATCAAGAATCGATTTCGAGGATTAAGGAGAATTCAATGCAAATTGATCATTGGAATAGCTTGGGAAGTGGTTCTTGAGTGATTCTGCAAAAAATTGGAGGTTGATTCAAGCAAAATCTGCATCTGTTCATCATTTCAAACCAGGTCTGCAACTTTCTTCTTTTATCTTAATTCATAGGGAGATGCATAGAAATTGTTATGTGGTTAGGTTAGGGGTGGTGCTTAGATGGATTTCAGTCCAAGAATTGAGCAATTCGTGACATTTTGAGTGTGATACCATTTTCTGTTGAAGCTTATAACTTGAGATTCTTGAGGTATTAATGGTGTTTGGATAGCAAGTTTTAATCAGTGAAGAGTGTAGTTCATGTTAGTGCCTTTAATTTCAAGAATCGTGACAATTGAAGTCAGATGAATTTTCTGCAACAAGGATCGGATTTGGAGTTAGAGGGAGAATCAATAAAAATGGAGGTCATTTTTGGACTCAGGGGATGATTTTAAGTGGGATAGGGTGTTTCATTTTTGTGTGTGATGCGTTTTTGGGATTGCTTCGTCGGAGAAGACGGTGGCGCAAAGCTCAGGCCACCGTCTGAGTTTCTCCCTCCATTTTCAAATATTTTAGGGACGATGAACCAAAACCCTAGGATCTTAGTTTGACCCTTGACTGAAGCTTAATCCAATGGCCACGATTACAAGTTAAGTTCTGAAGGGATTGAATTTTATCAAAACGCTCTGTTTCATTTAAACGTCGTTGGGTGGGCTTAATTAGTTCTTGCCATCCACACCCCACCTTGGGCCCAATTGGAGATAATAACGTGAATGGATTGCTATTTGCCACGAGGGTTTTCCAATTTTCCTTTTTATTTTCTCTGATTTTCTTATGTGGTTTGGGCTTAAGGTTCATGTGCTACACGCACCCCCTCTTGGGCCCAGGTTTGGATTTCAACTGAAACTAATTGCTATCTGACACGCAACTTTATTAATTTTCTTTATTTTCTTTTAATTTCATATTTTTCATATAGTCAGGAATTAATTCACCATAAATAGAAAAATAAATCTTTTTAGGCTAGATTTTTTTTCCCTAACTCCTTAGAATTTGTAGAATTTAATAGGATTAAAATTTCTTTAATTCATGCATTTTATTTTTTATTTGCATTTTTGTATTGTTAATGGTTTTTATTTTGATATGTTTGGTATGCCATTTTGCTGATTTTATTGTGAATGATTGGTGTTGTTTTTTGAGGTGATTCTTTTGGGCTAGATAGCTTAGATATGCATGTCCCCATAGTAATTTTCTTATATTTTTGTGAGAGAATTTTAGGCTAGTTTGAGCATTGAATAATAGGTGGAGTAGATTTAGGGTTTTAGGATAGTTCCCTTAGGTTTAGGGCATAGTTTTAGGTCCAAATGAATGGTTAACCCCCTGGTTTTTGTAAGAGAGATTCTTAAGAGGTTTAGGAACCCTTAGTAATTTTTGTAGGATTTTAAAATCATGTTTGGTATTTTAAGTAGAATTAGTTTTAAGACTAACTTCTAGGTGTTTCTGATGAACTGACTTGACTAGTTTGATTCAATAGTTCCCCTTAGATTAGGATGGTGTTGCTTTTGAGCTTGGGTGATCATGAAGACCAATTGAAGGTGCTTTGGAGAGCTTAGAGGAGTTTGGAGATGAAGATTTCTCATCTTGTGGAGTGCTTGTCAGGAGCTTAGGGAAACTAGGGTTTCAGGAAGAGCATTAGAGTAGTTCTACTTGTTTCTTCAAACATGGAGTATATTGTTCATCTCCATTCAATCCAATGACATAAATTCCTTTTAAAGAAGTCACATATATCCTTAGGAGGGATGAATGACATGCTTTAAGAGTAGAACTTTGAGGATGCCTGTCTCTCATAATGTTGAGTTCTCAGTGACTTCCCTTAGTTGTCATTGAGCCTCTTAACGTTTCACCTTGATCTTGTTGGTTTAATTCTCCCTTGGAGGTACTTTTTGAAGCTTGGTAAAGAGAAAGTTTGTGCTTGTTGAAGCTTGGTGAGGATGGAGCCAGTAGCTTGTTGGAGCTAGGGTTTTACTGCTTGTTGAAGTTGAAGTCAGGGGCTTGTTGAAGCTGGTTGCTGGTGGAAGTTTACTGGTTTAAGCTGGAAGCTTGTTGAAGCTTGGTGCTTGTTGAAGATGAAGGTTGTTGATGTCAATTTTTCTGCTGTTTAATCAACCTGTTGTTGTCAGAGCTGCTGCTTGTGCTGTTTGCTGTAGGAGTTTGGTGTTGCTGCTTGGGCTGCCTCCTCTGCTTTGGTTTTTGTTTTTTCTGTTGGCTTGTGCTGCTTGCCCTCTAGGTTTGAAGTGAATGTTGATTCACTTTGCCTGTTATATTGCTGCATTGCATGCATTTTACTGTATTTGCTTGCTTTCTTTTCTGTTTATCCCCTAGGATCTCTGATTTCCTCTGTGCAGGAGGGAATTATGACAGACATTAGGATTCTTATCCATGCATGACAACATTAGGTTAGTTTTATCCCCTTTTTAACCCTAAGCTTTTTAGAGCTTCTTTCTCTTTTATCATCTCAAAACAATTCAAAAATACAGTAATAAGGTTAATCGACGTCGTACGTTACGAGCCTTAAGCTATTTGAGAAAAGGTTGCTGGAGGGTCACTCTTCAGTAATCTGACTGCTTAGTATGGTACCCTTAGTGTGACATGCGACGTAGTCACTCTCAAATCATAGTCTCTAGTGCGTCAGAGATTGCAAACAAACTAAAAAACACTTCTTTCGTAAACGATTCAAAACAAACATCAAAGTGTCATTTTTGTCCGCTTGGACTCTTAATCAAGAAAAACCTTTTTGAAGGTAATAAAAAACCAGTCAGACAAGCTTGTGTCTTCTGTAGCCCGAACTACATTTGCTCTGATCTTTCATGCTGTATGAAAGTATGTAGGCATAGGATGTCGTATCCTAGCGAGCAACCTTCCCCTCCTTTCCCGTAGGTAGGCGAACTATGTTGACTCTGATTTCTCGTTTCAGACGGGAATACGTAGGCATAAAGTGCAATACTTTGCCGAGTCATTTTCTTTTCTTTTTAACCCAGACCTGTAGAGTAGATAGAATAACATAGCCTTAGATAGAAAACAAGCGTGGATCTCGTTGAGTACGACGGACGTGAGGGGTGCTAATACCTTCCCCTTGCGTAACTGACTCCCGAATCAAGGATTTGGTTGCGATGACCATTCCTTTCCCTCCTTTGCATTAGGTTTACTCTGAGTGTTTCCTTTCCCTCCTTTGGGATAAATAACGCACGGTGGCGACTCTTCTGTCATAGCCGGCGCCGATTTTCACAGTAGCGACAGCTGGCGACTCTGCTGGGGACTCCAACGGTTCCCTATGCGAGTCGATCCTAGCGCTTGTTTTCCCGTCATGGGTTTTGTATGAATTTACTTTTCCGTATTTACTTTCAGCATTATATTATTGTTGTTATGCTGGGTAGGGGGTTAGATTGAGAGATAAGCTGGACCTGGGCTTGAGTTTGCATATAGACTTAGAAGTAGAGAGTAGTGGTTAGCCTGCTTGCTTAGCTCGCACCAGTTAGCCGCAAATCTACTCTCGGACGAGATCCTCTTTGATGCTTCTTGCCTGGACCTTAGGGCTCGACAAGTTGTTTGACCCGAGGATTGTCGACTCTGGGGACCTATCATTTAGGATTCAACTAAGTGAGGCCGCTTCAAGGGATGATGATGCCACACCTTCTGGGTATCGTATCATCGCTCTTGAAAGTCAGTGACGTTGAACCCGCATAGGATGTCGTACATCGTCTGCGAGTTAAGCACATACCTGTGAGGGGTAGGTAGGTCTGTTTGCAGGAAACCTTTGGCCTCAGAGTACCTGGTTTATCTCTGTCAGTGAGATGTGGTTACAGGGTTCATTTGAGTGGTTGGTTTGGTTTGAGATGAAGATTTGATGGTTCTCAGGCTTCAGTACAAAGCAGCACAGTTCATCAGCATTGCACTTGATCTCCTGTTTGCATATGCATGTGCATTTTCATATTTTCATTTCATTAACGTGTATTTATGTTACAGGTGTGATCATTCCCCTCTGATTCTAGTGTATCTTCTAGCCAGACATGGAGTCCATGAAGAGGACAGTTGCTTACCGGTTGGATTCGCCAGATATCAGTGCCTTGCTGGGATTAGTTACTCTAGCAGATGAGAGAGTGAGGGCTGAGTTCAGAGTATCTTATGGGAGATTGCTTAGTTTGTTGTACAGGCCTTCAGCATTTGAGACGACTGGGGTGTATACTTTGATGTAGTTTTATGAGCCTCAGCTGAGATGCTTCCTGTTCCCCGACTATATTCTGGCACCCACTTTGGAGGAGTATTCTGCTATGTTGGGAGTTCCTGTGTTAGACCAAATGCCCTTTATACATGGCGATGCTGAGCCTGGGTTGGCTACACTTGCTGAGATTGTCAGTTTGGACGCTTCTGAGTTTCCTGGAGGATTGGTCAAGCTGAACGGAGCCTATGGTTTTCACCTGTCTATCCTGGTTGAGAAGGCTACACGATGCGCGAAGAGTGGATGTTGGGTTGCCTTCAGTGCCATTCTAGCTGTCTACATCTATGGGACTGTCTTGTTTCCTAATGTGCCAGATTTTGTTGACTCAGATGCCTTCTTGATTCTTGCCTCGAAGAATCCAGTTCCTACTCTCTTGGGCGATATTTATCATTCTATTCACTATAAGAATGAGAAACGTTGTGGCAAGAATGTTTCATGTTGTCTTCCTCCTTTGTACAGGTGGTTCCAGGGACATCTTTCGAAGACAGGGCCTTTTGTTGATGCTGTTGATACTTTGGATTGGTCTTCCCGGTTGATGGGGCTGTCTGTTAAGAACATCATTTGGTTTGATCGAAACATGCTTGGCACTGATATTATATATAGTTGCGGTGGCTTTCTGAATGTCCCTTTGATTGGACGGAAAGGCTGTATCAACTATAACCCTTCTCTTCTGGTGAGACAGTTTGGTTATGCCTTAAGAGATGCTCCTTTTGAGGTTGAGATACAGGAATCTCTGTATCTCACGGGCTCATTAGACGAGGCTGTTTTGAGCAGGTTGAGACATGCATGGGCTAACATCCATAGGAGAGGGAAAGCTTTGCTTGGTAAGAGCAACAGCAAAGCTTATGATCCCTATTTAGCTTGGATCCACGAGAGAGCTAGGATTTCCCTGATGCCATATCCTGCTGTGGAACCTCTGTACCTTCCAGTGATTGAGGCACCTACTTCGGTAGAGATTGAGAAGTATAACAAATTGTTGGCTGAAAATGAAGAATTGAAGAGAGCCAATGATGAGTTAGAGAAAGAGATCTTCCAGTTGCGTCATAAGAAGAATGAAGCTACCTTCACTGTGAAGGAACAAATTGAGTTAATTAATAGGTTCGGTTCAGATTTGACTGAAGAGACCGACAAGAGGGAAAAGGTGGGAATAGCCTTGAACGGTGTTAGCAAGGTGCTTGCTTCCAAGAAGGAACTCTTAAACAAAGCTTATTCCTGACTCGGCAAGTGCGAAACATTATGGAACACCACGCTTACCAAGCGGAAGGAGCGTGAAGATGAGCTGAAGCTGCAGATTGCCACGCTAGAGGCGCAGATTAGAGCCCAGGATGCAAAGATTGCTGAAGAGACATCACTTAGGAGCGCTGTTTAGCTTAGAGTAAGTGACCTTGGCGAGAAGCTGAGAAGTTGTAAATTGAAGGCCGGCTCCAAGAGATGCAGACTCGACGAGTGTTTTGGCGAAGGAACCTGCAAGGACGACGCCAAAAAGCTGAGATCCACTGCTGAGTGACATGCATTACTGATACAAGAGCTAATCTCCCGACTAGGTCATTCAGAGACGTTGAGGATATTGGAAGATGTCAGAGCGCGCCATTTGGCCTGAGTTATCTTTGCCTTGCATTTGTTACCTGTACTTGTATTTTGACCATCGCCAGGCTTGTTGGCTGAGGTCTCTTCAGTTGTATTCAGTGGTACTCTTGTACTCTGCCTCTTGGCATTTTTTTATGTATGAGGGTTTTTTGATTCCTTGCTTTCTTGATGGGGACTCCATTGTCGTGATGGCCTTCTCTCTGAAACTAGAATCGGGGGGGGGGGGGGGATATAACCTGTAGCATATTTATACATTTGCATCTGCATCCTCATATTGCATGACCGGTATTTTTGAATCTGTATCTTATTTCCTGCATCTCACAGGTTTTTCAGGATTGACGACCAGAGAGTCCACCGCTATTCAACCAGAAACAACTACAAGAAGATAATGGATCAAGTCCAAGTTGAGATGCAGGAAATCCGTGAGAAGCTGACTTTGTTCATGCAAGCCATGGAGAGCATGGCCAAGGGCCAGGAGAACCTCCAGACCTTGGTGCAGCCGCTGCTAACACGGGCAAACGGAAATGGCAACACTGACCACATTTCTGTTGAAACTCCTCGCCGGGAGGATGAGATACCAGCGGTTGTTACTCCACCTGTTGTGACTGTCAACGGAAACACTGGTACTGGTGCGGGTGCTGGCGCTGGTAATGGCAACACTGGAAATGGTGGTGATGGGCATGTTGTTAACAACAAAGGAAACACTGTGGATGCCGATCAAGGATTCGTTGACAATGTTGGCTTTGGAAACAATGGGTATGGCAATGTCAATCAGGACGGGAACTTCGGGTTCAACAATCAAGGCTTCGGTAATGACGGTTACGGAAACAATCAGGGGTATGGCTACGGTAATGGTGGATTCGGTAATGCGAACGGCGCTGGAGCATTTCCTTTCAACAATGGTTTTGGACCTGTTGGGATCAATCAAGGGTTCGGCTACCGAGGACAGGGTCCTGTGTTCAATCAGCAAGGATTTGTCCGTAACATGGGTTACGATGGGTATGGCAATGACTGGAATGTGGATCAACAGGATGACGCTTTTTCAGGAAGAGGAATGGGACCTGAAGGCCCTATTGACCCTATTCAGAGGATCAGAATGCTAGAAGAGCAGATGAAAGGTGTGGTTGATCAGAACTCCACTGGGTTAGACATGACTACTATGGGGTTGGTATCAGGGCTGAAGGTGCCATTAAAATTCAAGGCACCAACATTCGACAAATACAAAGGGGATACCTGCCCAAAGGTCCATGTATGTTCTTATTATAGAAGGATGTCTGCATATTCCAATGATGAAAAGATGCTCATGCATTTCTTTTAAGACAGCTTATCGGGACCATCATTGGAATGGTACATGGGACTGGAGCCCACCCAGATTAGAAGCTGGAAGCAGTTGGCTGATGCTTTCGTTATGCATTACAAATATAACAACGATTTGGCGCCAAACAGAGTTCAGTTGCAGAGTCTGTCGCAGAAAAGTGGTGAAAGTTTCAAAGAGTACGCGCAGCGGTGGCGCGATATGGCAGCTCGGGTGCACCCTCCTTTGGTTGAAAGGGAGATGAATGACATGTTTGTGGGGACGTTTACAGGAATGTACTATGACAAGTTACTCAATGTTTCGATGGGTAGCTTCTCCGATATGATCCTTATGGGAGAGAGGATCGAAAATGGAATTAAAATTGGGAAGATTCAGGCAGGTGAATCTACTTCGGATGGTGGTGCGAGAAAGGTGTTCGGCGGAAGACGACAAGGTGATACAAGCGCTGTGTTTGGTGGCAGAGGCCGGGGAAGAGGTAGAAATCAGTACAGTCAACCTCAACAAATAGCCAGTGTTACTATTCCAATTCCTCAACAACAACAGCAGCAGCAACCGCCGCAGCAGCAGCAAAGGCAGAATCAGGGTCAGAGAAAGTTTCAGAATGTGAAGCCGAAGAGGGTATTTGATAAGCCCCCGTCAACATATGCAGAGCTTCTTCAGACATTGCTGGGGTTGAATTTGGTTGAGAAAAGAACTTTGGAACCGCCTACAGGACCGGTACTTCCTTATGGGTACGACGCTAGTAAGCACTGCGAATTCCATTCCGGGGCGCCTGGACATGATGTAGAATCTTGTCATGCTTTCAAGCATAAAGTTCAAGACTTGTTGGACAGTAAAGCTATCAATTTTGGTCAAACTGGGTCTAATATTGTACAGCAGCCTATGCCTAATCATGGGGCAAATTCCATCTTAACAGAATAAAATTTGAATTTGGTGATGGATGTTCACAAACTGAAGACACCATTGAGTGAGGTGAAGAGCAGGTTGCTCAGAGGGGGAGTATTCCCGGGTTGTGATGAATACTGTTTAGAATGTTGGACCCAACCTGAGGGTTGTACTGATTTGAAACAGGGCATTCAGGCCATGATCGACGAAGGGACCTTGCAATTTGATCGAACTGCGGTGGAGAGGCCTGTTGAGACATTATGTGATAAGCAGAATGATATTACAACGGTAACGATCCCGAGAAAGACTATAACGATAACGGCGCCCGCCAAGCGGCCAACTATTACAATTACCAAAGCAGGGCCTGTTCCCTTTGAGAGTACGAAAGCTGTCCCGTGGACATATGGATTAGAAGCATATTGCAACGGTGAAAAGATTGTGGTGAATAACCAGCCAGCTGGGGCTGTTGATAATGTCGTTGGAACGGGGGGCATGACCCGTAGCGGAAGGATCTTTACCTCACCTGAAATAGAAGCAAAGAGATTGGCCAAAGGCAAAGCCAAAGTAAATGAAAGCGGGCCTACTCAGTCAAAAGAAAAGGATACGTCGCTCAAGGACGTAGAGGAGTTCATGAGATTGATTCGGAAAAGTGACTACAAAATTGTTGAACATTTATAGCAGACGCCGTCGAAGATTTCTATCTTGTCGTTGTTGTTATGTTCCGAGGCCCACCGGAACGCCTTGCTGAAGATTCTGGATACGTCATTTGTGCCTCAAGAAGTTTCTGTAAATCAGTTAGAGGGGGTAATGGCACATGTCAATGCTGGACATAACCTGGGTTTCACATATTTTGACCTAACACCCAGGGGTCGAGAGCACAACATGGCCTTGCATATATCGGTGGAATGCCGGGGCACCGTAATGTCGCATGTATTGGTGGATACTGGATCGTCGTTGAACGTATTGCCAAAGAAAGCCATGATGAAATTGGACATACGGGGAATTATTTGCACGCCCAGTGATTTGGTTGTGAGGGCGTTTGACGGAACGAAAAGATCAGTGTTTGGGTTAATAACATTACCGCTTCAGGTGGGGCCGGAAATTTTTGATACCGAATTCTACATCATGGATATCCATCCAGCTTATAGCTGCCTTCTTGGGCGCCCATGGATCCATGTTGCAGGGGTCGTAACGTCCACATTGCATCAGAAGTTGAATTATATGGTGGGTGATAGTGTTGTTACCGTTTGCGGGGAGGAGGATATTTTGGTCAGTCACCTGTCATCATTCAGATATGTGGAGGTTGACGGAGAAATACACGAGACACCTTGTCAAGCCTTCGAAGGGTTGCGGATTAAAGATAAAGCTCAGGGTTCCAACAAAATATCAGATGTGGCAGTGTCATCTTACAAAGAGGCTCAGGCTTTAGTGCAGACTGGTGAGACTAAAGGTTGGGGGCAGGTACTGGAGATTCCCGTGAAGAATGACAAGTTTGGGCTAGGGTACTGACAGACGTCGTTAGCGTCATCTTCAGGAGCGCCCAGGTTCAAGGGACCGGTCACAATTACGCCAAGTGAAGTGTGCTTTGAGACAATCAACAATGTTTCCGATGCTGAAGACGGAGATATTGACTGCGATATGGACGCGTAGATCAGGCCAAGCGTGCCAGGACAAAGTCTCTGCAACTGGTCCATCCGGGAAATTGTACCATTGACTCTTAAACAGTAATGATTTGTTTTGTCAATTGTTGAATAATCCTATGTCCTACCCGGGGCATAGTGACTTTACCTTAGGGCTACTTGATTATGTGTATTGCACTGTTTTAATCATGAAATAAAGGCGTTTTTCATATACAAATATTATGATCCCTGTTTTTCTTGTTTTTTCTTTAACAATAAATGGTAACGTGGTTATTTGCTTTGTTTGCTTGTTGAAGCGTTTAACCATTTCCTTTGCAGGACTAATATTTCAGATGACATCTCCTACGAACTGCCTATGACTCGTTTCGACTTCGAGCACCCGGTATTCCAAGCAGAGGAAGAGATTGTTGAGGATAGCGACCTGCCAGAGGAGCTGACTCGTTTGTTGAAACAGGAAGAGAGAATCATTCTGCCTCATCAGGAGGAAATTGAGATTATCAACTTGGGGTCGGAAGAAGTTGTGAGAAATATCTGTATAGGGGCTGCGATGCAGAGCGACATCAGGAAAAGGCTGATTGAGATATTGCGAGAGTATAGTGATATATTTGCTTGGTCGTACGAGGATATGCCTGGGTTAGATACGGACATGGTTGTGCACCGTCTGTCGTTGCGAGAGGAACGTCCGCCTGTTAAGCAGAAACTCAGAAGAACCACACCAGACATGGCTGTGAAAATCAAGGAGGAAGTTCAAAAACAGTGGGATGCTGGTTTCCTAGCTGTTACAACTTATCCGTCATGGATCGCTAATATAGTACCAGTGCCGAAGAAAGACTGTAAAGTGTGAATGTGTGTAGACTACCGTGATTTGAATAAGGCGAGCCCGAAAGACGACTTTCCACTTCCTCACATTGATGTGCTGGTTGATAACACTGCTCAGTTCTCCGTATTCTCCTTCATGGACGGCTTCTCAGGCTATAATCAGATCAAAATGGCGTCGGAAGACATGGAGAAGACTACCTTCATTACTCCCTAGGGAACATTTTGCTACAAAGTGATGCCCTTCGGACTGAAGAACGCTGGGGCAACATATCAATGTGCTATGACGACTCTCTTTCATGACATGATGCACAAAGAGATCGAGGTTTATGTTGATGATATGATTGCCAAATCCCAGACGGAGGAAGAGCATTTGGTTAATCTGCTAAAACTGTTCAAAAGACTTAGGAAGTTCAAGTTGAGACTGAACCCTAACAAGTGCACCTTTGGGGTGAGATCGGGTAAGCTGCTGGGGTTTATTGTGAGCGAAAAGGGAATAGAGGTTGATCCTGCGAAGATAAAAGCAATACAAGAAATGCCGACGCCTAAAACAGAAAAAGAAGTGCGTGGGTTTTTAGGGAGGTTGAACTACATCGCTCGGTTCATATCTCACCTAACTGGGACATGCGAGCCGTTATTCAAGTTGTTGAAAAAGGACCAGGTGTTGACCTGGAATGAAAGTTGTCAAAAGGCGTTTGACAAGATAAAAGAATACTTGCAGGAACCTCCTGTTTTGATACCCCCAGTGGCCGGGAGACCTTTGATTATGTATTTGACGGTTCTTGAGGAAAGTATGGGTTGTGTTCTCGGTCAACACGACGAGACCGGACGTAAAGAGCATGCGATCTACTATTTGAGTAAGAAGTTTACCGACTGTGAGTCCAGATACTCAATGCTCGAGAAGACGTGTTGCGCACTAGCCTGGGCCGCCAAACGTTTGAGGCAATACATGCTGAATCTTACAACCATGCTAATTTCAAAGATGGATCCAATCAAATACGTGTTTGAGAAGCAAGCACTCTCCGGAAGAATTTCCCGATGGCAGATGGTGTTGACAGAATACGATATCTAATATGTCTCGCAAAAGGCTATTAAAGGTAGAGTTCTGTTAGAATACCTTGCGGAGCAGCCTGTTGAGGACTACCAATCGATGAGGTTTGATTTTCCTGACGAGGATATCATGTACCTGAAGATGAAAGATTGTGAAGAACCGTTGCCAGACGAAGGACCAAAGTTGGGTTCCAAATGGCAGTTGATATTTGACGGAGCTGTGAATTCCTATGGTAGCGGAATAGGCGCTATTATCACCACTCCTCAGGGGTCGCACATCCCCTTTACTGCCCGATTGACCTTTCCGGTTACCAATAATGAGGTTGAATATGAGGCTTGCATCATGGGTCTGAAAGAAGCCATTGATTTGCGAATCAAGAACCTGGATGTATACGAAGACTCAGCTCTAGTGGTGAATCAGATTAAAGGAGAATGGGAGACACGTCAGCCCAATTTGATACCATATATGAATTATGCAAGTAGATTGTTGCCTTTCTTTGACACGGTGGAATTGCATCACGTGCCACGAGCAGAAAATCAAATGGCTGACGCCCTGGCGACATTGTCTTCAATGTATAAAGTTAACTTCTGGAACAAGGCTCCCCAGATTGTTATCTCTCGGCTCGATAGGCCTGCATTCATATTTGCCATTGACGAGGCTCCCGATGGTAAACCCTGGCACTTTGACATCCAGAATTTCCTGAAGAACAAGGAGTATCCGGCTGGGGCATCCAGTCGAGATCAGAAGACCCTCAGGAGATTGTCTGACAATTTCTATCTGAACCCGGACGGGGTCCTGTACAAAAGAAACCACGACTTGGTGTTGCTACGCTGTGTAGATGAGAAAGAAGCGAAGTTGCTCATGGAAGAGATACATGAGGGTACATTTGGTACAGACGCTGGTGGGCATGCTATGACAAGAAAACTGCTGCGGGCAGGTTACTATTGGCTGACTATGGAAACAGATTGTTTCAAGTTTGCAAAAAGGTGTCATAAATGCCAGGTTTATGCGGACAAAATCCATGTTTCTCCAAGTCCTCTGAATGTGATGTCATCACCATGGCCTTTCTCGATGTGGGGGATTGATATGATTGGCAAGATTGAGCCTACGGAATCAAACGGACACCGGTTCATTTTGGTGGCAATTGATTACTTCACCAAATGGGTGGAAGCAACATCATATGCCAATGTGACCAAGCAAGTGGTAGCCAGATTTATCAAACAAGATATTGTCTGCAGATATGGAATCCCTGAGCAGATCATCACCGACAACGGTTCAAATTTGAATAACAAAATGATGAAAGAGCTGTGTCAGAATTTTAAGATCGAGCATCACAACTCTTCTCCTTACCGGCCCAAGATGAATGGCATTGTCGAAGCGGCCAATAAGAACATAAAGAAGATTGTTCAGAAGATGGTTGTGACGTATAAGGACTGGCACGAGATGCTACCTTTCGCTTTTCACGGTTATCGTACGACGGTACGCACATCAACCGGGGCAACCCCTTTTTCATTGGTATACGGGATGGAGGCGGTGTTACCGTTGGAGGTCGAGATTCCTTCCCTGAGGGTTTTAAGTGATGTCCAACTCGACGAGGCATAATGGATTAAAGATAGACTGAATCAACTCAGCTTAATGGATGAGAAGAGACTGGCTTCTCTAGCATACGGTCGGTTATATCAAAGCCGGATGAAGAAAGCTTACGACAAGAAGGTGTGCCCTCGAAGCTTTCAGACGAGCGATCTTCTTTTGAAAAAGATTTTCCCACCACAAACAGATCACAGGGGCAAGTGGACTCCCAATTACGAAGGTCCCTACATTGTCAGAAAAATCTTCTCTGGAGGAGCCTTGTTACTATTCACCATGGATGGTGAAGACTTTACGTCTCCTGTGAATTTGGACGTGGTTAAAAAATACTTTGCTTGAAAGTGACCCGCTGGACAGTAAAAAGAGAGTCCAGGCAAAAATGGGGCATCCCGGCGAACCATAAAAAATGAATAAAAGGTTCGGGCAAAAATTAGGGATAAAATTGAAAAGATGTACACCCGCGAAGTCAAAAACCTGAAAAGGGCGACTTCGGCAAAAAAAGGTATCCCGGTGAATTGAAAACCCGCAAAGAGCGGTTCACGCAAAAGTTAGGGATTGAAAAAAGCAAATGACTGCGGTCCGGATTTGCTACATCATTGCTTAGTGGTTTGGGAGTACCTGGGGGGCCGTCTATCCAAAAAACCATCTCTTCCGAAGATCGAGTGTCGGGAAAACGCAGAGTCAGGCGAGTCATAGGAGGATCAGCTCATGGTGTTTGTCTGTACCATGTTGCCGACATGTATACGAATATTGTTTTGTATTTTGTGCATATATGTATGTATGATTGTGCATAACTTCCTCTTTTCAGGAGTTGCATCCAGTGTACAAAACTTTGCCTATTCAAAGGCCCATTATCAATAAAACATGTTATTCAGTACTTGATGCTTGTTCTTTACTGTTTTGTTTGTGAAAGACGCCGATGTTTTTGATAAACTTGCACTTACATAAACTTTCTGGCCCTTGCCAATAATTGCTAAATCTTCGAATTGACTGAAGTAATGTCACAGATGCTAACCTGGATAGATTTTGTTGTATATGCCTGTTTTGTCTCGTTTGTGTTTGCAGGATTCTTACCTTTGGAGCAAACGGTCAGGAATTGTATTCCCCAGCCAAGGTCGCCTGACGTAAGACCTGACTCCAGTTGATGTCATTCCTCAGCTAGTCGCAGCTTATCCCACGAGATTTGAAATGACGTTCATCCCTTCCCGTAGCAGGGAGTTATTTTCCCCAGGAGAGTGTCCTCATGGAAAGCCATTCATAGGTTTAGTCCTAGCAAGTCAAAATCAATGTCCCCTACAGAGGTTGTGCTCCTCAGCGAATCGAAGATGTGCACGTTCAATCTCCAGTATGGGAGATTCCCGCAATAGCTAACCGAGTTGTTGGTTCGAAAGGTTTATATCCGCGAAGGATGGCTTTCTTGCTTCCCACAGGTCGTCTTGCCATTGACAGGATGTTGATCCTCAGCAGAGTCCGTAACTCTAAATGTGTAAACTGTGCCCAGACAGTGTGTTTTTCCCAGAAGTGTCGCTTCTCCCCCAGCTAAGTTTGTTCACCAGCAGGGTGTTTCTTCCCTCCCAGTAGAAATTGGTGTTTAATCTCTCCCCGGTAGAGATGGTTGTGTTTCTGGCGTTTATTTCGCCATGACATTTTGTGATACTTGTTCTCCCCAGCGGAGTTGGCGTTACCCTCAGCATTCATGTTGATGAGACATCAGTGCCAGAGTGGCCCCGGCAGCTTGAGCCTGCATTTGCATTTACATATATCGTCATATTTGCATCTACTCAAATGTGTAGCATTTCCGTGTCGTACTGAGTATTACGCTATTTTCAAACATACGCATTTTGAAACATAAATCAGGTTGGTTAACCTTTTGCTTTCAGGTGTGTTTTCTCAGCAGGAGTATGGAGTTCTAGCTCAGATCTATTACTAGGTATTCTAGGTCTCGCCGTGAGACGTGTGATGATGCGGTTCATCTTACTATTTTCCCCACAGAGTTACTTGGTTAAGTTTCTCTTTGTCCTCGAGCAGAGTTATTTGTTTAAATTTCTCTTGTTTTCCCCGCCAGAGTTGCTTGTTGAAGTTTCTCTTATCCGGCCAGGAGATTGTCTTCAAATTTGTTGTTACGTCAGCGTCAAAGGGTTTCATGAATCAGAATTTCAGAGGCTGCCGCCGATTATCAGAACAGGCGTCCGGCAATTTGGTTTCCAAATATCCCCCGCGGAATCCTCCTCAAAGTCGCTGTCACGTCAGTGCTAAAAGGTTTGTGGGTTGGGACCAATAGAGTTAGCTACTGCAGAGATAAGCAGAGAAACTGTATTTAGAGTATCTTCCCGTATGGATAAACGGATGCATTTCCCTACCGGTTGACCAAAGGATTTCCCCGGAAGTCGTCAAAATTTTATTGCCTATGCTGATAGGAGTTCCTCGTGTTGACGAGATATGAGTCCTGACGTGGACAATTTATTCCTGTATTGATGGGATTTCTTCGTGCTAGTGAAGTGGGTGTCCTAACGTGGACAAATTTATTTCCTCGGGATGACGAGATGTGCTAGTCCTAACGTGGACAGATTCGATTTCTCCATATTGATGGAATGTGAAGTCCTGACATGGACAAAACTGATTACTCTTCGTGGACCATTTATCCCCAACCGATATCTTCCTTCGTATCGGCAAAATGTGTGTCCTGACGTGGACAAGTTTATAGTTCCCCGTGATGACAAGATGCGCGCGTCCTGGCGTGGACAAATTTATCTTTCTTCGTGTTGGCGAAGCGTGAGTCCTGACGTGGACAAGTTTTATTTCCTCAGCAGGTCGAAGATGTGAGTCATGACGTGGACAAATCAAGACGAGATGTGAGTCCTGACGTGGACAAATCAAGACGAGATGTGAGTCCTAACGTGGACAGTTTATTCCTAACGTGGACAATTTATTCCTAACGTGGACAGGTTACTCCTAACGTGGACATTTTATTCCTAACGTGGACGATTTATTCCTATGTTGATAGGATCCCCTCGTGCTGACGAAATACAGACGAGTCATCCCCAGCGAAGTCGCCGGGATTTTTCTGTGTTGACGTGGACAAGTTTATGATGGGATTTCTTCGTGTTGACGAAACAAGCGTCCTAACGTGGACAGATTTGTACTTATTCGTGATTTGACGAAATTTGGGTCTAGATGTGGACAAGGTTACTCCTGTGACGACAGAATCTCTATTCGTGTTGACGAATTTGTTTCTCTTCTTGTGTTGACAAGGTTATTCCAGTTGTGGACGGAGGTGTTTTGCAAAAAAAATTCAGTACCTGTGACGTTACACAGGTGGTTGAAGTTGAAATCAGAATTATTACCAGACGTTGGATCAGTTGTTGCCGTAACGACCAGATTCAGTTGGTGGATGTAGTTTCCCAAGCAGTGCAGTTTATTTCTGCGGTTGGCAAATTTCCGAGTTCCTTGGTATTCAACCGTCTCGTACCTCGATTGTTTGAAGGTCGTTCGCTCTTCACCCAGTCGGGTCCAAGCCTTTTGAATAGGGGCAGCTGTTGTACCCCAAAATTTGCTCAACATTTTCTTGCCTGATTTATGTTTCATTGCATTTCATTTGCATAGTTACATCATGTACATAGTTTAATCATTTGCATATCATAGCATAGAATGCCTCCAACAAGGGATCAAGGATGTCTATCAAGAGAAGATCCTAGCAAGAGGTCTTATCCAAGTTTGAGAAATCATCCAAGCCATCAAGAAGTGATTTGAAATCTTGAGAAGTTTGAGTGTCTACAGGTGGGTTTTGCTCCTATCTTGAGGAATGTTGAGAATCATCAGTGGGATAAGAAGCATGAAATGTGAATGGGTCTCATGGGATGCCTAGAGGGCCTTATTGAAGCTGAGGCAAGTCATTGATTCAAGTATGAGAGCCACAGTTGAGGTGCAGTCAACTAGGGTTTCATCTGGGTCAACCCTAATTCAATTGTGCAAATTGGAGAACATCAAAGCCTACTTTGAAGTCATCGAATTCATGAATTGGTATGTTGATACATGTGTGGTGTTGTGCCAAGGTTAAGCAAAGAAACATCAAGAATGTGGGAAGTTGCTAAATTAGGGTTTCAGTGTAAAATCCCCTGTTTAGTGACTAACTTCAAAGCCACATAAGTCAAAATACAAGTTTCAAATGGATCTTTGGCCAACATGAAACTTGTAGATCATCTCAGTACCTTTAATTTGAGTACTATAAGTCCTCAAGGGGATTTATAGAACTCAAGTTATGGTTCTTGCAAGTTACAGGTCATTAGAGGACACTGAAATTTATCTGTGAAAGTCACTTGACTTCCAAGCAACTTTTTCCCTTCAAGGAATTTTCAAATGGATTCTTGACCAACATAATAGTTGTAGATATTGATCTTATATTTCCATAGAGTGCTAGAAGTCCTCAAGAGGATTTGTAGAACTCAAGTTATGATCTTTGCAATCCAGGGGTATTTTGGGTATTGGTGATTATAGGTCATTTTCAAGCATGGGTCTAAATCTCCAACTTAGGGGCCTCAAATGGAAAATTGTTCAACTAGAAAGTTTCTCAAAATAGGGTTTTAACCTTGACCATGCATCAAGGAGGCTTTGAATTGGCTCATAGGAGAAGTTGGTTTGAAATGGCTTTGAAATGAAGGAATTAAAGTCATTTAAAAGGCCAAAATTGTGATTTCTTGATTTTATGGCCAAACAAGTCCATGTTATATACCAAATTGATCAGGAAATATGTTTTAAAAAGGTTGGAAATATTAAATTTCGGATTTGAGGTCATTTGCACATGGTTCCCTTTTGTTACTTAAGATGGAAGTAACATAACCATCACACTCCATAAGGTCAAAAACAAGGAGAATGCACATCCAATTCAGTTCTAAATATCACAAGGTGATAATTTCAGGTGAAATTGGAAGCTGAAACAGAGTAAGGCATGATTTTGGCATGTGAGATTTTCAAGGGATATGAGAAATTAAATTTCTCATTCAGTTAGTTACAGAAGGTTCTGGAGGTTTCTAATGACTTCTATATATTGTATGCAAGTGATCCAGATCATTCTTTGGGCCAGTATTGGAGAGAATCGAGAGAGAGCATTTGAAAATTTCACCATTGCATCAAGAATCGGTTTCGAGGATTAAGGAGAATTCAATGCAAATTGATCATTGGAATAGCTTGGGAAGTGGTTCTTGAGTGATTCTGCAAAAAATTGGAGGTTGATTCAAGCAAAATCTGCATCTGTTCATCATTTCAAACCAGGTTTGCAACTTTCTTATTTTATCTTAATTCATAGGGAGATGCATAGAAATTGTTGTGTGGTTAGGTTAGGGGTCGTGCTTAGATGGATTTCAGTCCAAGAATTGAGCAATTCGTGACATTTTGAGTGTGATACCATTTTCTGTTAAAGCTTATAACTTGAGATTCTTGAGGTATTAATGGTGTTTGGATAGTAAGTTTTAATCAGTGAAGAGTGTAGTTCATGTTAGTGCCTTAAATTTCAAGAATCGTGACAATTGAAGTCAGATGAATTTTCTGCAACAAGGATCGGATTTGGAGTTAGAGGGAGAATCAATAAAAATGGAGGTCATTTTTGGACTCAGGGGATGATTTTAAGTGGGATAGGGTGTTTCATTTTTGTGTGTGATGCGTTTTTGGGATTGCTTCGTCGGAGAAGACGGTGGCGCAAAGCTCAGGCCACCGTCTGAGTTTCTCCCTCCATTTTCAAATATTTTGGGGACGATGAACCAAAACCCTAGGATCTTAGTTTGACCCTTGACTGAAGCTTAATCCAATGGCCACGATTACAAGTTGAGTTCTGAAGGGATTGAATTTTATCAAAACGCTCTGTTTCATTTAAACGTCGTTGGGTGGGCTTAATTAGTTCTTGCCATCCACACCCCACCTTGGGCCCAATTGGAGATAATAACGTGAATGGATTGCTATTTGCCACGAGGGTTTTCCAATTTTCCTTTTTATTTTCTCTGATTTTCTTATGTGGTTTGGGCTTAAGGTTCATGTGCTACACGCACCCCCTCTTGGGCCCAGGTTTGGATTTCAACTGAAACTAATTGCTATCTGACACGCAACTTTATTAATTTTCTTTATTTTCTTTTAATTTCATATTTTTCATATAGTCAGGAATTAATTCACCATAAATAGAAAAATAAATCTTTTTAGGCTAGATTTTTTTTCCCTAACTCCTTAGAATTTGTAGAATTTAATAGGATTAAAATTTCTTTAATTCATGCATTTTATTTTTTATTTGCATTTTTGTATTGTTAATGGTTTTTATTTTGATATGTTTGGTATGCCATTTTGCTGATTTTATTGTGAATGATTGGTGTTGTTTTTTGAGGTGATTCTTTTGGGCTAGATAGCTTAGATATGCATGTCCCCATAGTAATTTTATTATATTTTTGTGAGAGAATTTTAGGCTAGTTTGAGCATTGAATAATAGGTGGAGTAGATTTAGGGTTTTAGGATAGTTCCCTTAGGTTTAGGGCATAGTTTTAGGTCCAAATGAATGGTTAACCCCCTGGTTTTTGTAAGAGAGATTCTTAAGAGGTTTAGGAACCCTTAGTAATTTTTGTAGGATTTTAAAATCATTTTTGGTATTTTAAGTAGAATTAGTTTTAAGACTAACTTCTAGGTGTTTCTGATGAACTGACTTGACTAGTTTGATTCAATAGTTCCCCTTAGATTAGGATGGTGTTGCTTTTGAGCTTGGGTGATCATGAAGACCAATTGAAGGTGCTTTGGAGAGCTTAGAGGAGTTTGGAGATGAAGATTTCTCATCTTGTGGAGTGCTTGTCAGGAGCTTAGGGAAACTAGGGTTTCAAGAAGAGCATTAGAGTAGTTCTACTTGTTTCTTCAAACATTGAGTATATTGTTCATCTCCATTCAATCCAATGACATAAATTCCTTTTAAAGAAGTCACATCTATCCTTAGGAGGGATGAATGGCATGCTTTAAGAATAGAACTTTGAGGATGCCTGTCTCTCATAATGTTGAGTTCTCAGTGACTTCCCTTAGTTGTCATTGAGCCTCTTAACGTTTCACCTTGATCTTGTTGGTTTAATTCTCCCTTGGAGGTACTTTTTGAAGCTTGGTAAAGAGAAAGTTTGTGCTTGTTGAAGCTTGGTGAGGATGGAGCCAGTAGCTTGTTGGAGCTAGGGTTTTACTGCTTGTTGAAGTTGAAGTCAGGGGCTTGTTGAAGCTGGTTGCTGGTGGAAGTTTACTGGTTTAAGCTGGAAGCTTGTTGAAGCTTGGTGCTTGTTGAAGATGAAGGTTGTTGATGTCAATTTTTCAAACACCAAAAGCAAAAAGATGAATGATGGCCATGTCCAAAGCCTTAGTGGTTTCTCAACCATATCAAAACTCCTATTGAGAGATGAGTGCTCGTGTCAGGTTAACTTAAGGTAGGATTGGAGAACATCATGAAGAATGGGTGGATACAAATAAACTTTGAGCCTTATATCCTTTTTTTCTTAAGCCGTGAACCAGGCCATGATACAACCCTCAAAAGACCTAATTGAAACAGGGTTTATTTTGAAAGCGTACTCGACGAGATAACGTTTCTTGACTCCTATGAGCTTGTCACATACTGCGAAAAAGGGCCGGCATAAAAATAGAAGAGGCACCACTGAACGTTATTTATCCCAAAGAGAGGGAAAGGAAACAATCGAAGAAAACCTAAAGAACGGGAAAAGACAAGGTCATCACAACCAAATCTTGGGTTCGGGAGTCGGTTACGCAAGGGTAAGGTATTAACACCCCTCACGTTCGTTGTACTCAACGGGATCCACGCTTGTTGTCTAATCAAAGGGTATGTTTATTTATTCTAAAGCTAAACGAAAATGAGAACAAAAAAGAAAAAGAAAGAGACTCAATAGGACATTGCCGCCCTATGCCTACGTATTACCTCGTGCAATGGGAAAGTCAGAGTCAACGTAGTTCGAAAAATTACGGGTGATGGGGGGAAGGTTACTCGCTAAGACATCACCGTCTTGTGTCTATGTATCCTAATCTGGTATGAGAAATTAGAGCAAACGTAGTTCGGGTAAATGAAAACACAGGTTGATTAAGTGTTTTTATAAGTCACGTTAAGTTCTTATTCCAGCAGTCAGGGATGATGCCTGTTTGCGGTAGAATGGAAAAACAACATACACTTTTATGAAAATGAGGTTTGAAACAATCCCGGAGCATAAAAAAGGTTTGATTTTGGTTTGTTAGTGTTGCACCCTAATTTTTGACCTTAAGATCCCACCTCCTTCATTTTTCGTGTTTTCTTTGTGCTTTTGTACGTGTGTTTATTATGACTAACAAGTTTGTACATGTGTATTAAATTCTAGTGAAGATGACACTCGTATTTCAATCCTTCTAGACATGGCCGTTTGGTTCTTATTCATGTTACGCTTTTGGCGATTTCATCGTCTTAAGTAGTCGGTGGCAAGTTCAAAGAAATCTTCATGTGGTTCCTACCAAATCTTGATTTCAAATACGCGAAACAAGTTTTATCAAAGTTCATAACGAAGTTCACGAGCTGGATTGATTTCGAAATTATTTATTTGGTTTCCTAAAAAAAATATGTTAAGAGTTTGATCTCATTCATCAAGCCGATGGATAAATTCATACAAATAGAGTTGTCACATATCTTGAAAGTAAAATGCAGGCTACGCGAAATAGAATATCACAAAAAGCCAAATTCATGATGAACTTTCGCTTGACCAATGCACTGATACACTTAGTGGATATCGCCATTTGATTTCATTGAGATAAGCTTCCTTGGAATGAAAGAAAGAGCCTTTGATTAACTAATTGGACAAGTTGATTCCAATATTCTGGGAATATAATAAAGACAAACATCACAATCAGGCCCTGTTGTACTGCTAAAAAAAAATTAAGGGGACACGAATGGGACTGTTCTCGCTGATAACATGTCTAATGTTCGGCAAATCATCGTAAGCCTATGTTTTACAACACGGACCCCCTACTATTACATCTGGCTATACAAAGGATTTCCGGCATACAAAATCAAATCGAGAGCTTGCTACCCGCTGCCATGAAATCATTGGATCCATTTAGCGTAAACGGCGGCACTCGTAAAATCTTCGTGCAAGCCTGCTGAAGGTTGGTGAAGGTGGAAACCGTCAACCAGGCGTTTTACTTTGGTTCATTACCAGGCTCTTACTCCGACACTGCAATTCCCAAATAATTATGCAAAGTTTTTGTTAGTACTTTTTTCAGCAGAAAGCAATTTAGAAAATAACGAATTCAAAACATTTCTGAATACGGTGACTTGAAGCATGGAGTTTGTCATCATTTACCTGCTATGTTGAAGGCTTATCAGCAGCATCTGGAAGCGAGCAGCCGACTTCGGAACTGAAGACACCTCTAAATAGAATAACCTCCGTAAGCCCATCTGATAATGATCTTCAGTTTTTTTTTACACCAGACACAGCAAACAAATCTCTTCCATCAGCATTTCCAACAATAAACACAGAACAAAACAAGCTTACCTGATAAGGATACAATCTCGATTGCATCCTCGATGTATAGCAACAAGAATGGGGCGGTAATGAGGTTTCTTGATGCCTGAAACATAAATATTAGCACGTCTCTCATATCGCTTCAACAGACCAACTGGCGGTCATTGGCTTTTAAGAACTGTCCATAGCAGGGTATGGAATTCCCTGACCTAGTGAGGAAATTCGATCCTCTGCAACAGGTTGATAAACCGGGTTCTGGGTCTGAAGGATCTTGTAAGACAACTTACCCCTCGGCCAGCTCTGCCGTTTCGTTTAGCTTCAGCCTCAGATTCAGATTTGCAGCCTGCATTTTAATTCCAATCGTCATTTCTAAACAACCTCAGACAATTTCAAGCCAATAGAGGAAATCTCACAAATAAAGGCATTGTTCCAAACGGGGTTACCTTCATCAACTTCCAGTTGTAAATACATTTATCGGTTGCCAGTTAGAGCCGCAGGCATCCGCCGGAAAATCATGCAAGGGAGCTCATTGAATCCATAAAGACCAGCATTTCTGCACCAAAATAAAGGAGTATGTGAGCATATTTGTGAGGATACCGAATACGGAAGCTACCCGCTTGTGCAACAACTCACAATCCTTGGGACACCTTAGCATGATTATTCCACAGAAAGCTCATGGCTGCTCCAGCCTACATTTATGTCAGTAAGACAATTATTCACAACCACTTTTTAACCGGAGCGCTAACACACTAATAAAGGAGGATTTATAATTACAAAGTCATAACCGATGTTTGGCCGCACATCACCAACCAGAACTAGACAACTGCATACAAAGAAAGTTAGATCAGAACAGAGTAAAGAAATTGGATGCACATCGAGGAAGACGTTTATGGACTCACCTCTCTCGTATTAAGTATCAGGGACACCTCGATGCAGTACCGGTGCTATTGGATCACGTATCCAAGCATTGAAGCAGTGAGGATCCACTTTTCTTTTCCTGCATCAGAAACAGCGAGGGATCAGTACACGGTTGCAAGCAGCGACACCGATTCAAAAGAAATACAAGTCATGCTTAATAGGGATACCGACCGCAAATTCCACCGGTCAATCAACAAATACCTCCACCACAGAAACCTATTCAATCATCTCAGAAGTTTCCACCTTCACCCTTATCTGCAATGTTATTATGAAGATTGAGTAAGGCATTGTTCTCCTAGCTGTCGAAATAACAGAATACATCACCGCTGCATTCAAAGGAGTAATTAGTTTCTCACCATAGCAAAATCCAAATGCAAAGTCAGAAATTCAATTAACAAATTCAAGTTTTATAAGGAATACAATGCAAAGGGATGGTAAAGAGGCACAACAATGCCACGAATCAAAAGTTGAACAATACGTCTAACAATAACTAGATTGCTGCCTAGAAGCAAAACTGATGCGGAACCCCTTTAGGAATAAACGGCTTGGTTATAACCCATTGACAACATACATTTTCTAGTAACGGAGCAGCCAGGATAATCTTATTTGTATATAGCAGGAAGTGTGTTTGTTGCTTACCTTTCCAAATCAACAGAGTTCAACCATGTCGATACCGATCCCGCTTTTCACACTAGCTTTGCAGCAGGCAACTATAATCACAAATCACACCTTGGGATTTGTCAGAGAATTGAGGGGAATTAACACAGAGTTCACAGTTCACCGTCAACTGTACCCGCCACTGTGTAGGTTCATCTTCCAGGTGTACTTTCCAGCTCCAGCATGCCAGAATATACCTTCATCAGGACCACTGGCTCCTAATATTCCGTCAACCAAGGACTACCGTAACCTGTATAATGATTGAGTGAAGAATGAGACTAAGTTCGTGATGTTTGAAGACTACTTTCAAGATGACAATAAAAAGATGAATGGAAATTACTAACCAAGTAGGAAGTCCAACTCACGCTCTGGTTTGCACCATCACTTGACTTTTAACTTGAGTATTTCAGAGGTATTACTCTTTTCTTCTCTCATGTGCAACCAGCTCATGACCATCCGCAGCTCCCTTTCAACCTGTCAAAATAACATGATCAGTAGTCAAAACACGCCAACAACGTCGCAATTGCTTAAAAGCTTATCAGAAGCAGTCATCTGAATTTAACATAAATTGTCAGCAAAGCGTTAGCAGAAATGGACAAGGGAATATTTCCTCATTAACAGTCATGAACTGCAGAAGAATCCTGAAAGCATTCTCTAATTGGTCAACCGATAATTCTCAGCTCAACTAAGGCTGGGAAGAACCAAAACATCCATAGCAGCATCATTCAGAAGAGGAACGACCTTACCTCTTGAAGTTTAACACTTGGTCCTCATTTCACGTACACAATCAAACTTCATGGAACATGACAGCACCAAGAGCCGAATCCTGCGACCTGCATAAGACAAGACAAAAGGAGCATTCATTTCTCAATAACACGAGAGATCTTCTTCATCAAAGTAAAGTTAAATCCTCATAACTTTCCAAGACAATCTCCATTAAGAATAGAAAACTCCTTAAAAGCATACTGGCAAGGATTTGAAGGTTCACGACCAATTAAGTTTCTTTTCCAAAACAGGATTAAACAAGAATTGATTTTCTTTCCAAAGATAAATAACATGTTCACCTGATTTTGGAAAGAATTTTAACAGATAATCGGTAAGAGAAGATTGGTAAGGCTATAAAAGAGATTCACATATACGAAGAAAATTTCAGAAGAATCCACAATGTTCATAGAGAAATCCCAGAAATCACAAAACCTAAAAATAATTTTCGCAGAAAGAGTAAAACTCATCTTCTCAGAACCTCCCTCACGAGTCCATCACCGTTAACCGTGAAATCAACAATTCCACCATGAGCCCACCTCTGTCAACCTCAAATCGTCACTATCCGTCCAAACCCGCTCCGTCATGAATCATCCGCCATCGAAAACCTGAAAAAAAACCACCGTCACCGTGAGTTATTCTCGCTAACAGTTTAACATTGTTCTTTTGGTTGTATTGTTTTTTTTCCAGCGAAAGAAAGAAGGTCAGGATGGAGAAAGAGAAGAATCTGCGGAGTCAAGGAGATGAAGTGGGGAGGAGTTCGAATCGGGAGAGAAGACGCAGAAACAGATTGGGGAAAGGGGGAAATGTTAGGGTTTCGTTTTTTTATGTTGTAATCGTGTACTCACGCACCCACACACCTTACCACGCACCTTCACGCATGCAACCTTCTGATCTCCAACGGATCAGATCAGGCTACACACGCTGCATCCCTACGATAAACCTTCATAAGCCGCTCACACCCAATCAGCGCCCATTAATCTTTTTTTTTTAAAAAAAAACCATTGATCTGTTTTTTTTCACGTAACAAAGCTATTACCCCTTTTTTTTTTAACTTTTAAACTAGTATTTTTTTTCTAATCAATTCACTTAATCGGTCCTTTTTATAAAATAACAAACAACTTTCTAATTAACCTTTTATTATTCATCCTTTTTAACTTAATAACTTTTTTAATTAATTAAGTATTTATTCATTATATATATATATATAAACAAACTTTTATAAATATATTACACCTATTTGTCAATTTATTTAATTAATAATAAAACCTTTAGTATTTAATTAATTTTTAGAAACAAATGATGAAAATAACCTTTTATTTATTTCACAATCAATTTAATTTAACTCTTAATAATAGCCATAAAATAAAATAAATCATTTCACTTAAGTTTTATGATAAAATTAAATCATTTAGCATATTATAACACTTTACTAAAAAAAAAACCTTGAAATAAACCAACTTCGTCTAAAATTAAATCGTGCACGATTCCAGGACGCTTGCACTCTACTCTCACATTCACAATTCACTCTCACACACTTCAGCGCTTTTATGCGTACGTGTATGTTTTATCTTACTTGCCTTTATTTTCTGCAATTTACATTCCCGCAATCTATATTCCCGCATTGCATTCCGTCCAAAGGAAAACCCTACACATGATTCAAAAATCGTGTGTAGTGCATATCATTTGCATCATTCTCCCATTGATCCTGGATCCCATTCAAGTTGATCTTCTTAAGTTTAGGACCTACCCCATAGGAAGGACCTTTATCTTACAACATAGACAAAACAAACAACAATATTCAATACAAACAATTCAACTCAATTCAAAACAATTATTCAAACACATTAGAGAAAGATGCCAAATCATCTTAAGTGAGATAGAATCTCCACCCCACAACAATACAATCAAGCCGTAGGAACTTTGCCTTAAGAGAGATAAAGGTGTACCTCGTTGATCCCTATCCGAGTACGTAAGTCCTTTTCTTAAGACGATGCAAAGAGTATTTTCCTACAACCTGTGGCGGTTATATCTCCCTTAAAATGAAGACACATCTCTTCTCCTAAAATCAATCAATCAACTACCCTAAACCCGTAGGAACTTTGACCACAGTCAAAGAACTCCTCAACCCTTTAGGGGAACTACAGTTACTCTGATTCCACTCCCGCAAGGATATGTAGGCATAAGATGCGACATCTTATCGAGTATACTTAGAAATAAACCCCTAGATCTTTCAACCATTAAGCAGATAAACACATAGCAATAAACAAACATAAAACAAGAGGTTCCTGTAGAGTACTACAAAAACTTAGGATGCTAGTATCTTCCCTAAGTTTAACCAACCCCCGAACCTAAAACTCTCTAAACCTTGCATTTGCATTGCATAGTGGGAATTTCGATATTTATCCCTTCCTTTGGACAAATCAAAGATCGGTTGCAAATTGAATTAAAGATTCAAACTAATCAATAGTTTGGTATCCAAATTTCACCGCGACAGAAATGGCGACTTCACTGGGGATTTTCTAGTGGGTTTCCCTATCTTTTTTTATTTGTTTACTGCTTTATATATCTGCCTACTTGATTAATTGTTTATATGCTTTCTCTTGTGTCTTTTTGGGTTACTGTCCTTGAGTGGTGAGATAAAGCTCTACACCCGAACTTGAGAGAAATTAAGATAGGATGGTGATATATTCGAGGAGGCTTATAGGGAGTTGAATCCCGACTAAGTTAAATCGAGGATCCCGCTCAATTGAGGCCCTCTCGAGATAGTACTGTTGAACGAGTAATCGTGAAGACACTTGCTATTTTCGACCTTGGAGCCTATGATATTGAGGACCGTAGTTACCTTAATCCAACTTTGGCCTTTACTAGGATGTAGTGCGGGACTATAAGGGAGTAATCCCGAAATAGTGCTATGCGAAGCTACGCTCAAAAGAAGTTCTCTTGAGAATATTATTAATCACCGAGTAATTGGGAAGTTGATAATATCCGAAAGTTGGGCTGATGATTTTGAGTCCCCTTAGAACCTTGTTCTGCAGGTACAATCAATCTTTAGTCCACATCCTTCGGGAAGGGGTATACCTTTAACTCCATGCTCGTTACAAACCTAGGGTCCCCTTTGTTTGTTTACCTTTATGCATCTATATGCTTACTTGTGTTTGTTGCATTCATAAAGCATCATATTACATTGGTTTCATGGAATCCCTAGTTTATTTATAAACATTACAGAAACCAACATAGATTACAAAGAGAAAATATTTTAAAATATTCTTTTAAGAGTCCTAACTTGGATAACCTAAGGAAGTTAAGGGCACTGATTGAAGAATCAAGAATACACAAAACACAAATACAAGAGACTTCTAGATCCATAGAAGATCAAAAGACTTTCATCAATATTGAAGATCCAAGTAAACAAAGGGCTTCCTTCCTTATTTTCCGGCAAGAAGAGATGGAGGATTTATTTTCCTCTATCAGACTAATCCTTAGAAGTTGATTATGGGCAACCTATCTTCAAGAAGGTCCAAATAAGAAGGGCATATCAACAAGCACGATGAAGGACTTACTTAGGACTTTATTAGCTTTTATTTAGCTATTATGTCGGGACTCTTATAAGGATATTTATCTGTAATCCAAAAAATAAAAAAATAATTTTCTTTGGTATTCTGTAACATTTATAAGAACTTGAGTTCCATGAAACCTTTCATCTTCATCTCTGCATTTTTTGCATAGCATCCTGCATTTAGCATTTTCATATGTCTCTTCTCTTCTGTGTCCTCATTCGGTTTTCCGTCTTTGTCTGTCAGTTGAAATCTCGACCATTTGACCAAGCTTGAAGTATTATTGAAGGATAGTAAAGAGAATAAAGATATGGATTCCATGACTGGTTTCAGGGTGTTAACTAATCCGTTATTCGATCTTCCTTCTGATGACGATGTTCAACAAGTGGATGTTCCTACGCAACCTCAGCCCGTGCAAGATAATCTGGTTGGTCAAGTTGACAGAAGAGTTTCCCAGTTTCCACAGTTTATACCGAATCTTCAGAATGTCCGTACAAGTAAGAAGATGGACGATCCTAGATTTATAGCAATGTAGAAAGAACTTCGTGATCTCAAAGAGCAATTAAAGATGACAAAAGGAGCTGATACATCTGATTTTAATGCTCGTGAGTCATGTCTGGTTCTAGGTATAATTATTCCTCCGAAGTTTAAGATGCCTATCTTTGAAATGTACAAGGGTACTAGTTGTCCAAGAGATCATTTGACGATGTTCTGTCGGAAGATAGCTGCTTATATTGACAACGACGAGCTGATGATTCACTGCTTTCAATAGAGTTTATCTGGGGCATCCTTGATATGGTATACGAAGCTACAAAGGAATCACATTCAGTATTTGAAAGATTTAGCTGATGCTTTTATAAAGCAGTACATTTATAATTTGGACGTGGCTCCAGACAGTGATCAATTGATGAACATGAGTAAGAATGACAATGAGTCTTTCAAGGAATATGCCCAACGATGGAAAGAGTTAGCATCTCAAGTTCAGCCACCACTTCCAGAGAAAGATTTAAGCAAGATGTTTCTAAGAACACTGCCAGACTCTTATTATGTTAGAATGGTAGGCACTGTGCCATCAGATTTCTCCAAAATTGTAGAAGTTGGAGTAAACATCGAGAACACACTCAAAAGTGGAAGAATTCAGGATGGTTTGAATAACCGATCTAATGAAGATATTTCAGTTGATGATTCCCTAGAGGAAGGAAGTGTTAACGTCAATGCAATTCAGGACTCCCCTCAGATCCTATCAGACCCAGTTCCAGTACCTCAACATCAGCATGCAGCGACTGCTCAGCGCAAGCAGCGACTACCTCATAAGCGAAGAATGATATCTCCAGATCAACATCAGAATCGACGAGTTCGAAGACGGTTTCAGAATCAGAAGGTACCTCCGAGTACTCCGAAGGAAGAAGCTCGCTGGTTTGATCTTATCCCAATGACTTACCATCAGTTATGGTTTTATTTTGCTAAAAACTCAATGATGACACCCAGAAAGACTAGAATCATGAAATCTCGTCCACCGTGGTTCGACCCGAACGCTAGCTGTGAATTTCATGATGGAACATTGGGGCATTCGATTGAATAATGCAAAGTTTTCCAAGAGAAGGTTCAAGAAATGATTAATAATGAAGAGTTGACCTTCAAGGGAGGAATCCCAGTCGTGAATGGAACACCGTTATGTTGATCAGCTACTTATTTTGTCTGCTTATTTGCTCTTGTTATTTTCTTTGGTTAAAAGCACAATTAGCATGTGAGAACTTGTTTATTCTGAATAAGTAACACAATAAATGGTTGTCTTGAAGAAACCCATTCGTTTCACTCAAAATTATCTTTCATAAATTATAATGCCAATGCTACCTGATCTCTTGCTTAGGCGGGAAATTGGAAGGATGATGATGAAATAAAACGCAAAATCTCTCGTGGTATGCTTTTTGGAAAAACCTACTGATGATGTAAGGCACTATTTCAAAACTTTTTAAACACTAGATATAAAGCGGTTAATTCCCCTTTAACCATTTTTCAACCTCATCTTCAACCTGGGGCAATTTTTAGTCAGCTCGATTGAACACTTAAAACTTTAAAGAGAATGAACATATTTCAAAATGGTTCGGTACAAATAAGCTTGGCCCTTACGCCTTTGTTTTACAAATTGTAAACTAAACCGATACCACCTTTTAAAAGTCCTAATTGAAGTAAGGTTATTTCGAAAGCATACTCGATGAGATAACGTTTCCTGACTCCTTTAAGCTATGCTCGATTTTTGTTGGCTTTATAAAAATAAATTTATATCCTAACTAGTGATTTCAGTCACCAGTTATTGTGATATCTCTTTTCAAAACTTCAAGACAAACGTGTGTTGCATTAACAGTTTCAAAACTAACATTTCTGACTTGCTAACTTTGCTTGATATCTTAGGAAGATTACATACAGACATCATTGTTGAAGTTTGAAAACTCTGCTAGCTTGGGGCAAGTTATTTCCAAGTGGCTATTCTGTGCAAGTTTGACTTCACCTAAAGAGCTATTTTTGAAGACTCAGTCGTCAATCAGAGCTAGTTACCTCGAGATTCGGCGAATCTCTCCAAAGAGTTTGAAAACCATGGGACGCCGTGTTTTTTCTTTAAAATCCTCTCAGAACGACTTCTTCTCGTTACTGTTTGACTTGGGGCATCTGAGAACAAAGATTATCTTATCTTGTTCAAAATGGCGGCTACTATGCAGTTTTCAATACAAATTTTCAGCAATTTCACATCATTCTTCATGTCCCCGATAAATTTTATTTTTGGTGGTCGTGACATTTCTCCGATGAAGCTTTCAATACAAGAAATTTCCAGTTAATGACTTGAGAATTCCCAGTGATTTTCTTAAACTTCACTTCCCCAATGAAGTAGATGATATTTTAATCCTCAGTGATTTGCTTCTCCAACTTCACCTTCCCAGTAAAGTGGACGTATTTTACTCCTTAGTGGATCTCTATCAACATTGATCTTCTCAGCATGAGTCTCTCCAGTAAAGCGGATATTTATTTTATCCGTGAATTTTCTACAGTTCTGAGTTTGATCCACCCCTAGTGATCTTTATCCTCGTCTTCAACAGGATGATCTCTCAGACTTATCAAAAGGTTATATCCCCAAGTGGAATGATCTCCATTCCCCGAGAGGAGTTTTTGAAGCCCCGAAGCAGGATTGTGATCCCTATCTAGTTCTCCGTCTATCCCCAGTGGTACTATCTATCTGCGAAGATTGGTCGAGATGTTTGTCTCGAGATGTTTATTTCATCTCCGGTCACCTCTTTCTGTCTGTTTTTGTCAGCATAGGCATACGCATAGCATATAAGTAGACAACATGGCATGTGCATTTTCGCATTCTTTGTGTTTGTTTCTATCACTTTGGTTGTAGTTATCCCTAGGTGTTTGGGTGTGTCTTATCTTTCCAATTAGATTCGACCCTAGGCAGAAAGAGCACAATGTTTCATTTTCCCCATGAAGCTCAACCCTCATGGAAGATGGTTGTTTTAGTACAATTCCATTTGAGTTCATATCTCAATGGTCGAGTCTGGCTTGACAATTTCTTTTCGGCTACTTCCCGAATTGAACCTCGGCTTTTTGGCAATCACATCATGGACATTTCCAACTTTTTAGGCACGGATTAAGTGCGCATTTATTTTGCACCCTATTCCCCAGGAAGAGTATTCACGAAGACAAACATTTCTTCAACAATAAGCATCACAGGATTTTCTCGAACATTTATCTCTTTATTTGAGCAACTCGTTTTGATCAGGATCCTATTCAAAATGACAGACGACAATTTCTACAAAACATTTCATTTACCCTCAGTGGGTCCTTCAACATTATTGATTCGTCAGAGAAGACAGTTACAAACATTTCTCTCAGGAATGACTTCCCCAGTGAGTTCATCACACAAGTTTACTTCCGTCAAGTGACATCTCCCCACAGAGGTCGAGGACGTCTATCACATTAGTCTCTCTTTATTTGAGAAGACATACTTTACAATTCAACCGGCTCACATCTCCTCGAAGATCCCCGATGAAGTTTTACAATGACATCTACAATTTACAATTACACTTACAAATTACATCTACAGGGTTCTACAACGAACTACATCTACAGGGTTCTACAACGAACTACATTTACAGTCTACAACGACATTTACAATTTACAAAATTTACAACCCCCTATGAAGATGCTCTCACAAGTTTTCATCATTTTGGGAAGGGACCGAGACCGGCTTATAGCATCCAGACTATGACGCTCGGGGAAGTCCTACATCTACAACAACAATTTACAACTACAGTCTACAATGACAATCACTCGAACATCTTACAGTTCCTGGTTAATCTCGACAGTAGATTCCCAGAAGACCTTGGCAGTAGGTAGTTCCTGGTTAATCTCGGCAGTAGATTTCCAGAAAACTTCGTCAGAAGTATTTCTTCAACAAACTTCAACACAGAATCTCGGCAGTAGATTCCTTACAGATTTTAACATTTTGGCAAAAGTATTCTCAATTACAATTACAAGTCTCGACAAACAGACTTCTCCAGCTGATACCTTGAAATCATTACATTTGACATATACAGTAGATTCCTCAAATGGTTTTTTTTTCTCATGAAGTTCTTTACAAACACTTTGTGATTGTCAATCTTTCCCCGTGGTGTCTCGCTCTGATGAGCCCGTTCTTCCCGTGTATCGAGTCTAATTGTTCCCTTGTGACATCATATCCTCGCAAGGCCGTCTATCCTGCATTCTCATATCATTTGCACATCATACGCATTTGGTGGAATCTTAGGGCCAAAAAATTTGTGCAGTGTTGTATTTAAGTCCCTTCTATCTCGTCGAGACGGAGATTTCGATCTCCATATCTCCGAATAGAAGTAACTTAAATAGGGGCATCTGTTGCACCCTAATTTTTGACCTTAAGATCCCACCTGCTTCGTTTTTCGTGTTTTCTTTATGCTTTTGTATGTGTGTTTATTATGACTAACAAGTGTGTACATGTGTATTAAATTCTAGTGAAGATGACACTCGTATTTCAATCCTTCTAGACATGGCCGTTTGGTTCTTATTCATGTTACGCTTTTGGAGATTTCATCATCTTAAGTAGTCGATGGCAAGTTCAAAGAAATCTTCATGTGGTTCCTACCAAATCTTGATTTCAAATACGCGAAACAAGTTTTATCAAAGTTCATAATGAAGTTCACGAGCTGGATTGATTTCGAAATTGTTTATTTGGTTTCCTAAAAAAAATATGTTAAGAGTTTGATCTCATTTATCAAGCTGATGGATAAATTCATACAAATAGAGTTGTCACATATCTTGAAAGTAAAATGCAGGCTACGCGAAATAGAATATCACAAAAAGCCAAATTCATGATGAACTTTCGCTTGACCAATGCACTGTTACACTTAGTGGATATCGCCATTTGATTTCATTGAGATAAGCTTCCTTGGAATGAAAGAAAGAGCCTTTGATTAACTAATTGGACAAGTTGATTCCAAGATTCTGGGAATATAATAAAGACAAACATGACAATCAGGCCCTGTTGTACTGCTAAAAAAAAATTAAGGGGATACGAATGGGACTGTTCTCGCCGGTAACATGTCTAATGTTCTTGCAAATCATCGTAAGCCTATGTTTTACAACACGGACCCCCTACTGTTACATCTGGCTATACAAAGGATTTCCGGCATACAAAATTGAATCGAGAGCTTGCTACCCGCTGCCATGAAATCATTGGATCCATTTAGCGTAAACGGCGGCACTCGTAAAATCTCCATGCAAGCCTGCTGAAGGTTGGTGAAGGTGGAAACCGTCAACCAAGCGTTTTACTTTGGTTCATTACCAGGCTCTTACTCCGACACTGCAATTCCCAAATAATTATGCAAAGTTTCTGTTAGTACTTTTTTCAGCAGAAAGCAATTTAGAAAATAACAAATTCAAAACAATTCTCAATACGGTGACTTGAAGCATGGAGTTTGTCATCATTTACCTGCTATGTTGAAGGCTTATCAGTAGCATCTGGAAGCGAACAGCCGACTTTGGAACTAAAGTCACCTCTAAATAGAATAACCACCGTAAGCCCATCTAATAATGATCTTCAATTTTTTTTTCTACACCAGACACAGCAAACAAATCTCTTCCATCAGCATTTCCAACAATAAACACAGAACAAAACAAGCTTACCTGTTAAGGATACAATCTCGATTGCATCCTCGATTTATAGCAACAAGAATGGGGCGGTAATGAGGTTTCTTGACGCCTGAAACATAAATATTAGCACGTCTCTCATATCGCTTCAACAGACCAATTGCCGGTCATTGGCTTTTAAGAACTGTCCATAGCAGGGTATGGAATTCCATGACCTAGTGAGGAAATTCGATCCTCTGTAACAGGTTGATAAACCGGGTTCTGGGTCTGAAGGATCTTGTAAGACAACTTACCCCTCTGCCAGCTCTGCCGTTTCGTTTAGCTTCAGCCTCAGATTCAGATTTGCAGCCTGCATTTTAATGCCAATCGTCATTTCTAAACAACCTCAGACAATTTCAACCTCAGACAACCTTCATCAACTTCCAGTCGTAAATACATTTATCGGTTGCCAGTTAGAGCCGCAGGCATCCCCCGACAAATCAAGCAAGAGAGCTCATTGAATCCACAAAGACCAGCATTTCTGCACCAAAATAAAGGAGTATGTGAGCATATTTGTGAGGATACCGAATACGACAGCTACCTGCTTGTGCAACAACTCACAATCCTTGGGACATCTTAGCATGATTATTCCACAGAAAGCTCATGGCTGCTCCAGCCTACATTTATGTCAGTAAGACAATTATTCACAACCTCTTTTTAACCGGAGCGCTAACACACTAATAAAGGAGGATTTATAATTACAAAGTCATAACCGATGTTTGGCCGCACATCACCAACAAGAACTAGACAGCTGCACACAAAGAAAGTTAGATCAGAACAGAGTAAAGAAATTGGATGCGCATCGAGGAAGACGTTTATGGACTCACCTCTCTCATATTAAGTATCAGGGACACCTCGATGCAGTACCGGTGCTATTGGATTACGTATCCAAGCATTGAAGCAGTGAGGATCCACTTTTCTTTTCCTGCATCAGAAACAACGAGGGATCAGTACACGGTTGCAAGCAGCGACACCGATTCAAAAGAAATACAAGTCATGCTTAATAGGGATACCGACCGCAAATTCCACCGGTCAATCAACAAATACCTCCACCAAAGAAACCTATTCAATCATCTCAGAAGTTTCCACCTTCACCCTTATCTGCAATGTTATTATGAAGATTGAGTAAGGCATTGTTCTCCTAGCTGTCGAAATAACAGAATACATCACCCCTGCATTCAAAGGAGTAATTAGTTTCTCACCATAGCAGAATCCAAATGCAAAGTCAGAAATTCAATTAACAAATTCAAGTGTTATAAGGAATACAATGCAAAGGGATGGTAAAGAGGCACAACAATGCCACGAATCAAAAGTTGAACAATACGTCCAACAATAACTAGATTGCTGCCTAGAAGCGAAACTGATGCGGAACCCCTTTAGGAATAAACGACTTGGTTATAACCCATTGACAACATACATTTTCAAGTAACGGAGCAGCCAGGATAATCTTATTTGTAAATAGCAGGAAGTGTGTTTGTTGCTTACCTTTCCAAATCAACAGAGTTCAACCAAGTCGATACCGATCCCGCTTTTCACACTAGCTTTGCAGCAGGCAACTATAATTACAAATCACACCTTGGGATTTGTCATAGAATTGAGGGGAATTAACACAAAGTTCATAGTTCACCGTCAACTGTACCCGCCACTGTGTAGGTTCATCTTCCAGGTGTACTTTCCAGCTCCAGCATGCCAGAATATACCTCCATCAGGACCACTGGCTCCTAATATTTCGTCAACCAAGGACTACCACAACCTGTATAATGATTGAGTGAAGAATGAGACTAAGTTCGTGATGTTTGAAGACTAATTTCAAGATGACAATAAAAAGATGAATGGACATTACTAACCAAGTAGGAAGTCGCAACTCACGCTCTAGTTTGCTCCATTCCCTTCATTAAAGCACAGCATTGTAAGAGACATCCGTTTCTGAATCACGTTCCTGTAAAAGAATTCGATTTGTCAAGTAGGTTTCAGAATAAAGAGTAAGACGAGGGTTAATCATCCCACAAACATAGCAACAAGAAGAACATACTACAATGACGAAAGTTATTCAAGGCGGCTCATGACAGTTAACGGCAAGTCCTCTAGTGCCTTTGAAAGAATTCAGGATGGAAAGAAAGAACCATTTTAAGCAACCGGCACCCAAAACCGTCCCGTGACGAACCTTACTGCACCATCACTTGACTTTTAACTTGAGTATTTCAGAGGTATTACTCTTTTCTTCTCTCATGCGCAACCAGTTCATGACCATCCGCAGCTCCCTTTCAACCTGTCAAAATAACATGATCAGTAGTCAAAACACGCCAACAACGTCGCAATTGCTTAAAAGCTTATCAGAAGCAGTCATCTGAATTTAACAGAAATTGTCAGCAAAGCGTTAGCAGAAATGGACAAGGGAATATTTCCTCATTAACAGTCATGAACTGCAGAAGAATCCTGAAAGCATTCCCTAATTGGTCAACTGATAATTCTCAGCTCAACTAAGGCTGGGAAGAACCAAAACATCCATAGCAGCATCATTCAGAAGAGGAACGACCTTACCTCTTGAAGTTTAACACTTGGTCCTCATTTCACGTACACAATCAAACTTCATGGAACATGACAACACCAAGAGCCGAATCCTGCGACCTGCATAAGACTAGACAAAAGGGGCATTAATTTCTCAATAGCACGAGAGATCTTCTTCATCAAAGTAAATTTAAATCCTCATAACTTTTCAAGACAATCTCCATTAAGAATAGAAAACTCCTTAAAAGCATACTGGCAAGGATTTGAAGGTTCACGACGAATTAAGTTTCTTTTCCAAAACAGGATTAAACAAGAATTGATTTTCTTTCCAAAGATAAATAACATGTTCACCTGATTTTGGAAAGAATTTTAACAGAGAATCGGTAAGAGAAGATTGGTAAGGCTATAGAAGAGATTCACATATACGAAGAAAATTTCAGAAGAATCCACAATGTTCATAGAGAAATCCTAGAAATCACAAAACCTAAAAATAATTTTCGCAGAAAGAGTAAAACTCATCTTCTAAGAAACTCCCTCACGAGTCCATCACCGTTAACCGTGAAATCAACAATTCCACCACTAGCCCACCTCTATCAACCGCAAATCGTCATTATCCGTCCAAACCCGCTCCGTCATGAATCATCCGCCATCGAAAACCTAAAAAAACCACTGTCACCGTGAGTTATTCTCGCTAACAGTTTAACATTGTTCTTTTGGTTGTATTGTTTTTTTTCCAGCGAAAGAAACAAGGTCAGGATGGAGAAAGAGAAGAATCCGCAGAGTCAAGGAGATGAAGTGGGGAGGAGTTCGAATCGGGAGAGAAGACGCAGAAACAGATTGGGGAAAGGGGGAAATGTTAGGGTTTTGTTTTTTTATGTTGTAATCGTGTACTCACGCACCCACACACCTTACCACGCAACTTCACGCACGCGGCCTTCTGATCTCCAACGGATCAGATCAGGCTACACACGCTGCATCCCTACGATAAACCTTCATAAGCCGCTCACACCCAATCAGCGCCCATTAATCTTTTTTTTTAAAAAAAACCATTGATCTATTTTTTTTCACGTAACAAAGCTATTACCCCTTTTTTTTTTAACTTTTAAACTAGTATTTTTTTTCTAATCAATTCACTTAATCGGTCCTTTTTATAAAATAACAAACAACTTTCTAATTAACCTTTTATTATTCATCCTTTTTAACTTAATAACTTTTTTAATTAATTAAGTATTTATTCATTATATATATAAAAAAACTTTTATAAATAAATTACACCTATTTGTCAATTTATTTAATTAATAATAAAACCTTTAGTATTTAATTAATTTTTAGAAACAAATGATGAAAATAACCTTTTATTTATTTCACAATCAATTTAATTTAACTCTTAATAATAGCCATAAAATAAAATAAATCATTTCACTTAAGTTTTATGATAAAATTAAATCATTTAGCATATTATAACACTTTACTAAAAAAAACCCTTAAAATAAACCAACTTCGTCTAAAATCAAATCGTGCACGATTCCAGGACGCTTGCACTCCACTCTCACATTCACAATTCACTCTCACACACTTCAGCGCTTTCATGCGTACGTGTATGTTTTATCTTTCTTGCCTTTATTTTCTGCAATTTACATTCTCGCAATCTATATTCCCGCATCGCATTCCGTCCAAAGGAAAACCCTACACATGATTCAACAATCGTGTGTAGTGCATATCATTTGCATCATTCTTCCATTGATCCTGGATCCCATTCAAGTTGATCTTCTTAAGTTTAGGACCTACCCCATAGGAAGGACCTTTATCTTACAACATAGACAAAACAAACAACAATATTCAATACAAACAATTCAACTCAATTCAAAACAATTATTCAAACACATTAGAGAAAGATGCCAAATCATCTTAAGTGAGATAGAATCTCCACCCCACAACAATACAATCAAGTCGTAAGAACTTTGCCTTAAGAGAGATAAAGGTGTACCTCGTTGATCCCTATCCGAGTACGTAAGTCCTTTTCTTAAGACGATGCAAAGACTATTTTCCTACAACCTGTGGCGGTTATATCTCCCTTAAAATGAAGACACATCTCTTCTCCTAAAATCAAGCAATCAACTACCCTAAACCCGTAGGAACTTTGACCACAGTCAAAGAACTCCTCAACCCTTTAGGGGAACTACAGATACTCTGATTCCACTCCCGCAAGGATATGTAGGCATAAGATGTGACATCTTATCGAGTATACTTAGAAATAAACCCCTAGGTCTTTCAACCATTAAGCAGATAAACACATAGCAATAAACAAACATAAAACAAGAGGTTCCTGTAGAGTACTACAGAAACTTAGGATGCTAGTACCTTCCCTAAGTTTAACCAACCCCCGAACCTAAAACTCTCTAAACCTTGCATTTGCATTGCATTGTGGGAATTTCGATATTTATCCCTTCCTATGGAAAAATCAAAGATCGGTTGCAAATTGAATTAAAGATTCAAACTAATCAATAGTTTGGTATCCAAATTTCACCGCGACAGTTAGTTTTAGTTAAATGAATTGAATTTGTTTGAGACTCACGTCGCACTAAAGACTATGACACGAGAACAAGCGTGTCGCATATCACCCAAGGGGCATATGCTAAACACTCTAGATAAGCAAAGAGAAACTCCCCACTCATAATTTCCCATGTACTTAAGGCTCGTAGCGTATGACGTTTATCGTTCTTTATTATGTGTCTTGAAGAAATTTGAGATGAGAAAAAGAGAGACACACAGAAGGTCTGGGAAAACTGAAAACCCTAATGTTATCATACAAAATTGTCCTAAAGTCAGGATTAGGAGGGAAGATACCTAATGTTGTCATGATTGGATTGAAAAACTAATGTCTCTCCTACCTCGAACTTAATCGGAAATTAAGTCGAGCTAGGAATCCTAAGGAATCATGTGGATACAGAAGTAAACGACAAGTAAACACGAAGAATCATAATCATAAATAACATCAAGTAATGAAACTCAAATTAATATCCAAGGCAAATATGCACAAGTATCATTTAAAGAAATATTTACAAATGCACTCGAGTAATAATCGAAACTAAAACCAAAATTAAGAACAAAAAAAAGTCAGTGCTAAACTAATTTAAATCTACACAAAAGGTTAACCCTAAGTTGGTTCAAAAGCTAAATTCTAATGTAATTCTAAATAAGTTCAATTCTAAGATTAAAACTAATTTTTAATGTTAAATAAAATCTAACTCTAAATTAACCAAAAAAACCTAAGTTAATTAAATTAAATCCTAATCTAATTCTAAATTAAATTTTAGGATTAAAACTAATTATTATGTTAACTAAAATAAACTAAAATGAAATCTAATTAAATCCTAATTACTAAAGTTATTAAATTCTAAAACTAAAACTAATTCTAGGATTAATTAAAATTCTAACGCCACTAAATCTAACTAAATAATTAATTAAAATATAATCCCAATCCTAAAATAATCCTAAGTTAATTTGATCCTAATCTAATTCTAAATATGTTTATCATGGTAATCTAATTAATGTTAAAACTAAGCTATCTTAAACTAAACTGAATTAATCTAATTAAACTAACTAAAATTAAATTATTCTAATTAACTAAAAAGGGGGGGGGGGGGGGGGGAGGTTGCAAACAGCAGGAATAAAGAAAGAAAAACTAACAAGCCTGGAATAGGGGGTGGATAAATTAATTCCAGCACAGAGCCCACCCGCTGACATGATACATGGAGTCTAGTGAGACTCCACCATGAGCCTCATGTTGCAGCCATCAGATCTTTGATCTTATCAAGATCAAAGGAAAACCTGGATCGAGATGAAGGGACCACGGTAGACCGTCCCAGGGTATGCTACACGGGATGGTGGAGAGATTAAAGAACCGGTGACATGTGTCACCGGTAGGGAGAACCCACGTGAACAGGTCAACAACGCACGTGGAATGGAACATAAAGCAATGGATTAGGGAAAACCTACATCATTTCAAACTGAACTAACTCTCTCTCTCTCTCTACTCACCTTCTCTTTACACCCCTCTTCAAAAATCACACCGGAAAACAAAAGAGGCTATCAGAGAAGACGAAGTGCGGCGGAAACCGTTGTCTTCTCCGACAAACAACCGTCCTCTTACTCCAAACTCAAAACCAAACCCCACCAAAATTCCATCCTCAACACGAATCCGCCCTCCGTTTTCTAAAAAAACAACAAAAACTCACAAATCGCAGCATTCCCAAAATAAAACCCTAAACCTAAATCACGTGAGAACAAGCCAAGTTAAAGGGGACGAAGCAAAAACGACGTTCAGAACACTCGCACGACAACCATGATGAGCAAGACGTTCAAAATGTAAGGAAACAGGAGTTCAAGTAGGTTACCTATTGGAGAACGCTTTCGATGAGTTCAAGTGAGTTTTTACTCTATATTCCTTCCCTTCTTGATTCAATGTTCGTGAGTTAGCTCAGGTTATGGTTTTTTCATATTATGAGCCTCTTTGGTGATTTTTTAGGGTTTTCTCCCCCTCTCCCCCTAATGATGAATAGTGAACGAACCTTTTTATAGTCTTCAATTAGGGTTTTTGAGAGAATTTTGAATCAACTCGTTATGCCTCGTGAGTGGTGGTATGTGTTTGTACGGAAACACATTTTGCTCAGGATTTGTCTGTAGCACATGGTGGTCCCTCTGGGAAATTTTAGAAATTTATTTTTACTGCTCATAAGAGATATTCACTATGGTAAACAAGCTGGTGGAATACTTCTTGTTGAAAATACCAGCAGGTTGCTTATAACATTGAATGGTTTTATGCTTGCTGACATAACACTGGTTTTGTGCTTGCAGGAATTGTAGTATACTTTCATGGCAACCTCACCGACAGCTCAGTTAACACGAAAAGCAACAAGATTAAGCAGGGCGGCCTAAACCTTGGTATTTGCCATTCTGCAGATAAGCAGCCACTGAACTCAGGAGGGAAACAAGCAATTCCAAGACTAGGTACTCCAATTCATATTCTTGATGTAAGTTTGCTTGAACCAATTGACGCCTTTGATGCTTTTGAACGAATGTGTGGGATTTTCTTTGAGATTTCACTAAAACTTGGCATGGTGTGAATTTGACGATCTTTGAGAATGATAATTTTAATCTGTACACGGTGTGACATAACTATAGGATAACCGGACGTTGGTTTTGGTGCAGGTTAAATTTGAGCTTGGAAGTCATGTGGGAGACTTAGCTTTCTTCATGAAGAAGGTCCACAAGGCTTCATCCTGAACTCCCTTCGTAGCCTCCAGCAGCTGCAGATGTGCTCAAAAGTGTTGATGTAATGTTATGCCCGACTCTCCTTTCTACTTCGTGATAGCCAAAAAAAGATCATCAAACGATTGTAGGCTGTGGGGAGAAGACAAAGGACCTATTAGTCTCCTAGGATAGATCATCTGTGATCTTTTTTTTTTTTATAGCAAGACTTTATATTATACATCATTTTTCCTTATTAAAAAAAATTCCAAATGAGTCGTTGGTGCAGCAAAGCTTGTATTATACATTATTTCTTTTCTTCAAATTGCTTAACATTAAGAAAATATTTCAAATCTCCACCAAAATAAACTATACCACTAATTCCTTCTAAACCAACCCCATTATCATAACCATCTTAAAGTTGCCAAACTCGAACCTACTCATCCCAAACCTCCAGGCACTTCTTTCTAGCCTGTTGTTGTAAAAGAAAGTATGCTGACTATGGGCATATTCTATGGTTGTTGGATCAAACTTACCCAGGACATAGCTTGCTTACCTAAAAGTTTGCATATCATTGCAATGTGATCCCTTTTGATGTGTTTCGCTATGACTTCCTCAAAAGTATTGAACTCAAGGAGTACATCCATTCAAAGACTTAGTAGGTTTGCCAATGATCTTCATACTAAGCAATTCATAAATAGAATTGCATGCACACTCACTATTCGAACCACAATTTATATTCAAGCTACAAGAAGCACAAAATGGACCACTTGAAATTCCCCCTTTTATTACTTTGAATGCATCGTCATGTTTTCGGTTCCTTTAAGCGTCCAAAAAACTTCTATCACATTGATTCATGAAATCTTAATACCTCATAAGTAAGCCAAATGGTTAGATGAGAAATTTTGCATCCAGTATAATGACTTGAAATAGTCACCCTTTCTCGTAACTAAACTTTATCAAGTTGAACTCTTTATTAAAAAAAATCAGACCAGAAATGTGTTAAGACCCTAGGACCACTTTCACTAATTGAGACTCTGGTGATGGCTCGTGACGACACATAATCCACGTAGAGAAAACTCAAGGTGTGTGTTAATATTTTAGAACAGTGTCTTACCCAAAGAAAAAGCTAGGAATCTCCTTGATGGTGATGGAGACCTTGTGACCTGAGATTTCCCCAAAGCTGGACTTGAGCTTTTGACTGAGTTACGAAGATTAAACTCTTATCTTGATTGTTGGATGACATACCTTGATCCCCTTTCTAAGATCAATGCTATGTACAAATGTTAATGTAAAGTGGTATGAAACATAAGCCAAGATAGAAGAAAAGGCTGCGCAAATTCTGGGGTGCAACAGAGCTAAGCTCAAAAGTTGTGTTGGCTTTGTAAAATTAATTAATTTCCTATCTTAACTAGTGACTCGGTCACAAGTTATTATCATATCTTTTCAATAAATAAATAAATAACTTTAAGACAAGCATGTGTGTTGCATTAGCAGTTTCATAATTCATATTTTTTTGCTCGCTAACATTGCTTAACATCATAGAATCTTGCATACGAACAATAATGATGAGCTTAATCTTTTGAGACTTGAAACTCTAATAAAAAAAGGGAGAAACATTCCAAGAATGATGATATCCATGGGCACGTTGCCTGAAGACTCTGCTGACCAGGGGAAATTTGTTTCCCAGTTGTTGCTTTCACAGACTAACCATCCCTAAGGGGGAAAGTTTCAAGTTTCAGATATACATAATGTAGTCAATCTAGGGAAGTTACGTCAAGATTCGAAAAACATCTCCAAGAGTTGGAAGATATTGGAACATCTTGGATTCCAATTTTTCTGTAAAATCCTCTTGGAATGACTTTCTTCCTATAAACCACGTGATCTTAGGGAATTTTAGAATTGAAGATTATTTTATCTGTTCACAACAAATGTTGTTCGAAATGGTGACCACCATGCAGTTCATCAATTCAAAGCTACTTTGTTCTTGTAGAATTGTTCACCCATACCCTAAAAAGCTTCTATCTCAAGTCGTGTGATGATTCCCCATTAAGTTTCTACCATAGGTAGTCATGACAATTCTCCGGTGAATCTCCACTTCAAGCAGTTATGGAATGTCTGGTGCAAGATTTCCCCTATTGGTAACCTAAGCATCCGCCGGTGAATTTCTTTGGCTTCAACCTTCCTAGTGAAGTGAATATTATTTCACTCCTCAATATACTTCTTACAATTTCAATCTTCACCGGCAAAGTGGATGTTTATTTCATCCTCATAGAGTCTCAACTCTAACATCTGCAGCTACGATTTTGATCCGAGTTCCCCTAATGAAGTGGATATTTATTTTATCCCCTGTGAGGCCTCAACTCTGGCATCTCCGATAATGAATTTCTTTTAGTCTACTTCAGTTCGTAGTGGATATTTATTTTATCCCCTATGAAGTTTTTTTGATCATGAGTTTGATCCTTTCCTAGTGAATCTTTCTCATTCCAACAGAGCAGCGAGATTCATCTTGACAATCCCTTAAGTGAAGTCATGATATAATATCCCTAAGTGGAGTGCTCTCTTTTCCCTAGAGAAGTTTGAAGCCTTGAATCAAGATTATGATTCCATGTGTGGATTTCCATTCACCCTAGTGATGCTTCTATCTTACAAAGATTGGCCGAGTATCCGCCTCGAGATAATTATTTCATCTCCGATTTGCTTCTCCTTGTTTGTTTTTTCATGATAAGAATAACATAACATACATTCATTCATATGGGTACATGACATTTGTGCAATTTTCATTTTTGTGTTTTTTTGTTTGTTTACTTTGGCAGTATTTATCCCCAAGTGATTGGATTTGTCTTCTCCCTCCAAGTAGAGTCGTCAGCCCTAAGCAGAAAGAGCACATCCTTTCTAATTCCCTATTGAGTTCGATTCTCATGGAATATGGTTACTTTAGTTTTCTTTTCCATTTTTGAATAAATATAAACCCCAGTTGAGTTCATTCCTTGATGGGTAGAGTCTTCTTGACCATTTCTCTTCAGTTATTTCCTGAATTGAACTTTGGTCCCTGACAATCACAATTGAGTCTCTATAGGCTTTTGAACCTAGATTGAGAGTGCATTTATTTTTCATTTTTCCCCGGGAAAGAATATATTTGAGGATCAACATTGAAGACAAAATATTTCCTCAGCGGCAACTTTACAACATTTTCTCAGCATTTTATACTCAGACAACAAGTGGCAGCTCTTTATTTGAGCAGCTTGTTTCGTTCTCAAATTTTCTATTTGGATGACAAATGGAAGTCTCCTCAAGACAGTTTTTCTATCCCTAATGAGTTTATCAACATTATCAACTTATCCTCCATCAAATGGCATATCTCCGGAAATCCATCAGAGAAGTTTAGTGAAGACTTTACAAGTGTTTCTCTTTATTTGAGAATTCCTGATACAAGGACTTTATTTGATTCAATGCAACTTCAAACTACAACAATGTTGCTCCTCAATGATGTTCTCCCTAGTGAGTCCACTATTCAATTTGCTTCCATCAAATGGCATCTCTCTGAGAAGTTTGATGAAGATTCAAATGATCTTTCTCTTTATTTGAGAAAATATAGTTTTCAAATCAACCGACTTGCATCTCTTTTAGATCCTCGACGATGTTTTCTAATCTCCAGTAAATTATGGATCCCCGCTGAAGTCATAAATCTCCAGTAAAATTCCAATCCTCTGTGAAGATACTCTCCTATAAGTATTCACCTTTCCAGGAAGAAACTGAGACTCATTCATGGCGTACAACCTTGAAGCGATGGGAAGCTTATTTTACCCTTTTCAAAGAAGAAAATGAGACCCATTCATGGCGTACAATCTTGAAGCGAGGGGAGGTTTATTTTACCCTTTTCAAAGAATAAACTGAGACTCGTTCATGACATACAACCTTGAAGCGATGGGAGGTTTATTTTACCCTTTTCAAAGAAGAAAATGAGACCCGTTCATGGCATATAACCTTGAAGCGAGGGGAGATTTATTTTATCCTTTTCAAGTGGAATACTTGATCAAAGAAGAAACTGAGACTCGTTCATGGCATGCAACCTTGAAGCGAGGGGAGGTTTATTTTACCCTTTTCAAGTGGAATACTTGATTAAAGAAGAAACTGAGACCATTATGTGACTTATGACCCGAGGCGTGGGGAAGTTTATTTACCCTTTCTAAATGAATCATTTAGTTAAAGAAGAATCTTAATCATATTTTGATCATGGAAGCTTATTTTGGTTATTACCTTTACTTAGGCTATCATATGTTCGATATTAGGTAATATATTGTATCTTTTTGGTCAGATACCTTTGCTTAGGCTACCGTGTTTGGTAGTAGGTGATCTCTCCTTTCAAGTCTATTACCTTTTCTTAGGGTATCTGTACTTGATAATAGGTAATATACGTTCTTTTATTTCAATTGGATACCTTCGCTTAGGCTACCATCTCTTGGTAGTACGTTATTCATCCTTTTAAGCTTCTTGCTTGTTATTTAGGCTACCATGTTCTTGGTAGTAGGTGATACACACCTTTGTTCTATTTTGGAGATACCATGTGTTTAAGCTATCCCCGATGGTGGTTAAGTGCCTTTTCCCTGGTGGAGTTGAGTCTCATCCCTAGTGGAGTTGGACCTCTCCTCGTGGAGTCTTGCTAAATTGTTCCTCGTCGGGCCTTCCTTTCTTTAACTATGTTTCAGTGTTTTCTGTATGCAGTTGTCCCCTGTGAAGTCATTCCTCACAAGATTTCTGTCTTGCATATCATATCATATCATATCATAAGCACTTTGTGGTGTCTTAGGGCCAAAAATTGTGCATGTTTGTATTTAAGTCTCTTCTATCACGTCGAGACAAAGATTTCAATCTCTGTATCTCTGGATAGAAGAAACTTAAATAGGGGCATCTATTATACCTTAATTTTTGACCCAGAGATTCTGTTTTTCGTTTCGCATCGTCTGCGTAGCATATCACGTATTTTATCATGCATAATACCTAATTTATCAGCTGGAATAAACTTCTTGGAATTACAGCTGAATTGATCAAATAAAAGTTAACTGTGTGCAAAATTAGTGGACGGAAAGTTTCAAGATCGAGCCTGCAAACGCCAGTGATATTAATCTACGTTTCATGTAGTTTAACTTTTGTGTGCTCATTTAAATTTTTTTACCACCTTTTGGACGTTTTTTTGATCAGTTTAAGCCTTTTTAGCAGGTTAAATTTATTTCAAAATCTGACCAAATGCTGTATTTTTTCGAGTAATTTATTTCGCGCTGATTATTTTAATGCATTTATTTTATTTTTTCGAGCACTTTTTTGTCCGACCTTTTATTCATTTTTCTTATCATTTTATTTTTATTTATTTATTTATTTTAGTTAAATAGTTATTTATTGTATTTAGATTTAATTAGATATTTTAATTTAAGTTTATTTTAATTAACTAATTTTTTTTAAAAAATAATAACCATCAATATTTCTCAAAACACAATTAAACATGTTTCAAATGAAAAAGGAAGGAAAACTAGACGTGTTTGGACACGTTCGAACCGAAAAGGAAACAATGTCAAGGAAAATCAAAGATGTTCCAAACAAAATTTAAATTTTTTCTAAAACACGCATGAACATGTTGGATTAAAAATGCAAAATGGTCATCACAATATCTGGCGCATTCAATGTCGATGTTGGAATTCAAATTCTACGGGAGCCTATAAAAGAACAGGGAGGACACACACAAAAATCACAAAAAAAAAGATCCACACAAACCTTATTGTATCTCATAAAAACCGCACGGAAACACACACTACAAGTTCATCCGCGACCACCACCCCATCGCGATTTCGACGGGTAAGATTTTCACGCACTTTTTTTATTCAATTCAAGACCAGTTTTGTTGATTTGTGAGTTATGTGAATATTGAATTTGTCTATCGATTTGTGAGATTAAGGTTTCGTTTAAGTTTGATTTGTTTGTATTTTGTGGTTTTTTCTTTGAAGAATGTACGGTAAATGAGATAGCAGAGATGGGATATATTTTCTTTTAACATCTGGTGTTATATGGGGATTTTAATATTTCTTTTTTTTTTTCTATTAAACATTCCATGTGTCGAGACATTATACGTTGGTTTGTTCTAATGAGTCATGAACACTAACCATGAACGCTTCCCCTCCCTGTGCATTTTTTTATATACTTTTTTTTTTAATATAAGATATTAGGATTTGTTTATAATTGGTTCATGAGTCTAATTTTTCTATTTCACACTCCTTGAAGTCTTATTATTGTTTATTAATTAATTTCTCTTTTATTTTGTATATTTAATTAATATATGGTTATAATCCATTTTAATTCATTTAGTTTAGATTAATTTCAATCTTAGTCTAGATATTTTATAAGTCAATCTCAAAAATACAAAAAAAAATAAAGAACACAAAATATATTTAATTGATAATAAAATAGGCTTTATTTTTTAGAAATTAATAAAATATAAAAAAAATAATAAATATTCTAAAATATACAAAAATATATATAATTAATTAATTAATACTGAGTTAATTAGGATTAGGATAATCTTTAGGATTAATTCCTTTTAAATATCAACCTTAGGTCATCGAATTAGGTTAGTATTCCCTTAAGATGTTAACTAGACAACCTACAATTTGGTTCCTTTTTCTCCCATGAGAGAGTTAGACATGAGTCATCCTTAGTCGAGATATAATTCTCATATCCCATGACATAGTCGAGAAAGTGGTAGATTCTTTTCCGCTTGAGAGAGGTATGTGGCATACTCGTCGATTCTATATCCGAGTTGGAGCCCTTCTCCTAATGCAAAGCAAAGACCCATCTTCCACATATTTGTGGTGGTTTAAGTTGAGTATTCTACTTAATATGACAACTTGTCTCTTCTCCTAAAACCAATCAATAAACTTTTATCCACCCTTTTAAGGAAACTACAAATGCTTATGTGAGCCATCTTCCACATATTTGTGGTGGTTTAAGTTGAGTGTGCTTATGTGAGCCATGTATTCAGAGAGGAGAATCGGTGTGCAGACAAGTTAGCTAAAACGAGGTGTTGGTTAAAGAGGAATATAGAATGATATTTGATTGCTCCTATTTTTATGACGGAGTTATTAGTTAATGATTTGGAAGAAAGTTTTTCATCTAGAGAGATTTTCTTGTAGTTTTCTTTTTTTCTCTTTTTTTTGGTCTTTGGCTTTTCTTTTTTTTGTCTTTCGCTCTTTCTATTATAGAATTTATATTTTCCAAAATTTAAGTAATCAAATTCTCAATATATTCAATTTGTGACAATATTTATACAAAATATTGTGGAGATATGCTATTAAATTATATTTAAAAGAAAACATACCTCTAATAAATATTATATTATAAACAAATCAATAGTAAATATTTATCTATCTATGAAAATATATTTACGTAGTAAATCTTTGTGAATCATAAATGAAAGATATGGTTCAAATTTTATAAAGTAAGTCAAGTGAACAAATTTGACTTTATACCTATATTCAATTTGATTTTATAAAGTAAGTCAAGTGAATAAATAATTAAATCATCCAATTAATATATAAGTTCAAATCTAATCTTTATCACACCTAATATATATATATATATATATATATATATATATATATATATATATATATATATATATATATATATATATATATATATATATATATATATATATATATATATATATATATATATATATATATATATATATATATATATATATATATATATATATATATATATATATATATATATATATATATATATATATATATATATAAGCATTTGCTTTATTTTGCTAGTTTTGCATAGAGCAAATTCTTACAAGGATTATGGTATATTGGTAACCGTCACAATCCTTTTGAAATGAAATAATTCTCCTGATATAAGAGGGTGTTTGTTATAAGTCTAAGATTTATATTTTTGGAATTAAATTATTATGAATTAATTAAACCCATGTTTGATAATAAAGTTGAAAACGATTATTCATAGGATAAAATCAAAGTAGATATGTAAAATTTGTTAGATTAAAAATATTGGGTGCGGAACCACTAAAAAAGGCTAAATTATTTTATCAACTTAAAAGATAAAATTATTAAAAAGTAATGCAAAATATTTCATGGATAAAATAAAAGGAGATATGCGTAGTTTGTTGAGATATTTAATGTAAGTCAAAAATAGTTTTGTAAAGGGAAAATAATAACAATTTAGTGTGCCTTACAAAGAAAATATAATTTATTTTTTTAAAATTAAAAGTAACATAACGTTTTTTTTTCTAAAAGTGAGGCTGAAATAAAATTATAAATTTCATTAAATTTAAAATTGAAAAATAAGCAAGATATTAATTAGATAAGATGAAAGTAAATATTAGTTTGTTGAGATATTTTAGCAGATAACACTAAAATCAATATTATCTTAATGATTTCACTTAAACTAATTGATTTGATTTACAATCTCTATATAAATCAAGATTGTTTTAGTTTAAAGTTGTATAATTTTTTTCTCTTCTTAGATTCAACTTGCAATGTCTTTGAGCAATGTCTTTGAAAATTCACCAGACCTCCTACCCTCTCCTTATGATGAACAATGTTTTCAGAAAGATCATGTTCAACTTTCTATGATCCCCACTCATATTCAAATTCAACAAAAATCTAAAGAATGTTCATGTTTTATCTATGGAATTTGTTTTCCGGATGAGGAGAGTTTGATTGAATATGACTTTGATGATTCTAACTCGACTTTCGATATGAGCAACAATTTAGTGGAACTATTATTCAAGAATGATGATGATTTTGATTATGATGATTCTTTAATGGATTATATTATGGCAGAGTTGATGAAGCATGAAATTCGAGTTGGTCCTAACTATGTTCTTGAGGTGCCTTCATGCAAGGAGAAACGAAGTCTAATGCAAAATTATTTGGAATATTAGGATTCATACTATTTTAATGGTTTTGTGTAAATTTATATAAGAAAGAGGAAACCATTCATAATGCTTTTGTGTAAATTTATGTTAGGGTTATAATTTGGTATTTTGGATACTTGGAATATTAACCTATAACACCAAATATATTTAGTATTTGTTTATTTGTTTTTGTAGAAATAAAATGTTAGTGCTATATTATTTTGTTTTATTATTGAATATATATATATATATATATATATATATATATATATATATATATATATATATATATATATATATATATATATATATATATATATATATATATATATATATATATATATATATATATATATATATATATATATATATATATATATATATATATATATATATATATATATATATATATATATATATATATATATATATATATATATATATGAAATATGATAAATTGACACTAAAGTATCATGGCATCAAACTCTACTCGTTTATTTTTATTAACTTAAAGATTAAGTTATATTCACTTAAAATTAACACAAGAGTATTTTAAGATATCTTATCTTAGTCATTGAATGAAGAATAATAAAGAGATAGGATTTGGTGTCAAATGATTCTCTCCCTATTTAAGTGGGGATCAACTTACTCTAAGAGTATATTTTTTTTACTGCAAATCATACCCACTAAGTTGATCCCCACTATCAAGAAAATGAGAAATTAATATATATAATGCCGATTTGTTTTATTTTTAACAAATCAAACCTTTGTAGTTTTAAAATTTTTTTATAAGAATGTTTTTCAAATATTATAGATTTTTTAATTTTTTATTTTAGATTGAAAGACTAATTTTTAGATTCTTTAATATAAAGATATATTTTTGAAGATAAAAATATTGTCAAAATCACAATTAAAAAAAAAGTGTTTCAAAAATAAAAGAACTATTTGAAAATAGTTTTAAATTTAAGTAATTTTTAAAAGAAATTTAATATCTAAAAAATATTCTGACAAGATGATGAAATATTTAAATAATCTTTTCATTTCATATTTTTATAGAAATTATAAAAAAAATACATAACACTATAAAAATTATTTTAAAAAAATAGTTGAAATAAACCCACTCGTAGCTTATAGAGTTAATGACTTTCTATGTTTTTTAATTATTAAAGGTATTTTAAAATTAACTACTTTATACTTTATTTTTGATTGCTTTATTTTGGAAGTGTAGTTAACTTATAGGTAATGATTAATTAATATAAGAAGATTATATTATTTATCATGATTTCCAATTCAAAGTTCAAAAAGTGAAGAGAACTATATGTTGTATTTTTTTTTTTGGGTTTAAGACACTTAAACACAAATCTAGTATTGTTTAGAAAATGAATATAGATCATGCAAGGTGCATATAAGCTTGATAAATAAATTGTACACGTTATTTTGAATTGACACCTTAATAATTTTATCATTCTGATTTTTATTGTATTTTCGATTTATTGAGTAAAATCGGTCTATAATATATCTTTATTAAAATCTTTTGTTCCTGCACATTTTTAAAAACTCTTATTTAAAAATAATTAACTATTTTTAATCAAAGAATGACTATTTAACATCTCATTCTAGACCATTCTACGCTCATATTCAACCTAACAATTATCATAAATAATTGGTCTTTTGATCATGTCTTGCAACTTCTAAAATTATCAATACAAGAAAGGACGATTTGAAATGGTGTATAATATAGAACTCATATTCAAGAGATAAAATTATGTGTATTGTGAATAGGACTATTCAAAAAAACCACGAACTGAACTGAACTGTCGAACCGAATCGAACTGAAGTTAATATAATCGAACCGTTATATTTGGTAAGTGAACCGAACCATATTGCATAAAACGGTTCTAAAACTGAACCGAAACTATAATCCAACCGAACCGAAACTGAAACTGAAACCGAACCGGACCAAACTGAAAATGAAAAATACTAAAAATAAGTTTTAAATTTTTTTTAAAAAAAATTTAAAAATAGCTTAATGGTTCGGGTAAGGAAAAATTGTCTTCTAACGGTTCGGTGTGGTTAGGAATTTCCAAATGATATACCAAACAAATTATTTTGGTTCGGTTCGGTTCTGAATAAATTGAAACGGTACAGTTCAATTTGAGTAAACTTTTACTATGGTTTGCTTCGATTCAATTCGGTTTTCTCACTAAACTGAACCGTGAACAACCCTAATTATGAAGATGACAAGAAACACAAAGGTGGGTTTGAATTGAGTTTCTTAAAAATAAAATATTTTTTCAAACCAATTCAATACACAACAATACGAACAACAAAAATAACACGTTGTTTTTATACTGGTTTGTTGTTAACTAAGCTACCTTCAGTCCACCCTTCCAAGGTAATTTCTCCTTCTCAATAAGAACTTAATACACTATAACCAAACTGATTATAGACACCACAAAGACAATTATCTTTATCTTCTCGAGTATACAGACTAAACCCTAGTCACTCAAGTTAACCACTCACACAGGTTTGAAATTTACAGACTGTGTTTACAAAGAATACTTATAGTAAGCATATTAACACAAGTCTACGTACAATGAAAATGATCACATAAAATGAACAACAACTCTATGTGTGTATCTTTACAATATTCAGAAGAATAATATTTTTAGAGAAAATGAAGCAGCATGAATAATATGGTGCAGCGTGTGAATTATCAGCAAGAAAGAAGAAGACAAGGTCATCGCAACCAAATCTTGGGTTCGGGAGTCGGTTACGCAAGGGAAAGGTATAAACACCCTTCACGTCTGTTGTACTCAACATGATCCATGCTTGTTGTCTAATCAAATGGTGAGTTATCTAAAAGCTACTGCTAAACAGGAAAGGGAAAAGAAAAATGAGACTTGATAGAACATTGTCGCCATAGAGTACAACAAACTGGTAACCAACAAAAACAAATTATCAATTGCATTGGCATACAAGTCAAACATAAACTAGGAGTGAAGACTCCTCAATCAACAACAAGTTATAATAAAAAATTCCAAACCCTAAATATGCTTCAAATCATCAACAACATGGAAAAGAATATGTCAAAGTTATACAAGTGTAAATTGAACCAAAAACAGCGGCAACAATAGCGCTCTAGCACAGCATAGTCGTAAATTCCAGAAAGCAAGCAAGAACTACACTTAACGGCTCCTATCTTCATAACAGAAGTGTATACGTCGACATCTTTCCCTACATTCAAATCAACTTATGCACAAGGGGAGTTTAGTAGCATTAACCAAGGAAAACTCATATGCAATTCTAAATATTGACAAGATCAAGCAAGCACAAATATCTCAAGTCCTATCAAGACGACTCAAGAATCATCAAGATAAATGAACAAAGTTAATCACCAAGATTCTAATGGAAGTTAACATCAAGGAAATATTCACAAGTGTACATCAAATACTAAGCAAACGAATTTTAATCAATTCTAAATAAAATATAACAAAATCTAATCACAAGCTAAAATCAAGAAATTATCCACATGTTAAGAATTAATCCATGAGAAACAAACTTCAACAATTAAAATCAATATTAACCAAGAATCAATCAAGTTCAAATAAAAAATCTATTAAGAAGTCAATTAACAAAATTGAACTTAGCAAAGGTATGTCAAACAAATTTCCATTAAAGACTCATGTTGGGGAATGAGATAACATATGAGTCACGAGGAATGACTATGCCAAATACAGTTGGGCTTTTGGTTTAGGCAGGGGACCAGATTGATGGTGATTGGATTTTGGGGATTTATTTTTGGTTTCCAATGAAAGTGGACTTTGGAGGTGAACTACCAGGCGAGAACTAGTATGTTAAAAGGTAGACTACCAGACGAGAACTGGTGGAAAAGGTTAAATTGTCATACGAGAACTGACTTCTTGTTTTGGTATCAGACGGGAATTGATTTTTGTGATTTGCCAAACAAGAACTGGACTTTGGAAGTGATTTCGGTTACAAAGTTCTGATAGGTAACAAGTCAAGGATGTGGGATGAAAATCCAATGACAGCATGCAAGGATATGAAGATTCCTAAAAATGGAAAGGAGGTGCTTTGCAACAAGGCTTTTTCAGAAGGTCAAGGTTATTTGATGGGGTGATGGTACAATTCCCCGACACTCATCCTGAACTCAACAATTGCTGATGAAATGGACTTGCTTGAGTAACTTGCTCCAGTGTAATTCAACTTGCCCCAGTCTGATCCTTGGGAATGTTCACCTTGAAAAGAAAATAGCTTTCCATGAGATGACCTCGAGATGGCTTGCCCCAAAATTTGCACCATGAAAAGATTTGTCCTTGATTAACCGACTCTATGAGTGGTAGGCCTCAATGTAATCTTGAGGTATCTTACCCTTGAATGAGCGTTGAAGCGACTTAACTTGTGTTGATTGAACACTGGAGGGATCTGCCCTTAATCAACAGAATCTCTAGGTGACCGGCCCCTAATTGGTAGAGTCTTCAGGTGATTCACTTCTGATCAACATGTTCTTGAATGATTCCGTACTCATTGGACGTTAATGCCCCATATCCATAGGGCTACAAGGTATACTCAATTCTAATCCAAACTGTTGAATGATTGAATCTTCTTTGATTGCTCCTTGTTAAAATTTACTCAATGTCAATTACTGATTTGCAATTAAAATTGTTCGTTCACGAATGGTAATTTTAATGTGATGCTCATGCAGATTTTAAAAAATCAATCATTATTAGAATGATGTGATAGTGTGTGACGAATGGACCAATAGTCCAGACATAGTGACGATTAAGCTAATGAAAGATATAGCACGAAAAAGATTAGAAAATCTTGTAGGAGTCAGTTTACACAACCTCGTTGTAGTATGCCTTTGGAATAAACCCTACCTCAATTAGGTATTTTAAGGGTTGAATCGTGGTCTGGTTCACAGTTATTGAAACAAAGGGTGAAAGGCTTAAAGTTTGATTATTACCTACCCTTTCTCCGTGATGATCTCCAATCCTAGGTTCAACTAACTTGGCACAAACGCTCAACTTTCAAAAAATTTATTGGATGGTAGGAGTGATGGTTAAGGAACCCACAAGTTTTTCAGAGTGACAGTTACCCCTTTTGTCTTCTGTGTCATAGTCACACGACTTTGTTTTTGTTCGAAGATTTTTTCTTTTGTGATCTTTTCTTTTATTCTTTTGTTCTAGCTAACCAAACTTACCCTGTAGTACACTACACATGAATGTCATGACATCAGTCAAGACATCTACACACAGCAATGTTTTACCATAAAATGCAGCCAATCAAGAACATCTACATTACCAAAATCTTCAAAGACCTACATATAGTAGTCTTCAAGTCATTCCAAGGCATCAAAGTTGTGCGGAAGCGTTGTTGAAATCGCTTTCTAGTCTTATGCATAAATTTACTTGGAAAAAGTGACAATAACTCACACCGAGGGATTGTCATGCAATTCTGTTTTTTTTTTTTTGCATTTTCTTTGTACTCTTGGATCAAGAAACAAGTCTGCCGGTATTTTATTCGAGTTTATGTTCGTCACTTCAAGTCTCATTTTTACTTTACAGGTTTTTATTACTTTAAATTTATTTTTGTTATTGCAATTAGTTTATTATATGCCATGTTGTCTTCAAATTCATATGCTTCGTTTATGTCGTCTTTAATTGAAGAAATTTTTTGATAAATTTGTCTAAGTCCGGCATATGAGGATTTCTTACCGACGGGACTCATTGGAAAATAATAGGTGGGAAATTATATTAAAATTCTATTTTGGTTTTAGTTTCCAATTGTATGTCTTTTTACTCCATCACGAGAGTGAGTAGCAAACTAAGGTTTGAGCCGATAGCGCGAAAATGTGAGGATTGAACCGCATAGTGGAAACTAGGCATCGATCCTAAAAACAGTAAGAGTGATTTAGATATCGATTAGGATTTAATTGATTTTCAGAATATGCTATCTAATTAAAATGGGCGAGCAAGAGAAAAATCTCATGGTTAGGGAGTATGGCTTAGTCAATAGAGTGAGAGTGTGAGACGATGTCTTTAAATCAATATTTTCTACAGAACACAGATAATTATAATTAGTGCCTAAAATCTACAGAGTCTCTTAGGAACGCGGAATCCATATTTCGGCCTCTTTTTATGATAACTTCCAAACCTTTAGTTAATTATGTTTATATTCTCGTCCTAATCGTTTTAACTATAGCCTTAGCTTTACATAGCATCAATAGATAATAGTAGATTAATTATTAGTCTTTATGGGTTTGATATGTTTTAAAACTACGCGATAGACTGTATACTTGCAGTTAGGTTCCGTTAGACTCGTAAAGTCGCGATCACTCACCAACAGAAGCAGCAGCTAGTGGAACATAAGTCTTTCTATTCCTCTATTGGCGTGAGAGTTCTTGTGGTTTTTGATAAGGAACGCCTCTTTTTCCAAAGGAATATCGGGGACCTTCTTTCATTCCTACCAATCCTTCTAGGTACCCGAGGTTTGAAATCCTCGAGGCCCTTAACGGCCTATTTCTTGAAGACAACGTTACAACAAGGGCACAACATGATTTCAGAGCCTTTAATCTTGCATATGTTGAGGAAATAAATTAATTCATGTTCATCCTTTGAATAAACAACTTTGACCTTCTTAGCATAGTCCAACATAATTTTCTCTCTTGTCATCAAACTAGAGTCTTCAGTGATCTCGATCACCATGACATTAACAGGTTCGGAAAAATTTGTTTCTTTGACCTGCAGAGGGTCAAAATTAATATTCATGTGCGGTTTGGTTTTGTCTCTAAAGTTAAACCTTCCATCTTATAGAGCATTTTTTACAATCCCTAAAAAGAACACATTTATAGGTTTTATGACTAAGAAAACTTCATTTCATTTAGTTATATCAAACATATAAGTTTTTGTAATGATTTTTTCATTTTTACTAGGTTTAACAAGATATTTTTTCCATTAGATGGTCTTAGAACCTTGCAAACATATTGAGGTCCCAATTTTTGTTCTTCCAAATTAACCTCATCTTCTTCGACATATTCAAAGACTATGCTAGACTCTTGATTGTTTTATTTATTTATGCATAAAAACCTTTTTCTTTCTTATGATATTTACTTGACCTAGCCTTTTCATCTTTTAGTCATTCGACCTGCTTAACCTTATATGCTAACTGAGCCATATCCCTTAGGTATTAGGTATCTGACTTATTCCTAATGGAATAGTCTAGGCCTCCAGAAGCCATTTCAACTAACTCATGTTCAGGAACTTGAGTAAAACATCTCGGTTTCATTAGCATAAAACTATTAATATAAATATATATTGACTCAGAGAACTTCCTCTTTACGCTAACTAACTCTTTCAGATTGATCATCGACTAACCCATGTAGAACTGCTCATGGAATACCCTTTCTAATTGACTCCAGTTACATATGGAGTTTAGGGGAAGAGTAGTAAACCAAGTGAAATCATTTTTGGTCAGAGAATTATGTAAATATTTCATCTTCAAATTCTCATTATTGGTCAAGTCAATAGCCTCTGTCCGGTATTGAGCAATGTGTTTAATAGTAGACTCACTAATCTCGCCTGTAAACTTAGTAAACTTAGGGGTTTTCCAAACCTTAAGAAGTTATAATTTTAATACATATTAGACAAGGCAGAAACAAAGTTTGGTATGTGGAGACCAAATATATTTCCTTTTTGGGATAGGATTTGTTCAACCACATTGGCTATGTTATTTTCCCCAAAAAACTATTTTGTTAGACACTCCTAATCACTTGGTATGCATCTTTATTTCTATTAATCAATACCAACTCTGGGTCATTATGACTCATGCCTGCTTCGACAATCTCATGTATAGGTTGTTTGACTTGTTGGGGCACATCCCGTTGGTGCCCTTGGTTATTAGGGATACCTGGGTTTTGAATTCCCCAGTTGCTTGGACTTGAAGGTTTGGCTAGATAGGCACTTGGGGAGCACCAAAGAAGTCATCTATTTTATCCATTTGATGCTCCAATTGTTGGTAGGTATGGTTTTTGTTTTGGATCAAAGGATTAAACACAATACCAATTTTTTGTGTAAGCATGTCCATCATCTCGTGGTGGCTTTCATCCATTTTTTACCTCTCACACATGAGGGAATTAGTGGTTAGGGATGACATTGCTTGAGGGAAATATCCTAACCCTCCTTGTGGTTGTTCCACTCGATTAGGATTACTTATAGAAGATCCTGATGCTATGTATGGATTAAGAGAAGATGCAATGGTTATTACATTATCTGCATACGTAGATGCACTAGTTTGCAAGTCTGCCATCATTGTAGTTGACATTCCATATGGATATTCCCTACTACCAAGGGGTAGCGTGAAACTTAGGAGAAAAGAAGGCATGGGGTCTCCTATAATCACTTAGATGGCCATGGGGGTATTTGGAATACTCGTTACTTGTGGTGGGGGGAACCATAGCTTCTCGTAATGTCGTTGAAACCAACATCTGACTTACTAAAGGGGAAGTTACTCCAACGGTTGTTGAAGTACCCACACCACCAACCGTCGATTCGGTTGGTTGTTCTTCATTATCTAGAGGATTATTCTGGGGAAGGGACATATTTTTGTACGTGTCGTCTCAACTAAAGTTTTAACACTTCTCAGACACATAAACACTTGGACGTTGAAAGTATTTCATGTATGAAGAACAAAGTTTTAAAAAAATGCACAAATTTTTTTGTAGAATTTGAATTTCTTGCACAAAAAAGGTCCCACTGAGCGTGCCAATTTGTTTACCATTTATTTTAGTAAATCAAACCACAAATTTTGGTGCACTTACAGGATAAAAATAAAAAAAGAATCCTAGAACATATTGTACAAAAGGTTTGAAAAAATATATTTGTGCTTTGAATATTGATGTTTGAATGTTAAAAATTTGAATATAAACTCTAACTCAAATAATACATAATTGCTTTGAAAGTGAGGAATAAACAAATGACATAAAAAATAATTTAATTAAATGCTTAAAATTTAAAGAATTAAAATAAAAGACGCAGATTCATACATTTTCTCACAAACTATTTTCTCTCGTTGACTTTGATACTTAAGTTCTATAGAAAATATTAATGATTTTTGCGACCCTTGTTTACATGAACGAACTTGTCTTATATATTATCACAATGTTAATCGTCGATAACAGTTATCTTCGCAGAACTCGACACGTACTCCTTTACGTTGGCTTCAACCTTTTAGTCTGCTTCCATGTGTCTTCGACATTTGAATTGTTTTGAACTACTCTTGTTGTTCCAAATTGTCTTTTAAATTTCCTAATTGCTTATGTCAAAAGTTTCTCCTGTCAAACCTTGGAGCATAGCGTCAAAATGATTAGATAATTGTTCTTAGACTGTGAATTTACCTCATTTCTACTTCTATCAAATATGCCAAATCACCATAAACCATTTGGAGATTCTAAACATGTTTTGAAGAGAAACTGATCATAATCTTGTGGATCTATTCTTGATATTCTTCTAAACCAGACTTGGTAGCTTTCTAGGTTATCTAAGCCTTGAACTCAAAATAGACTAAGTCCTAAAATATCTTATAAGCGATTTGAACTCACCCATTCAATAGAAATTCTCAAAATGTCGAAATTGCAGCCATGTAATTTTATACTTAGCAGTTCCATACCTATATATCACACATTTATTGTCGAAATACTAACGCAAAATTCTCAGACTAACAACGAGTAAATTAGATTTGAAACTTGTTACCTCAATTTGACACCTACTATATATAGAGAGGGATAATAAAATAACGAACTAACTATTTGTTAGTCGTGATTTGTAGAGAGTTGTTGGATATATTTTACAATTGAGATGTCTTGAGATTGTAAGGAAGACAATCTTTAGATATTGAAAATATTCTGAAAGAAGTTGGACCCCTTCCTGATAATTGGTCGGGGTAGATCTGGTCCACCCATAAAGATCCATAATTAATCTAGCCAGCCATAAGAGTTTATATAATAAAATAACTAACCGGAGGATGGACGAAGAGTAGTGATGGACATTAACCAGGGGAAGACGAAGATAAGTGAGGGCGTAGATATGCTTAGGAAGATTAGGAGCCTCTGAAGCAAATTCGAGTGTGCTTATGTGAGCCATGTATTCAGAGAGGAGAATCGATGTGCAGACAAGCTGGCTAAAACAGGGTGTTGGATAAAGAGGAATATAGAATAATATTCTATTGCTCCTATTTTTATGACGAAGTTATTAGTTAATGATTTGGAGGAAGGTTTTCATCCAGAGAGATTTTCTTGTAGTTTTCTTTTTTCTTTTTGAGTCTTTGACTCTTTCTATTACCCAAAAAAAAATTAATGTTTTAAAAAATAAATGAAATGAATTTTTTTATACTTATAAATGAATAAAAATATTATAGAATCCATATTTCCCAAAATTTAAGTAATTAGATTCTCAATATATTTAATTTACGACAATATTTATACAAAATATTGTGGAGATATGCTATTAAATTATATTTAAAAGAAAACATACCTCTAATAAATATTATATTATAAAAAGGTCAATAGTAAATATTTATCTATTTATCAAAATAAATTTACGTAGTAAATCTTTGTGAATCATAAATGAAAGATATGGTTCAAATTTTATAAAGTAAGTCAAGTGAACAAATTTGACTTTATACACTTTTTATCATTAATAAATAATTAAATCATCCAATTAATATATAAATTTAAATTTAATCTTTATCACACCTAAATAATGAATATATATATATATATATATATATATATATATATATATATATATATATATATATATATATATATATATATATATATATATATATATATATATATAAAGAAAATGAGAAATTAATAGATATAATGTCGGTTTGTTTTATTTTTAGAAAATCAAATTGTTCTGGTCTGGGCCCAGCCTCGCGGTCCAGCCCAATAACGCACAAGGCCCATTGAGCGGAATGGCCTGACCGGGCACTCACCCCCATAGGACGGGCAGGATACGCTCCCCACCGAGCGGGACGGCACGTCTCGAAGTGTCCTCGGCGCCCCCCTTTAGCCGAACAGAAAGCCCTCCGCGGGCGACCTTCCCCGTACCATCGGGCAAGACCCCATGGCTCTTCCGCGTCCTCGCGTGCTCCCCTCCGCGGGGAGAACAACGCACCCCCGGGGAACCTCCCGAGCTTCCCTCCGCGGGGAGAACAACGTACCAGCCGCACGTTCTCCACGTTCTCCCCTCCGCGGGGACACGTCATCTCCCAACTGCCCTCCTCCGAAAGAGCAGGTCAAACCCACTTTCCGGGGATCACAGGACAGTTGGACTAGGGCGAAGACCACGTTCTGGTCTTCACCACGCCACGTAATCCTTAGCAGTCATTAGGGTTGGGCCTGGTCATCCAGCCCACCTCAAATGATCGTTGGCCCAGCGCTGGGGTCTCTCTATAAATACCCTATTCCTCAAGAGGGTCAGGTAATTCACTTCTTACCCATTTTTCTGTACTTTGCCTTCGCTCTGCCCAACTCCTTACTTTGGCATCAGAGTGTTTTGCAGGTACACCCCCCCTTTTTCCTCCTCATCATCGGGGAACAGGTAGCAGTCCAGCAGCGTGTGGCCGACCCGTGATCCCCTTCTGATCAGGTCAGATCAGTGGCGCCGTCTGTGGGAACAGAAACTTCCCCGTTACTCCGAGCAGAAAACCAAAGTTTCACCAACACTCCACGATCATGGCTAGCCCACACCGCGACGACACTCCGCACGACTTTGTGCTCAACGTCGCCACCAACGGGAACAAGCAGATGGAAACATCACGTCCGGCGGAGACCGACGAGAGAGACAGCTAAACTGCCTCGCCGTCATCCGCAGAGCGGCTACATCAGGCCGACCGCTGGCCCCCGAGCCCGGAAGCATTCCAACCCGTTCCCATCCCAGCGGGAGCAGACCCAACGGTGGCCGCCCTTTTTACGGCCATCAACCAGACGAACCAACTGCTGTTCCAGCAGAACACAAGGATTGGAGCATTGGAGCGGGCCGGCCATCCGAGGTCCCCCCCGCGGGAAGACCAGATTGGAGGCTCGAGGAGTCCCTCACCTTGACCCAGAAATCGCCGACCGCGGCTGGAGAGACACTGAACGCAGGTGGTGCTAGAACGCACCAGGTCCCCAGCGAGACAAGTCTGCGAGAGGCGCCAGAACACTGCAGCGATCCCGGCCAGGGATCCTCGCGGCAAAAACCCGGGCAGGAGGTCGAGAACTCGAAACCAGGGGCCTATTCTGAACGGCTCGTCTCCTCATCAGTCCCCGGCTCCCAGCGACGAGGACGATTATCACACTCCGCTGTCCCGGGAAATCATGGCTGCCCCCATCCCCCACGGGATGGAGAAGCCCCCGACACTATCGACGTACGACGACACATCCGACCCAGATGATCACTTAGAGGACATCGAAGCCATGCTCGACTACCGAAACGTTCGGGGAGCTATCAAGTGGATGCTATTCCTGACGACCCTGAGGAAAGGCGCCATGACATGGTACAAAAGTTTGGAGCCCGAATCAGTCACGTCGTGGAGAGTCCTGAAGGACCTGTTCTCCAAACACTTTACGGCATCCCGGCGGCACCCGAAGACGGAAGTCGTCCTCGGGGCGATAATCCAAGGCCCCGACGAACCTCTCCGAAAGTACATCGAAAGATTCACCCGGGAAGCAGTGCAAGTAACAACGCCAGATGAGATGAAGCGCTACCTAATAGAGCAGGGTCTACGCCACGACTCCAAATGCTATGAAGTCGTAGGCATACACCGGCCAACCTCCCTCCAGGATTTCCTCGACAGAGCCGCGCATTATATCCGATTCGAAGAAACACAAGCGGCCAACTCCGCTCGAGACACCCGAGACAGGGAGGCCCCTTGCGGGCACCGAGACGACGGAGCCTCGAGCCATCGACGGGGAGGGGACCGCCGTCGCGAACATCGCCCCCGCGAGCCCCGCGAACAACGGGAACAACGCGGCCCTGCCGGTCGATTCACGGAGTACATGGCCTTGGTCGCTTCCCGCGAGCGCATACATGCCGAATGCGCCAAAACCGAATTCGTCCAGGGAGGTGTCCGTTTTCCGCGACCGACACCCCCCAAACCCAATGTGGACAAATCAAAATACTGCCGATTCCACTGGAGCCACGGGCACATGACCGAAGACTGCATCCATCTCAAGGACGCGATCGAAATTCTAATCAAAGATGGTCACCTGAAGAGATACACCCGGGGAAGACAACCCCCGAGGCAAGAGGCCCCAGAGGCCAAGAAAATCGAGGAACTCCCCTCTCCAGAGGACAACAGCAGGCTCCAGGTCGCACTTTGTGTCAGCTGCCCCGAGGATTGGTTCTCGGACAGAGAATTCGGCCTTCCCGAAGGACCCGACCTAGTCGACGAGCCAATCTGACCAACAAGCCGATGGGAATACTTCGCCAGAGCCATGGTCATCTCAGGTGAAACCACGAGGAGCCTGTCCGTAGGATCAGTGAAAAGAAAGTTCGACGAGCTTATCACGAACAACTCCGGAAAAATGAGCACGCTCGAAAGATTCCAAGGTCGATCCAATCCGATCACATTTTACCTCGAGGAACTCCCCGGGGGATCCCCCAACTCCAACATTCCCCTACTCATACGAGCCCGGATGGCGAACTTCGACGTCAGGCGCATCCTTGTCGACGGGGGCAGCTCGGTTGACATCATGTACACGCACCTGTTCACAGCCCTCCAACTCGACGAATCCAACCTTTCCCCTTACGTAGGCTCTGACCTTCAGGGATTCAACGGGACGATGACGAGACCTTGGGGGTACGTAGAGCTGAAAGTCACCTTCGGAGAAGAAGAAACAGCCAGGGAGGTCAGCATCCGTTTCTTAGTCATCGAGTGCCTGTCCCTCTACAACTGTATCCTGGGCAGAACAACGATAGCAGAACTCACCGCGATACCTTCCACCGTCCACCTGAAGATGAAATACTACACAAAACGGGGGGTCGTGGTAACCCTCAACGGAGACATCGAGGCCGCCCGGAGGTGTTTTGAGGCCGCGCTGAAAGGTTTAGACTCCATCGCTCCAACGACCAAGAGGACAACTCCAATCGTAGCGCCAAAAGGCAAACCAAAGAAGCTGGTCGGATCAGTGGACCTCGACATTCGCTTCACCGAGGAGCACGATTCCGAAATAAAGACCAGCAAGGACAACGGGAAGGCCACCCACCCAGCACGACCCATCCCGGACGGAGAATTCGAAATCATCACACTCGGGGAAGACACGAGCAGAACCGTGAAGATCGGCGCCGGACTCCCAGACCTCGCGAAAAGACAGCTCCAAGCCTGCCTCCGCGAGAACGCCGACCTCTTCGCTTGGAGCGCCGCAAAAATGCCCGGACTCAACCCCGAGGTCGCCTGCCACCAACTGTCCATCAGCCCGACCGCGAAGGCCGTTGTGCAACGTAGGCGTCGACAGTCCCCCAAAAAATCGGCAGCAGCCGAGAAAGCTGTAAAAGACCTCCTAGAGGCAAATTTTATTTCGGAAGCCCGGTATTCAACCTGGCTGTCCAATGTTGTACTCGTTAAAAAGAATAATGGAAAATGGCGTATGTGTGTTGACTATACTGATCTCAATCGGGCATGTCCTAAGGACGCCTACCCCCTCCCCAACATCGACAAGCTCGTCGACAACTCCGCGGGCTTCAGGCTCTTGTCCTTCATGGACGCATACTCGGGGTACAACCAGATCCCGATGGCCGAGCACGATAAGCAGAGCACGGCCTTCATGACGACGTCGGGCAACTACTACTACAACGTAATGCCCTTCGGCCTAAAGAACGCCGGGGCCACGTACCAACGGATGATGAACAGTGTCTTCCAAGATGAAATCAGCGACATGCTCGAAGTATACATGGACGACATGATCGTCAAATCTTGCACAGAGGATGACCACACGACCCACCTCAGGAAGGTCTTCGAGACCGCAAGGACATGCCGAATGCACTTCAATCCGGAGAAATGCACCTTCGGTGTCCGCGCCGGCAAGTTCCTCGGCTACTACTTGACCGAACGGGGGATCAAGGCCAATCCGGACAAATGCCACGCCTTCTCAGATATCGCCACGCCCACCACGAAGAAGTCCATCCAATCCCTCAACGGCGTGCTCGCCTCCCTTTCCCGGTTCATTGCCAAGTCCGCCCAGCACGCCCTCCCCTTCTTCAAACTGCTCAGGAAGGAAACCATGTTCGAATGTAAAGACGAATGCGAGCAAGCCCTCTGCCAACTCAAACGCGTCTTGTCCGAACCACCAGTACTGACACGTCCCATGACGGGCGAAACCCTATACCTATATCTGGCCGTCAGCGCCGTCCTCGTCAGCGAAGCCGGAGAGGGCCAAAAACCCATCTACTTTACTAGCAAAGCCCTCCACGTCCCCGAAGTCCGATACCAGCTGATCGAGAAGGTCGCCCTAGCCCTCATCACTGCAACACGACGGCTCCGACATTACTTCCTCGCATACACCATCGTGCTCCGCACCGATCAGCCCATCCGCTAGCTCCTCGGCCGTCCCGACATGGCCGAACGCATGCTGAAATGGTCATTAGAACTGTCTGAGTTCCACGTCACCTACGAGGGTCGGCATGCCATCAAAGCTCAAGCCCTGGCAGACTTCGTCGCCGAGATGACCCCGTCACTCGGTCCCACCACCAGGAGCCACATCTGGACCATTTTCGTGGACGGCTCCTCTAACTCCAAGGGAAGCGGCGCCGACATCGTCCTCGACAATGATGAGGGCACCCTCATCGAAGTCTCCCTCACGCTAGCCTTCCTGACGACTAATAACCAAGCCGAATATGAAGCATTTCTAGCCGGACTCCGCTTGGCATCTGACCTCGGGGCCAGAGACATCCGAATCTACACAGATTCCCAGCTAGTCGCTTCGCAAGTACGAGGAGAATATCAGGCCAAGAACGAAAAAATCGCCGAGTACTTATCACTTATCAACGAAAAACTGCAAGGTTTCGACTCAGCGGAGATTCAGCACGTCCTGCGCGAGCAGAACACCTGCGCCGACATCCTCCCCAAGTTGGCAAGCACCAAAAAGCGAAGAGGCCACAAGTCGGTCATCCAAGAAGTCTTGTCGCAACCGAGCACCAACGCGACCACTACCCTTCTCGACATCAACGCCATCAGGGATACTGACTGCTGGATGACCCCACTCTACGCCTACCTCAGCACCGGCCACCTTCCGGCTGACCCTAAAGAAGCTAGCACAACCAGACGACGAGCCTGCTCGTACGTTCTCCTCAAAGGAAGGCTGTACCGTCGGGGCTTCGCGATCCTACTCCTCAAATGCATAGATAAATCTCAGAGCGCAGCCGTCCTAGAGGAAATCCACGAGGGCATCAACGCGCAGCACCTCGGAGGAAGATCCCTAGCGCGAAAGGCTCTACGAGCAGGCTACTACTGGCCCTCGATGCAATCGGACGCGAAGGAACACGTCAAACAATGTGACAAATGCCAAAGACACGGGGACATGCACCTCGCCCCTCCAGCCAAACTCACATCCCTCTCCTCCCCGTGGTCGTTCGCCTGGTGGGGGCTGGACATCCTCGGGCCCTTCACCTTAGGGTCTTATCAGAACAAGTACCTCATCGTGGGCGTCGACTACTTCACCAAATGGATCGAAGACGAAGCTCTGGCCAAAATCACGGCCCACAACATACTCCGATTCTATAAACGAAACATCCTTGCAAGATTCAGGGTCCCACTCGTCATCGTCACCGACAACGACACACAATTCACGGACAAAAACTTCCGCGACTTCGTCACCAAGCTCGGAACCAAACACCATTTCACCTCGGTCGAGCACCCCCAGACAAACTGCCAGGAAGAATCCGCGAACAGGGTCATCCTCAGGGGACTCAAACGACGACTCGATGACGTAAAGCGAGCATGGGTCGAAGAGCTCCACAACGTCCTCTGGGCGTACCGCACCACTCCCCACTCAACCACGGGGAAAACCCCATTTTGCCTCACGTATGGAACCGAAGCCGTGATACCGGTCGAAATACGCAAACCATCCAGACGAACGGAATCTCCCCTGGACACCGACGACAATGACGACGCCCTACGAGAAGAGCTCGACCTCGTCGAGGAAATTCGCTCAGGAACAGCCCTCCGAGAAGCCCGACTGAAACAACAAGTAGCACTTCGCCACAACAACAAAGTCCTAAAACGCGACTTTCAAAACGGCGACTTAGTCCTGCACAGAAACCAGAAAGACTCACACGAGGGAAAATTGGCTGCGAATTGGGAAGGCCCCTACCGTGTCCGCGACAAGACGGAGCACGGGGCCTGTTACCTCGAAAACCTGCACGGGGAACAACTAGCTCGACCATGGAACGCCGCGAAACTTAAGCGGTACTACAGTTAAAACACTGCCCGCGACGACCCATCGTCCCGACCACTGGGGGGCAACATGGTACCACCGCACTCCCACGCGTCCACTAACGACCATAGAAAAGCAAGCCCTGCCTCTTTTGTGCGCGGGCAGAAGGACTTGCTTGGTGGGGAACACCTCGACCGAGACTTCCCACCGCTGTACCAAAACCGGCATGACGCCCAGCTCGCGATGGGACGTCCACGCCACGGGGAGAACTACCCCCGAAACGGTCAGGCCACACCGCTGGCCAAACCGGCCTGTTCTCCTCACCGCCGGTAACAAGTTTGTCGAGCTAACACCGGGACGGGCTCGAAAAGCATACCAACACGTGCATATCAAACATAATTCAAGCAAACAAATAAATGCGAAAATAAGACGAGCATAAACATCGTGCAAATACCGAGCGCACACTTAGAAAATTCTAAAAAGATATATTAAACAAAAGCAGGCACCAACCCAGTAGTCAATATTACACGAACGGGGGCACGCAGGCCCAACAAAGAAAAACAAGTTACAAAATATCGGCACACAGGCCAAGAAACTACGAGCACGCAGGCCTGGGAAACCTATACGACCTCGCCCTCCTGCTCAGCAACCACGTGGCCAGCATCGGAAATGACAAGCTCGGGGTCAACCACCTTCCCATCGACGATCTCATGATACGGCCCGATCCCTTCCATGATCAACGCGGCGCTGGGGTTGACAACTTGGATCTGCGTAACGGCGCTCTTGAACCCAACCTCGACAGCATCCAAATAATCGCCTTCCAACACCCGAATCCGGGCGACCAAATCAGCATGCATGATCATCCGCTGGTCCTCCTCAGTCTCGTCCTCGGCCGGACGAAGTGCGCTGTCCAGGACTTCCATACGAACTTTCAGCGCCTGCACCTCGACCACTGCCGCCCCCAGCTTCTCCTCCACCGAGCTCACCTTCTCCTCAGCACCCTCCGCTCGCTTGCATTGGTCAGCAGCGTCTTTCCGACTCTTCTCCATCTCCTCAGTAAGCTTGGCCAAGCGCGACTGCATGAAGGTAAGGTCCCCCTGCAATTTGGACAGCTCAGCGGCAAAGCAACCCTCCTCGTTCAGGACAAGGGCCGTCGTGAACGTCTGCATCATCGCGGCCAAATCCTCCGCCAGGATACGTCAACGAGACTCTCGATCGGCTTCACGGACAACCTTCACTTCCCCAACAGAGACGGTAGGAGACCGGGCCCCATGAAAATAGCCCGGATGCTGATGGCACGGCGGAACGACATAGCCCTCATCGGCTGAGCCGGTCGTCAGATCAATCAAGCCGCTGGGCTCCTCAGATCTCGGCCTCTTCGCAGCTCCCTGAGACGTAGGAGACTGGCTCTCCTGGGGAGAAGAAGACGAACTCTGGCCTCCCGGCGTCACGGCCTCCTGCCCAACCAGTTGACTCACCCGCGTCTTCGGGACTGCGGCGACCCTTGAGGCGCGCAGCTTCTTCACCCGCTCCTCGACGGAAGACATGTTCGCTGCAAAAACAAACAGAGAGTTAGCAACGAACAAAACATATGATCACAAGAAAGAAGAAACGTTGCTACCTAGATATTCCATAGCGTCCGCCCCCGTGGCGCAACCGAGCAGGGTCTTCGTGTTAATCAGCCTTTTCTTCGTCCGCACGTTCCCCTGCGCGTCGAGGATGTACCGACCGTCGGGTGTCACCAGTTTCGACGGAGGATGATCCCGCACAAAGGCCACTATTTTCATATAGGCGGCCGTATCCCTCTCGTCGAGAGTCCCAGCCCGCACGATGTACCGGTCAGTACCACGGTTGAAGTGCTCCGAGGTCCACAATAAATGTACCTTGGGGAGCCACGCAAGGAACCGTTGGCCGTCCACCATCCGCTCTCCCTCGGTAAAAAGAGTATCCGAGCCTTCCTGGGTGATCGGTTTCACGAGGAAGAACCGACCCTTGAAATCTCGAACAGAATCGCTGTACGTCTTGAAGAGCTTGGTCGGCTGCTTAAACGAGACCCATCCCTGACGGCCGTTCACCGACTGGCATTGCAGGTGGAAGATGCGAAAAAACAAGGGCACTGTGGCCTCTACCTCGAGATAAAAGCACACCACCTAGAACGCGCGGTTAAAGGCCAGAGCGTTAGGATGCAGCTGGGACGGGGCCAAACGTAACCAGTCGAAAAAGCCCAAATGGAACGCGGAGAACGGAAATCGGAGCCGAGCCTCTTTGAAGTAGAACTCGTGCATGGGAAACATCCTCCGCCCATATCTCAAGCAGATGCGATGATGCTCCTTCGGGCGATACACCTGCCAGTGTTACGGCTCCCCTTCGTGCGTACCCTCCACCGTAGCATAGACATCAGACGCGTCGAGCACGAAGCAAGAGGGGGTGGACAACGGCTCTTCGGCCACCCACTCTTCGACGGGGAGGACCCGCTCGTCGAAATCCGGGACCTCGGGTTCAGTATCTTCGACCATCGTCCCCGGTATCAAGGCCGACATGTACACCTGAAAAGCAGAGGACAATGGTGAATTCGATAGCCAAGATCAAATCCACCCTTCCACCGCAGGTCAAGTGAAAGGGCGACAACGACGGGAGAACGACGAGCGCGCGGGCGCTCCCTGAGGGGCGCTCCTCGCCGCTCCTCCACGAGGCATTCAAAGGCTAACCTATCACCCCGTCCTCGGGGCATTCATCGGAACAACCAAACCTCCCCGGGGCATTCATCCAAACTAACCCAGAAAACCGCCAGATACGGCGGAACTCGCGTCTCTCCTCGGGGCATTCATCACGCCCCGACCACAGACCCTAATTAAACGGCATAAATAAAAGGAGAAAAGAGAGAAACTCACTTGTGACGGCGGCGAACGGGAGGAAGAACTAACGGCGCGGCAGCGATCCACAACAACAGCGGACGAGCAGGAATCTCAGAGTTTCATAGGTAAGACAGCAAGGTGGAAAGTAAAAAAATGAGCGGGGACCCCCACATTTATAACCCGGCGCGGAACTCAAAGCGACACTAGGCTTTTAAGTGTCCTAGGGTAGCTGCCCTACTACCCACTCAACGTGCGACACGTGGCGGTAACCTGACGGTCGCGTCCCTTCAAATACCTTTGCCCCACTCTCCCGACGACAAGAAGACCCTCGCGCATGCACGCATTCCACCGGGCACAAAACCGACGAGCCACCCGCCTTGCTACCTCTTTTCCCGAAGCAACGACCTTAAGTCCTCGCTCTTTCGCCACAAAGCTTCGACTTGGGGGGCTCCTGTTCTGGTCTGGGCCCAGCCTCGCGGTCCAGCCCAATAACGCACAAGGCCCATTGAGCGGAATGGCCTGACCGGGCACTCACCCCCCTAGGACGGGCAGGATACGCTCCCCACCGAGCGGGACGACACGTCTCGAAGCATCCTCGGCGCCCCCCTTTAGCCGAACAGAACGCCCTCCGCGGGCGACCTTCCCCGTACCATCGGGCAAGACCCCATGGCTCTTCCGCGTCCTCGCGTGCTCCCCTCTGCAGGGAGAACAACGCACCCCCGGGTAACCTCCCGAGCTCCCCTCCGCGGGGAGAACAACGTGTCAGCCGCACGTTCTCCACGTGCT